>OX393553.1:24593017-24933017 GCA_947650365.1 Chamaelirium japonicum | reverse complement strand
CAGCTGGTCTCTGTTGACGTTGGGGGTGGCCATAAACTCCCACTAATACCCACCTATGTTGAGCTTGATTGACATCGGTAATGATGAAATTGGGACTGCTGCTAATGATGTTAATATTCACATTTGGAGACCAGGAGAGGCAAATACCCCCTGAGAGACCTCTCGCCGGAACGTCAAAGTAGTTGCCGAAGTTGAGATAATCTTGGATGAATTGCATCTTGGTAGAAGAAGCTTTAGTTTCAGATAAGAATAGAACATCCGGTGCTGAGCTCCGAAGGAGATTGAATAAATTATGGATTGCAGGGGGACTCCCCAAACCCCTACAGTTCCAGCTTAAGAGCTTCATTGATCGAGTGGCAGCTGTTCACCTACAGCTGCCACTTGAAGAAGAGGTGTGGATTCGACATCGTCGATGGTAACCGATGGGCTACTCAGTTTTATATTCTTTTTGTTTTTTTTTTTGTTTAGAGATCCCAAGTACTCACCTTGGCCAATATCAGAAAAGTTACGTTTGCGAAGTCCCATCTTGGCCATCACTCGAGAGAGGATCAGCTGTAACTTTTGAGATCGTAGTCATCTGTATATAGGGGCTGGTGACAGCCGTTGTAGAGAGAAGCTTATCCTTATGAGCATAATAATCTCCCGAGCCGAGAATTGGGGCGTTGAGATCAGCTTTGATTCCGCCCGTATCTGTTGGAGTATTTCCTCCCCCCGATCCCGCATCCATGCATGGCAATTCCACCCATTTCTGCATCGATTCCTGGAAATTCGCCCGTTTGGGGAGAGGTCGTCATGTTGCTCACCTTCTTCGTCTTCTCCGGTACCGGGGAGTTGCAGGACGTCTCCGGCATGGTCTCCTTCCATCTAAACTGATAGGTTGAGCCCTTCGAGATATGCTCTGATGAGATATTCTTCTCCGACACATTAGAAGTAACAGGTTGATCTCCTTTGGTGCGGAATAAGCTGAGCTTGTATGGGGATACTCGTACGTCCGGCGTGAACCGCGGATGTAAAAGTTGCTCAAATTTTTTCCGTAAGGGTTCGGGCACTTCATCTTCCATTTTTTATTTGATAGAGCATATTTGAGGGCATCCCTCGAGGTCGTGTCCCAATCTTCCACAGAAGAAACAGATCCTTGGCAGCTTCTCATACTTCAGAGTGACCTCATGTACCTTGTGGTTAGTGAGCAAAATAGCAGTTGTTTGCTTGAGTGGTTCGCTGGTGTTGATCCTAACCTTGATGCGGGCAAACTTGGACCATCGATTGCAATCCTCCAGCGACGGGATCGAAAGGATACCCACCTCCCTAGCAACCGTTGTTGCAACGTCAACATAGAGATAATCCACCGATAGGTCATGGATCTGCATCCAGAAATCTGCTTCCATCAGGCGATAGTGTTCAAGGGGGGTATTGGCTGAGCATCTCTGAAACACTATAAGGTCCTTTCCAAAGCACCAAGGGGCGTTAGCGCACACCCTGTCGAGATCCATTCTGTTCTCTAACTTAGCCAAGAAAGTCGAGCCATGGAACTCCGAGATACTGAGACTCCCTTTCGGATTCCAGGCCTTAAGAAGACCTTATTTTAGCCCATAGATATTGAACGATCGATCTCTTAGCACCTTGAAAATCAAGCAATTTTTCCAATTTTTATCATCCACCTTTTCCTCTGGGAGGATCTGTATTGGCTTTTTTGACATTGGGGGGCAGAGGAGGTTTCTGAATTTTTCGAGAAGAGCATCTTCTTCATCGCTTGGCTTCTCCATGCGAACTTCTGATGGGTTAACAGATAGGGGAATAGGTATGGCATGTGGGGAAAGAGGAAGATGTTGTGTGTGAATGGAGGATCGGTGTGCGGTGGTGGTATGGGGAGGGGGTGGAAGAGGGGTTGAGAGGGAAGAGGGGGTAAGCTTGCCATGACGACGAGGGGGAGTTGGCCAATTACAAGTAATGGCACTTAAGGTCGACATGGCCAAGGCATACGACCGAGTGGAGTGGTCCTTTATATTTCAAATATTGAAGGCCCAAGGTTTCTCTTATGACTTCATCAACTTTGTGAATGCTTGTATTGCTGATGTTGCCTACTCTCCTATCATCAATGGGTCACCAGAAGGTCATATTTTAGCCGGTCGATAACTTAGACAAGGTTGTCCTCTATCACCGTATCTATTCCTGTTCTGCTCAGAAGCCCTCTCCCGTCTCATTCACTCTTTTGAGGAACAGAAGCTCATCCATGGCATCAGAGTGGGAAAACAAGGTTCAATCGTCTCTCACCTTTTTTATGCAGATGATATATTTATTTTTGGCAGAGTAGTGGAATTTGAAATGGCTAATACGAAGTTGATATTTGACAAGTTCTATGGTTGGTCGGGACAACTTGTCAACACTTCCAAGTCTAAATTAACTATGTCTAGAAATGTACCTCGGATCCGGCAACAAGCTCTGGCGGATATCTTTGGAGTGTCGATAATGAATCAAGAGGAGTTCAATCTAGGATCTCCTTTATTTATAGGTAGATCTAAAATCAGAGCCTACTCCTTCTTGGAACATAAACTAAAATCCAAACTCAAAGGCTGGAAAGCGAGGACTTTGTCTCATGCGGGCCGCACGATTCTCATCAAGTCTACATTGTCCTCTATACCAACTTATTTCATGTCTACGATGAGCACCCCAAATCTATTACAGAACGACTCAATGCTATTTAAAGAGATTTCTGGTGGGGTTTTGACTTCAATATCCGTCACATTTACTTAGTGGGCTGGAAGAAGTTTTTGCAACCAAAACTCTCTGGAGGGCTTGGTTTTCAAGACATGATGCTCGTTAATCAGGCTATGCTTATGAAACGTGCTTGGAAATTCCTAGTCAACCCGTATAGTTGGTGGGCCCAAATTCTGACCAATAGATACCTAAAGAAATCTGGCTTCTGGCAAACGCCTCCCTCCCCCGGTGCCTCGCATTCCTGGCGTAGCATACTGGTCGGTCGAGATCTCATCAAGCAATTTATTTGTTGGGCGATCGGAGATGGCAAATCGGTTAACTTGGTCAATGATAGGAGGATCTCCAGCATCCCGGGAGGTCACATAATTACGTCCTATCTAGGTATTGAAAAGATGAGAGTTGAAGCTCTGATAGATCAAACCCAACATTGCTGGCATGTTGATAAACTTGCTGAAATGGGTTTTACCCAATTTGAGACTAATGTCATCCTTCACATCCACCTAGCAACAACAACTTCATTGGACTCTCTCATCTGGCTCCCATCCTCGAAGGGTAACTTCACAGTCAGCTCTATGTACTGGACATTGTTTAAGGAGAAGATTGCAGCCTCTTCTTCCCATCCCCCTACTGGATGCATGTGCGAACTTTAGGTGAAGATCTCTTTGGAAGTTGAAGGACTGTATACCGAAAACTCTGATGTTTGTTTGGCTAGCCCTCCAAGGATGTATTCGGCGAGCCCTCCAAGGATGTATTCCGACGGTCAAAAGCCTTGCTGATAGACTACCGGCACTCGATGGATTATGCCCAATCTGCACTGAGGCAGATGAATCCATTGAGCACCTCTTATTTTATTGCAACTTTGCAAGGGCGATTTGGTTTGGCTCCGAGCTCCAACTAAGAACAGATGGGGTTGAGGTTTCCTTAGTTGATTAGATTAACATATTTTTGAAGTAGGACAAGGAGCTTCACAACCGATTTAGCTATGCTGCCATTATTATGAGGAACATTTGGAAAGCTAGAAATCGATGGGCTTTCGATCGTACTAAACCTAATCCTTTATCCACTATTATTGCTTCTAACGTGTTGTTCAACAATTTCAACAGTGGGACACGATACAATTGGATTCCCATCCCTCACACTGGCTCCCCCCGGGTAATGGATTTTATGAGGTAAATACGGATGGTGCTTTAAATAATGCGGAGGCAGCAACCGGTATTATCATCAGGGATAGTACTGGAACACACATTCTCTCTACAGGAGAACTTCATGGTGCCTGTGAACCTATTATTATTGAAGTCATAGCTTTGCTTCATGGGCTAAAGCCGTTACTCTCCTTGGCGGCAACCCGAGTGGTAGTTGAGGGAGATAACCAGACCCTTATTCACATCTTGTCGGATGGAGATCTCTCTCCTCCATGGCGGGTACAGAGTTATGTATCCGACTACAGGATGATTATCAATCTCTTTGAAGAATGTCGGTTTTGTCACATCCGTAGCGATCTAAACGGATGTGCCAATTTACTGGTCAAAAAGACCCTCTTGGAAAGGGCCTCTTTCTCTTCCACTGCTATTCCTGATTGTAATTTAACAGCTTACTATGCAGACTTAGAGAAGATTAATAATTGTAATGAGTTTTCTATTGATCGGGCAGGGGTGCCATGAATAGAACCCCCATGGTTCCTACCCAAAAAAAAAGACATAAGTATGTTTTGGGAGGGACCTGACGTGTATAGGAATATTTGGACATCCTTGAGGTTCTGCCCAAAAAATTTTATATTATAAAATCATGCCTAAATCAAATTTTTTCGCAGGCCACATGTTTATTGGAATATCTAAGAAAAAACCGATGTTGGTAGGACTAGGGCTGGCAGTTTTGGACCCGACACGAAGTTAGCGGGTCTGGGTCAGGGTTAAACGGGTTCGGATTGTAAACGGGTCGACATGATAGACCTGTTTAATAAACAGGTCACGTCCGGGTTTAGGGTCTGGACACGGTAGACCCGGTAAGACCCGTTTAAAATTCAACGGGTCGGGTCGGGTCCACCCGTAATCCGATACTGTATTATATAGTACCAGCGGGTCTATCGGGTCGAGTCGGATCGGGTTAACTGAATAGACCTGTGTGATAAACGGATCTTATCGGGTCTACCCGTTTATAAACGGATCGGGTACTGGTTTAGGATCTAGACACCAACCCCACACGACCCGTTGGCACCCGTAGGTAGGACCCATCCAGGCATCCACTTTTTTTTTTTTTTGGCAAACACCGGACTTTGTTTCTCCAAAATAAGGCCCAATCGTTTCTTGGTGAGATCTGCTTGAGCTTCAGATTTTCTGCCTACTTCCCTCTCTCATCACAGAGAGGCGGGCGGGGATGGACGAGGATCCCCTCCTCCGGCGCGCGGCCCCCATGGTGGGCGTCGTTGACTACGGCGGTCGCCCGATCTCCAGATCGAGCTCCGGCGGGTGGACCGCCGCCCTCCTCATCATAGGTATTCCCATGATCGAACTCCCCTTCTCCCAGGGATCCATCATCAGCGTCCGTCTGATGTCGTCTCGTCATCCGGTGCAGGCGTGGAGATCGCGGAGAGGTTCGCTTACTACGGCATATCCTCCAATCTGATCACCTACTTGACGGGGCCCCTTCGCGAGTCCACCGCCGCGGCCGCGGCAGCCGTGAACACTTGGTCCGGGGTGTCGTCGATGCTCCCGCTCCTCGGCGCTTTCGTCGCCGATTCGTGTCTCGGGCGGTACCGGACGATCGTCCTCGCGTCCCTCCTCTACATCCTGGTTCGTTTCCCATCCCCCTTTCCCCTCGATTCGAGCTGGATTCCTCTCCAGTCTCCCCTATGTACTAGTGGGGAGCCGTCAAATTCTGGCAACCACCCAAAAAACTCCGGCAAACAGTCCTGATTGTAGTCTGTGCTGCATCGGGCGGTCCTTATTGTCAACTCGGAAACTGACTCTTCGATCTGACCTCTTGACCTCAATGAATAGTGGAAAAAAAAATAAGGGTATAAATGGTATTTAAAAAATTCCGGGTAAGTTACTGTGAAATGGATGGGTGACGAGGGCTGGTTACAGATTTTTGGGATATGAATAAACTTCCCTTAAATAAAGGGGTAATAAGGTTTAGGCCCACCGTAAAAGTATTGGTTTACATTTAGTCCACCAAATGCTATCCTTTTACATGAAACCAAGAGATGGGTTTAGATTAAGAACCAATCCTCTACACCTGAATCACCTGATTACACCCATAAGAAGTCCCCTCCCAACCGTTTTTTAAAATTCTTCTCTTAGAATACCAATACTATTACCCATAAGACACTCTCCCAGCTAATAATCACCATGGCAGTATTTTCGGTACTACAATGATTTCGGTTAGGTTTAGGGTTAGGGTTCACTGTTACGAGTATTGAATTAGGATTGGGTTTAGGGTTAGGGTTCACTATTTAGATTATAGAATTAGGTTTAGGGTTAGGGTTCACTATTTAGGGTATAGAATTAGGTTTTTGTCATGTTGTTAAACCGGTTTAACTAGATGGTAAATAGAAGGGCATATCACATATGTCATTTTATCACATGTTGGACCTATTGCAATTCCATCTTTTACGGTGGATTGACCAGTCGAGAATCAAGATTGATCTGTGCCTCTGACCTGAAGTTTGCATGCCTAGAATTGGGAAATCGGTCATTTTGTTGACAAGAAACAAAAAAATTATTAGTTGTGTCGGAACCGACAATTAATAGATTGCTATTAAATGGACCTAATGCAATCTCCCCCTTAAATAAAGCAGCGAAGTTATACCAAATAACCTATAATTTCAGTGTGTTAGTGTTGTGCTAATAACATGAAGGCCGCAAGTTCGAAAAATGCAAGGGCTAATATAAAAATTCAAATTGGCTTGACCAACCTGGCCAAAAACCCAAACCCGGAGGACCCAGATTGAGCCCAAACTAACCCCCCTTGCTCGACTGACAGAAATCCGGCCGTTGGTGAAAGACATGTCATGTCGGAAAGTGTGCCCCCTACGGACAAAAATATGATGATTGTGCATAAACACTAATAATTATATATTTTCATAATTATTGAATGTTCTATTTATTTTTTAGATATTATTTTTATTGTTTAAAAAATTTTAACCTCTATTAACTATTTATTAAAAATATATATGAACTTGTGTCATTTGAATAAAAGATGAAGTGTAGTTCTGACTTTTTGGTATCCCTTAGGAGGTTCCTGGAGCAAGAATGGGTTATGCTCCTACCTATCCTATGTGGAACTAGGAGCTACATGAAACTGTCCTTTTAGGAGCGCCTAGTTAGGAGACTGTCGGAGATGTTCTAAGGCCTTATTTGTATCCAAGCATGGGTGATAAAGTACAGTAAACCTTTTGCACTAGAGTAAAGTAGGTGAAGTGAAACATTGTTCTATGTTTATATTCAACTAGTAGAGTTTAAAAAAGGGTACCTGACTTTATCGACTATATTTGGAGATAACTAATAAAGTAAAGAGGGGTGGTAGCTGAGAGCGGTGGATGATGGTGGTGTAGGTGACTTGTTGTTCTTGCTTCATGGGAGGATTTGGAGTGAAGTTTTACTAGTATATTTAGGAATCTACCTCGGTTTTATAAGAAGTTATAAGTGAAGTTCTAGAAATTTATGTTACTCCATAAAAGATCAATACAAACATTATAAATTAGATTTATACTCTACTAGACATGAATACAAATGTAGTGGTCTTAAAAGTGTAATCGTGGAAGGTGGTATTTTCCCTCTGATTAGAAATGAAACAAAAATGTGGGGGCAAGATATACTTTTGGGAATACCATTTTTTTAATTTTTTGGTAAGTACAGTGGTCAACTTTGTTGATTTGGCATATTTTCTAGGATCCATAGCTGTCAAGGTGCCTACGGGCCTTGGGGGGGGGGGGGGGGGGGATACTAAGTACTCCATGTGGTATGTATGAGTATACGAAGACAAATAAATCATGATAACAATTTCAATTCTCAAATATTGCAAAACACTTATAAAAATACATAGACATAAAATTATACAATGACAGACACATCATGATATCTCAATTCTAATACACAATGGAATGATTTGTATCCTAATTCCTAATACATACAAGTATCTCTTGAAAGAATTAGCTTCCTAAGCTTGGGTAGGAAAGAATTTTGAGGATTAAAATGATTTTGGAAATGAAAAGTTATAGTTTGAGTTGATTTCCCTCTCCCCTTCTCGACTCAATCCTAGTTCACAATATCTGGTGTGAGTTCAAGGATACAATCTTATAGATAGAATCAGATGAATGAGGTTATTTAAGCATGTTTTGTGCATGATCCATGTATAACTGTACCACCTATCGAATTATTCACATTGGTACATTCCTTGAGAAACATGAATATTGAGAGAGATTCTTTTGATTAAATTTGTTTCATCAACATGTTCGCATTAAAAATTCACATTGGCATTACAATTGATTGTTGATTCTGTCGATTCAAATGGTGGGCGCCCCTAGGGTTTAGGGATGCTGACCCTATTCACAGTGCTGCCTACGCTGCTCTCACCCAGATGCAGCGACACTACCGATCCCATGGCCTGCCCGCCTTCCCATCTCCAGGTCACCTTCTTCTACTTCTCCCTATACCTGGTCGCATTCGCTCAGGGCGGCCACAAGCCATGCGTGCAGGCATTTGGGGCGGACCAGTTCGACGAGAATGATCCTCAGGAGTCTGTATCCAAAAGCTCCTTCTTCAATTGGTGGTACTTCGGGATGTGCATGGGCACAGCCACCACGCTTCTGATCCTGAATTATGTCCAAGACAACATAGGCTGGGGCCTCGGGTTCGGGATCCCCTGCATTGCCATGGGGATCGCTCTCACTGTCTTCTTGATGGGGACCAGGACCTACCGCTACTATCTTCTACAGAGCAAGAGCCCGTTCGCAAGACTAGCCAAAGCATTCGTCAAAAGCCATCCCACTACTTCTGATCAATCCAAGTAAGAGCATTTGTAACCCTATAAACGAGAAATATAAGTTGAAATCGATGCTAAACATTTACGTTCAATGTCCTTTGATCCATGGCTATACAGATATTCCCAATGTTCATCTCCTGTCAAGGATGATGGAGACGCAGACAGTGCTCATCAAGAAGCCAAGGGCGTGCTTCGGTTATTTCCAATATGGGCGACCTGCTTGATATACGCTGTGGTCTTCGCCCAGTCATCGACCTTCTTCACCAAGCAAGGCAGCACCTTGGACCGGAGAATCGGCCGCAGCCTCCAGGTACCGCCTGCCACGCTGCAAACCTTCATCAGTCTCTCCATTGCTGCCTTCATTCCGATCTACGATCGTGTCCTCATGCCCATCGCTAGAAGATTCTCTGGAATACCATCTGGCATCACGATGCTTCAAAGGATCGGCGTCGGAATGGTTCTTTCTACTATTTCAATGGCGATAGCAGCTCTGGTAGAGATCAAAAGGCTCAAAACTGCTAGAGATTTCGGCCTGGTCGACACACCCACGGCGACCATTCCCATGAGCCTGTGGTGGCTAGTTCCTCAGTATGTTCTGTATGGGATTGCCGACGTGTTCACGATGGTTGGCCTGCAAGAGTTTTTCTACGATCAAGTGCCGGATGCACTGAGGAGCCTCGGGCTGGCTCTCTATCTGAGCATCTTCGGCATCGGGAGTTTCATCAGCGGTCTCCTTGTGTCAGTGATCGACAGAGCGACGACTGGGACGGGAGAGAGCTGGTTCTCTAACAATCTCAACCGAGCGCATCTTGATTACTTCTATTGGCTTCTTGCTGGGCTCAGTGCGATCGAGCTGGTCATCTACCTCTACTTCGCACGATCTTATGCCTACAAGAAGAAAGGGAATGGTACTGTGTAAATATGTACCAATACTCTGTAGAATTTATCATGCAATATGTTGCGCAAAATGTTCTACGATAATCTTGACCATTACTCAGTGTAGAATTTATTAGTTTGAAATTTATATTGGAGCTATCGGTTGGGAGTGGGATCAGCTTTGATACCATGTTACTAACCCGGAGTTCTCCAAAAGGCTTAACCTCTTGGAGGGGGAAGAGCACGGTATGTATATTAAGCGGCGTAATGGCGCCCTCCTTTCTGATGTGGGACTAAACCTGTATCAACTCTATGAAAAAGATCATATGCTTTATGTTATGACTTGGTTTCTCTCTCTTAAGGTACAATTAACTGTAGTTGGATTTTTTTGGTTGGATAATGTGTAGCATGTAATTATGTATCCTCTATGTTATTGTGAAGGATAGACAGCCTCAGAATTCTTTCTTTGTTGTTTGTGTGACCCAAAGGAATTTGAGTCGCCGGGGAGTACTTTCTCAGTAATAAGGTTACTAAGAGCATCTCCAAATAGCTCCGAACAACTCCATCCTTTAAAGTAGCATTTTGCTACCCCATTTGCTACACGCAGCGAACGAAACCCTTTCGCTACTCTGTGGTGGGCGAAGCACAACAACAGTGAGGATTTGTCCCATTCACATCGAATAGGTAAGTGCCCTAGGAGTCCATTGGAGATGGCTCCTCCAAGACTCCAAGTGGCTCCATAATCTAATTTAAGAGGCCTTGGAGCTCTTAGAATAGGAAAGTGCCCTAGGAGTCCATTGGAGATGCTCTAACAGTGGAATAAATAGGCTCAACGGCTGGTGTGCCATGTTTGTGTGTGCGAATCCAAACCGTTGATGTCATGTTCACGGGATTATGAAAATAATAAATAGCAGTTGTTGACTATCTTCCACTGTTTCGATCTTCGGACCTCATTGAGCCCTTGCTTTAGCACCTTGTCCTCTGACCGCCTGGCCAGTCCAGCAAAACAAAACAAAACAAAATAAAAATGGCTGATGTATAAAGCTTTATAATAGCATAACCACCTCTACATAATAAAAATAAAAAATATGAAAAGATTTATTTGCATACATCTCGATGCGAGCCGAGCCAACTAGCTAGCTCATGGAGATGCATGTACATGTGAAAAATGTTATGTGACCCTATGCTTGTTTACACATCAGCTGTTGGAGTCCATTGTTAAAAAAATCCTATGATAGAGGCTCACAACGGAAGTGATTTGCCGGTCGTAGGACCGTGCGTGGTGCACATTACACTATAAAACTTTCACCGACCACTATTGGAGGATAAAAATTAGGGTTTTTGTTTCAATTGGCGGATTTGTAGATAAGATATCAAAACCCCAAAAAAATTATGTATTTTAAGGTATTGACCGAAAAATAAAATTCCCCCCTTTTCTATGTTGGAGGGTCAAAAAATAAACATATTTTGGCCATTTCGGCCGTCATTTGTCAAAATCCGAAACCCTAAAGCAAAAAACAATCATATTCTAAGATTCAAACATTTGCAAGAATTAAACAGCATGTTTAAGAAAGATATAATGGAGTTGCTTGTTCTTAGCTCAAATTTAGATCCGAGGGATGATTATAAATCTTTCAAAATTGAAGATATTTATAAGCTTGCAAATAAATTTTATCCCAATGATTTCACAGAGCAAGAAAAATTGCATTTAAAATTTAAGATGCAAAACTACGATATTGATATTCCTAACCATTTTTTGCTTCAAAAGTTAACATTTTTTGAGTTGTGCCAAGTGATGGTGAAAACAAGAAAGTCAACAATTTATCATCTTATCGATAGATTGATTAGTCTTGTATAAACTTAACATGTTTCAACAACTACAACAGAACGTGCATTTTCGACTACGAACATTGTCAAGATTAAACTGCGCAACAGAATGGAGGATGATTTTCTAGCAAGTTACTTGGTCACATACATTGAAAAGGATATGCTCGAGATTTTGATATCGATTTTATCATAAATGCGTTTTATGTTATGAAGGAGTATAAACCACAACTCAAATAAGGTAATGATATCTTTTTTGTAAATCAATATGGATGCAAACGAATAAATTGTGATGTATTTTGTTCATATTTTTGCGATTGAGTATATTGACTATGAGAATCCATTTATATGTTTTGTGTTAATAGAAATTGTGATTACATTTATCACTTTCTTTACAAAATGTTTGATTGTATATACCTTCGTTGCCCCAAGGTTTGATTCCTAGATCCGTCTCTAGTTGAGCGCTTAGTCGCATATTGATAATGGGAGTGGAGATTGTTGTCTTCATATACCCACTGTGCTCTCCTCCAATGCCTTTTGGTGCACCCGGATAACCGCTCTTATTACCGATGTGGGACTAACCTCTCAACACCTAGATTACTTTGAAAGGTCCAATGAGGAGGGGAAGACCTAGAATAAAAATGATAAAAGTTGTTAGAAAAGATATGAAAAAACTTTCATTGACAACAAATATAGCCCTAACTAGAAATGAATGGCGAAGAAGGATTCATAAAACCACCCCTAAGTAGATGGGACATGATATGGTTATGGTTATTGTTTATTTAGGCACATACTAAAGATGTGTTTGACATAGGGGTGACAAAGGTCGGGTCGGGTCGGATTCAGATCGGGTTGAGACATAGGTATAAGGGCAAAACACCCAACCCGAACCCGAACCGTTTCATAAATGGGTCAAAAACTTAAACCCAAACCCGACTTGCCTAATAAACAGGTTGACCCGACCCGACCCGTTTAACCCATTTACTAAATAGGTCGGGTCGGGTTGGCTCGTGTTGGGTCAACAGAACCCATGTAAACCTGTCAGGTTGGGTCAAGACGGGTCAAATTGGGCCGGGTTAGGTCAGGTTGGGTCGGGTTGGCTCGAGTCGGGTCGAGTTAACACGACCCATTTGGTAAACGGGTCAAGTCGGGTAAATAGGGTTTTAAGTACAAACCCGAACCCGACCCATTAAATAAACGGGTCAATCGGGTCGACCCGTTTATGACCCAAATCCATTTAGACC
The DNA here is from genome assembly GCA_947650365.1 of Chamaelirium japonicum. Lineage (NCBI taxonomy): Eukaryota > Viridiplantae > Streptophyta > Magnoliopsida > Liliales > Melanthiaceae > Chamaelirium > Chamaelirium japonicum. Next base: position 24,920,376 of record OX393553.1, on the reverse strand, counting down.
AAACCCAAACCCGCTAACTTCGGATAGGTTGGCGGATCGGGTCAAGGATTGCCACCCCTAATTTTCCAAGATCGTTCCACTATTCTTGCATATTCATTGTTTGAAAAAAAAAAATGTATAGACACGAACAACAAATAGTCATGGGAAATTATATCAAACACCCCCCTTAGTCTCCATGCATCAAATGAGACACAGCTCCCACAGTGTCTAGGTAACCATTGCTCACATAGCGTGTGGGCATGGCATCGCCCTCCTATCAATAACCTAAAATGTTTTTGTAAACAAGCATCTATGTTTGGCAACCTATGATTCGTAATGATAGAAGATATGGCTTCATGATTTACTTTGCTCTAATAATGGAAAGTTGTGGGCACCGAAATTAGCCAACGGATTGGACCCGACCCGCATGCGAAACCTGGCCCACACACAAAGGCCCGCATGCGAAAACTGGCCCACACACAACGGCCCGCATGCAAAATCGGCCCGCACACAACGGCCCACCTGCGAACTCGGCCCGCACACAACGGCCCGCATGCGAACTCGGCCCGCACACAACGGCCCGCATGCGAACTCAGCTCGCGCACAACGGCCCGTAAATGAAGCGGACCCGACTCAACACAAACGAGCCCCATCGGACCCGCAACTCAAATGCAAAAAGGGGCCCCATCGGCCCCCCTTCATGAAAAACCGTGCCCCCTCCCCATGGGGAGGTGTGGCCGGCCATAAAGGGAAAAAAAGAAAAAGAAAAAGAAAAGAAAAGGAAAAAAAATCATAACCGCCTCGATGCGGGGGGAGGTGGCGTGGACGTCTACACAACCGTAGATCCGCGACGATCCCTCGATCCGACGGACAAGATGACGTCGTGTCGCCATGCAATCCGAAAGTGCAAAGATGACAACGAAATCTTCAAAGATCAAGTCACATCTTGCCTGTAACCATCCCAACCAAAAAGGAGGGGATCGAGTTTGTTTCCCCAAATAAGGGAACAATATCTTGATGGTTATGGGGGGAGATATTAGATGAAACAAAAAGATTTCAGCCATATCTCCCCCAACCTCCCCCCTTTGCCTATAAATAGAGGGGGTGGGGGAAGGCATCAAAGGTCGAAAACTAGAGACATGAAGGCTCTGCAAAGAACGAGCCTCGCTCTCGAAGATCGAAGGCTTCACGAGGCACGGCAAGCACGTCCTACGGGAATCCTTGGCCCTTCAAGTCCTCATCAACGTGAAGACCTTGCACTCGAAGATCAAAGCTTCGACTCCTCGCACGAAGAAGAAAGCTTGGAGAAGAAGACCCGGAGTCGTCGACACCCCGACTGCTCCAACGATCTTCATCAGCTCCGAAGACGCCATAAGCAAAGGCCGGAGAAGAAGATCGAAGCCGACAACACCCGTCGTCTTCAACAAAGGCATCGACTCCTCGCATGAAGAAGAAAGCTGGGAGAAGAAGGCCTGAAGCCGGTGCTACCCTGCCGTCTTCGTCAATAAAAAGTCGACACTACAACCGTCGTGTAGAGATCGGTGCTACCTTCGCCGTCTTCGTCAACAAAAAGCCGACTCTACAACCGTCGTGCGGAGACCGGTGCTACCCCTGCCGTCTTCGTCAACAAAAAACCGACGCTACAACCGTCGTGCAGAGATCGGTGCCACTACAAAAAAAACAGTTATTACCGACGGACAATATCCGTCGGTAATATTAAAATTTCGTCGGTAATATTCTATAGCGACGGAAGATATTTCCGTCGCTGGCTGTCGGGAAAGAAGGCGTCGGGGAAAACAATACGACGGACCAAATATTACCGTCGGTAATAATAATTAATACCGACGGTAATATTAACGCCGTCGGTAATATTTAATCAATTTAAAACTAATATAATATAGTATTGCCGACGAAATATAAGAATCCGTCCGTAATATATAACCATTTTACCGACGGGTATAGTTTATATTGTCGGTAATACTATATATATTACCGACACATATATATATATATTAACCGTCGGTAATAATATATATATTATCGACCAAATTTATATAACCGTCGGTAATACTATATATATTACCGACGTATATATATATTACCCGTCGGTAATAATATATATATTACCGATGGATATTATATGCCGTCGGCAAAGTATTAATAATTTAAAAAAATAAAAAATTTATTACCGACGGAATAATTAATTTCCATCGGTAATAAGTATGTTTTTTTTTTTAATAAATTTACCTAAATAATGTTATTTAATTCATGTGATTCAATACTACAATATATTACCACAATTTATCAAATATTACCACAATTTATAAAATATTACCTAAATTGATAAAAAATTACAGCAAATTATCAAATATTACCACAGTTCCCGGCCGACAATTATAGACAAGAACAAAAAATAACCATATATTACAAAATAATATTTACACAATCCAGAACTGAGAGATGATACATGTCCTATCTCAACCACCCCCGCCCGCCACCAACGTCGGTGCTCTCATCGATCCCCTGACGCCGCCCTATCTCAACCACGCCCGCCCACCACCAACGCTGGTGCTCTCATCGATCCCCTGACGCCGCCCTGCTCCTGCAATTAACATGTATTTGTTAAAAAAATGGTTTATATCTATAACTGAGTTTAAGCGTTAAAAAATGATAAGTTAGCGTGTTTCGGTTTTGAAATAGGTTTGGATTCGATCCGATCGTAGAATTATCGGCATCCGATAATTCGAACTTGGAATTATTCCGTATTTCGGACTTGCGAGCGGGTTCTAATTGGATATTTGACCAATTTACGCTCCGATTCACCGATTTAGAGTCTAAGTGTTGAAAAATCATAACTTAGCGTGTTTCGGATATGAAATAGCTAGGTTTGGATTCGATCGGATCGTCATCGGATCGGCATTCGATAATTCGAACTTGGAATTATTCCGAATTTCGGACTTGCGAGCGGGTTCTAATTGGATATTTGACCAATTTACGCTCCGATTCACCGATTTAGAGTCTAAGTGTTGAAAAATCATAACTTAGCGTGTTTCGGATCTGAAATAGCTAGGTTTGGATTCGATCAGATCGTCATCGGATCGGTATTCGATAATTCGAACTTGGAATTATTCCGAATTTCGGACTTGCGAACGGGTTCTAATTGGATATTTGACCAATTTACGCTCCGATTCACCGATTTAGAGTCTAAGTGTTGGAAAATCATAAGTTAGCGTGTTTCGGATATGAAATAGGTTTGGATTCGATCCGATCGTCATCGGATCGGCATCCGGTAATTCGAAGTTGGAATTATTCCGTATTTCGGACTTGCGAGCGGGTTCTAATTGGATATTTGACCAATTTACGCTCCGATTCACCGATTTAGAGTCTAAGTGTTGGAAATCATAAGTTAGCGTGTTTCGGATATAAAATAGGTTTGGATTCGATCCGATCGTCATCGGCTCGGCATCCGATAATTCGAACTTGGAATTATTCCGTATTTCGGACTTGCGAGCGGGTTCTAATTGGATATTTGACCAATTTACGCTCCGATTCACCGATTTAGAGTCTAAGTGTTGGAAAATCATAAGTTAGCGTGTTTCGGATATGAAATAGGTTTGGATTCGATCCGATCGTCATCGGATCGGCATCCTATAATTCGAACTTGGATTTATTCCGTATTTTGGACTTGCGAGCGGGTTCTAATTGGATATTTGACTAATTTACGCTCCGATTCACCGATTTAGAGTCTAAGTGTTGGAAAATCATAAGTTAGCGTGTTTCGGATATGAAATAGGTTTGGATTCGATCCGATCGTCATCGGATCGTCATCCGGTAATTCAAAGTTGGAATTATTCCGTATTTCGGACTTGCGAGCGGGTTCTAATTGGATATTTGACCAATTTACGCTCCGATTCACCGATTTAGAGTCTAAGTGTTGGAAAATCATAAGTTAGCGTGTTACGGATATGAAATAGGTTTGGATTCGATCCGATCGTCATCGGCTCGGCATCCGGTAATTCGAAGTTGGTATTATTCCGTATTTCGGACTTGCGAGCGGGTTCTAATTGGATATTTGACCAATTTACGCTCCGATTCACCGATTTAGAGTCTAAGTGTTGGAAAATCATAAGTTAGCGTGTTTCGGATATGAAATAGGTTTGGATTCGATCCGATCGTCATCGGATCGGCATCCGGTAATTCGAAGTTGGAATTATTCCGTATTTCGGACTTGCGAGCGGGTTCTAATTGGATATTTGACCAATTTACGCTCCGATTCACCGATTTAGAGTCTAAGTGTTGGAAAATCATAAGTTAGCGTGTTTCGGATATGAAATAGGTTTGGATTCGATCCGATCGTCATCGGATCGGCATCCGGTAATTCGAAGTTGGAATTATTCCGTATTTCGGACTTGCGAGCGGGTTCTAATTGGATATTTGACCAATTTACGCTCTGATTCACCGATTTAGAGTCTAAGTGTTGGAAAATCATAAGTTAGCGTGTTTCGGATATAAAATAGGTTTGGATTCGATCCGATCATCATCGGCTCGGCATCCGATAATTCGAACTTGGAATTATTCCGTATTTCGGACTTGCGAGCGGGTTCTAATTGGATATTTGACCAATTTACGCTCCGATTCACCGATTTAGAGTCTAAGTGTTGGAAAATCATAAGTTAGCGTGTTTCGGATATGAAATAGGTTTGGATTCGATCCGATCGTCATCGGATCGGCATCCGATAATTCGAACTTGGATTTATTCCGTATTTCGAACTTGCGAGCGGGTTCTAATTGGATATTTGACCAATTTATGCTCCGATTCACCGATTTAGAGTCTAAGTGTTGGAAAATCATAAGTTAGCGTGTTTCGGATATGAAATAGGTTTGGATTCGATCCGATCGTCATCGGATCGGCATCCGGTAATTCGAAGTTGGAATTATTCCGTATTTCGGACTTGCGAGCGGGTTCTAATTGGATATTTGACCAATTTACGCTCCGATTCACCGATTTAGAGTCTAAGTGTTGGAAAATCATAAGTTAGCGTGTTTCGGATATGAAATAGGTTTGGATTCGATCCGATCGTCATCGGATCGGCATCCGGTAATTCGAAGTTGGAATTATTCCGTATTTCGGACTTGCGAGCGGGTTCTAATTGGATATTTGACCAATTTACGCTCCGATTCACCGATTTAGAGTCTAAGTGTTGGAAAATCATAAGTTAGCGTGTTACGGATATGAAATAGGTTTGGATTCGATCCGATCGTCATCGGCTCGGCATCCGGTAATTCGAACTTGGAATTATTCCGTATTTCGGACTTGCGAGTGGGTTCTAATTGGATATTTGACCAATTTACGCTCCAATTCACCGATTTAGAGTCTAAGTGTTGGAAAATCATAAGTTAGCGTGTTTCGGATATGAAATAGGTTTGGATTCGATCCGATCGTCATCGGATCGGCATCCGGTAATTCGAAGTTGGAATTATTCCGTATTTCGGACTTGCGAGCGGGTTCTAATTGGATATTTGACCAATTTACGCTCCGATTCACCGATTTAGAGTCTAAGTGTTGGAAAATCATAAGTTAGCGTGTTTCGGATATAAAATAGGTTTGGATTCGATCCGATCGTCATCGGCTCGGCATCCGATAATTCGAACTTGGAATTATTCCGTATTTCGGACTTGCGAGCGGGTTCTAATTGGATATTTGACCAATTTACGCTCCGATTCACCGATTTAGAGTCTAAGTGTTGGAAAATCAAAAGTTAGCGTGTTTCGGATATGAAATAGGTTTGGATTCGATCCGATCGTCATCGGATCGGCATCCGATAATTCGAACTTGGATTTATTCCGTATTCCGGACTTGCGAGCGGGTTCTAATTGGATATTTGACCAATTTACGCTCCGATTCACCGATTTAGAGTCTAAGTGTTGGAAAATCATAAGTTAGCGTGTTTCGGATATGAAATAGGTTTGGATTCGATCCGATCGTCATCGGATCGGCATCCGGTAATTCGAAGTTGGAATTATTCCGTATTTCGGACTTGCGAGCGGGTTCTAATTGGATATTTGACCAATTTACGCTCCGATTCACCGATTTAGAGTCTAAGTGTTGGAAAATCATAAGTTAGCGTGTTACGGATATGAAATAGGTTTGGATTCGATCCGATCGTCATCGGCTCGGCATCCGGTAATTCGAACTTGGAATTATTCCGTATTTCGGACTTGCGAGCGGGTTCTAATTGGATATTTGACCAATTTACGCTCCGATTCACCGATTTAGAGTCTAAGTGTTGGAAAATCATAAGTTAGCGTGTTTCGGATATGAAATAGGTTTGGATTCGATCCGAAATACGGAATATAATTCCAAGTTCGAATTATCGGATGCCGATCCGATGACGATCGGATCGAATCCAAACCTATTTTATATCCGAAACACGCTAACTTATGATTTTCCAACACTTAGACTCTAAATCGGTGAATCGGAGCGTAAATTGGTCAAATATCCAATTAGAACCCGCTCGCAAGTCCGAAATACGGAATAATTCCAACTTCGAATTACCGGATGCCGATCCGATGACGATCGGATCGAATCCAAACCTATTTCATATCCGAAACACGCTAACTTATGATTTTCCAACACTTAGACTCTAAATCGGTGAATCGGAGCGTAAATTGGTCAAATATCCAATTAGAACCCGCTCGCAAGTCCGAAATACGGAATAAATCCAAGTTCGAATTATCGGATGCCGATCCGATGACGATCGGATCGAATCCAAACCTATTTTATATCCGAAACACGCTAACTTATGATTTTCCAACACTTAGACTCTAAATCGGTGAATCGGAGCGTAAATTGGTCAAATATCCAATTAGAACCCGCTCGCAAGTCCGAAATACGGAATAATTCCAAGTTCGAATTACCGGATGCCGATCCGATGACGATCGGATCGAATCCAAACCTATTTCATATCCGAAACACGCTAACTTATGATTTTCCAACACTTAGACTCTAAATCGGTGAATCGGAGCGTAAATTGGTCAAATATCCAATTAGAACCCGCTCGCAAGTCCGAAATACGGAATAATTCCAACTTTGAATTACCGGATGCCGATCCGATGACGATCGGATCGAATCCAAACCTATTTCATATCCGAAACACGCTAACTTATGATTTTCCAACACTTAGACTCTAAATCGGTGAATCGGAGCGTAAATTGGTCAAATATCCAATTAGAACCCGCTCGCAAGTCCGAAATACGTAATAAATCCAACTTCGAATTATCGGATGCCGATCCGATGACGATCGGATCGAATCCAAACCTATTTCATATCCGAAACACGCTAACTTATGATTTTCCAACACTTAGACTCTAAATCGGTGAATCGGAGCGTAAATTGGTCAAATATCCAATTAGAACCCGCTCGCAAGTCCGAAATACGGAATAATTCCAAGTTCGAATTACCGGATGCCGATCCGATGATGATCGGATCGAATCCAAACCTATTTCATATCCGAAACACGCTAACTTATGATTTTCCAACACTTAGACTATAAATCGGTGAATCGGAGCGTAAATTGGTCAAATATCCAATTAAACAATATGATATACATATGAAACAATATGATTTATATATGAAACAATTTGATTTAAATATGAAACAATTTGATTTACATACGGTCTAGTCATTTTCGTCGTGCACTGCGTCGACAATGATTATCTCATCATTCTGGTATGCATCCAAATCATCATCGACGACCCCCGCATCCTTGTCTCCCATGTCGTAAAAATCTCTGGATGGTGACCTGACTACAATTTGCCAACCTGGAGAGGTATTATCCGGTGCATAAAATATCTGTTGCGCTTGAGAGGCAAGAATGAATGGATCTTCATATTGGGTATTCAATCTCTTGGCAGTGTTGATGCTGATAAAACCGTATTTGTCGACATTATAACCAGTCCCGCGATTATTAACATCATACCAATCGCATTTGAATAATACGATCCGATTTTGGCCAAGGAATTTAATCTCGAGAATCTCGTTGAGGACGCCGTAGAAGTCGATATTTTCTAATTCTTCTTGCTCACCGTTGACGACAACCCCACTATTTTGGGTTCTTCGTGATTTTTCACTATCTTTCGTCCGAAATCTATAACCGTTCACGATATAACCATCGTACGATATTGCGTCTTGCAAAGGACTACAAGATAAGCGCCAGAGATCCTCATTCATCAGCGGATCGTGGTTGTCGTGCAGCTCCTGTGCCTATAATAACCACACGACATTCATGATATGAACACATAATTATTGTTCGGTAATGGATGTCAATGAAATTCAGTAATGATGTGAATACTTACGTGTTTCTCGAACCACGATGGGAATTCACGATCATGAATTTGGGGAGCATTTCGAGTACCCCGATTATTAATGATGGCTTTATGCTTCCTGTTTTACCGGTTATGAATTAGATTATAATTAGCACATATACTTAATGAATGGACTGAAAGAATGAGTAAATGATCGTAAAATGCTTACTCAATGAATGGCCACACTTCATCACATTGGCGCAACACATACATATGTGCCTGTTGAATCTCATCTACAGACAATCGACGGGTTTTGCCTCCTCCTACAAGTCTACCCATTTCGGCAAATATAGACAGACCCCCATCGAAGTCTATTGGACCACCGTCATAGTTCCGCTCAAGTTGATTGAATCGCGTGTCTATACCATGTAGGTATCTTGAGCAGAATGTTAGACATTCTTCTGCTAGGTATCCTTCAGTAATTGATCCCTCCGGACGACTTTTATTACGAACATATGATTTCAATATTCGCAAGTACCTAATTTGAGAAAAAAATATTTGGATGAATATATCAAGAACGATCAAATACATTGTGTGAATGAGACGAGACGATTACCTCTCGATAAAATACATCCACCGGTAATGAACTGGGCCGCCGAGTTTGGCCTCATTTGCCAAGTGAACGGTCAAATGCACCATGACATCAAAGAAGGAAGGTGAAAATATCATCTCTAACTTGCACAATGTGAGCGCAATATCCCTCTCCATCTGTTCAAGTTGGTCCACTCTAAGTACCTTCGAGCACAACTGTCTGAAAAAAGTGCTGAGCTCAATTAACGGACCGGACACCTCTTCGGTTAAATTCCCACGTATAGCAAGAGATAACAATCGCTGCATAAGAACATGACAATCGTGGCTCTTTAATCCAGACAACTTCCGGCCGTTCTCTTGCACGCATCGTGCGATATTCGAAGAATAACCGTCTGGCGTTTTCACAGACCGTAGGAATGCACATAAGGCTGCCTTTTGCTGTGAGCTCATGGTGTAGCATGCAACTGGCAACACATACTTATCCCCAATCTCTTGGGGATGAAGTGATTTTCGGATGCCCAACTCCTTAAGATCGAGACGAGATTTAAGATTATCCTTCGTCTTACCGTCGAGATTCAGCAGTGTTCCTATAATGTTGTCACACACATTTTTCTCGATATGCATGACATCCAAGTTATGCCGCAAGAGTAGGCTGCTCCAGTACGGTAGTTTAAAGAAAATACTCTTCTTCTTCCAGTTATGCTCACGCGTAGAATCTTCATGCGTTCTCTTCTTTTTACCTTTTCCAAGTGCCACGGCATCAAGCTGATCCAATTCGCACAAGACTTCTACCCCCGAAAGCTGCTCCGGGGCCTTTGCAAGTTCCTTCTTGCCGTTGAAAGCTCTTTTGTTCTGCCTCCACTTATGGCCGTCAACAAGGAATCTTCGATGGCCCATATAACAGAACTTGCCTCCGTTCTTCAATCGTAATGAATCTGTCTCCTTATTGCATGTAGGGCACGCCAATTTTCCTTTAGTACTCCACCCGGATAAGTTGGCATATGCAGGAAAATCGTTGATGGTCCATAGAAGTGCCGCATGCATCCGAAAATTCTGGCGCAACGAGGCATCATACGTATCGGCCCTAACTTCCCATAACTCGTTCAACTCCTCAATCAACGGCTGCAAGTAAACGTCAATATCATTACCAGGCGACCTGGGTCCGGGAATGAGCAAGGAGAGCATTGTGTATGGCTTTTTTAAGCACATCCAGGGAGGCAAATTGTATGGAACTAGGACAACTGGCCAAATGTTGTACGACACACTCATATTCCCAAAGGGATTGAAGCCATCGCTAGCAAGCCCTAACCTGACGTTGCGAACTTCACATGCGAATTCAGGATATGTATGATCAAAATCTTTCCACGTCAGAGAGTCGGCCGGATGTCTCATAATCCCGTCATCTGTACGTTCTCGTGCATGCCACCTCATGTGCTCAGCAGTCTTCGATGACATAAACAACCTCTGAAGCCTGTCCCTGAGCGGGAAGTATAGGAGAACCTTTGCAGATACATTTTTCTTCCTTCGACTGGTACTAGACTCGGCATCCATCTCTTTATATCTCGTTGCTCCGCATATGTGGCATGACCGCGCATGTTCGTACTCTTTCCGGTACAACATACAATCGTTCACGCATGCATCAATTTTCTCATAACCCAGACCGAGATCTTTAATTGTCTTCTTCGCCTCGTAGAATGATTTCGGTACTGTCTCACCCATAGGAAAAGCCTCTTTCAGCAACTCTACCAACATATTAAATGACTTATTACTCCAACCATTGAGGCACTTCAAATGAAGAAGCTTTACAGTGAAAGAGAGTTTTGAAAACTTCTCACACCCCGGGTATAGAGGTTGTTCGGCATCTTTAAGCAATCTGTAGAACTTGTCCGCTTAGATATTGGGCTGATCACCTGACGGTGTTTCCGTGCCTATTCCACCTTGCAAATCATGTATCATACCCTGCATGTCATCGTCATCGTCTGTATTAATATTATCATCAGCGATCACTGTGTTTGAAGTTTCACCGTGAGCTGCCATGGGGACTGCATCTAGCTCCTCACCGTGCGAGAACCAACGGGTATAGGTAATGTCAATGCCACGCATTACTAGATCAACCTCACATTCCTCTCGAACCTTCCTAATCACCCTTCCGCAGTCTATACAGGGACACACAATTTTTCCATCAAGCGGTGCAAGACGCTCAAATGCAAAATCCAGAAATTTCCTGACTCCTTCTCTGTACTCTTGGCTCATGCGATTCGAATTACGCATCCAACTCTTATCGATCGAAGACATCTTCGTCTATCTGGCTATACAACACCTGACATATAATTTCAAACAATGTTATAAGACTCCGCACAATTTCGGTTTCGGTTCCCGGGTATGGAACACCGAACCAAAACTTCTACAGACCATCTGATTTTGTCGAGAGCTTAGAAACGAGCATAAGAACGCCTAATTCCGATAACCGAGATAAAAGTTATGACAAAAACAAATTAGCACCACATGGCTGTAACAGTGAAAAATGAATGGTCGATCGATTGTGCCCGAAGTCCGATTTATCAGACCTAGAACCCCGAATCAACAACGTATAGCCAAATACTTTCATTTTGTGATGAGGCTTCTTTTGGGGAAACCCTAGAATGATCCCTACCATACAAGTAGACGTTTTGTGACCATCAAACATATTTTTTTTAGAGCGTGAAAGCCGTCGCAAAACGGAGGATCGAAGTGGTGATCGTCGCCATGCTCGGCTAAAGACCTCCTCTAGGGTTTTGATAAAACCCTAGCCTAGTAAATTATATTTTTCATGTCTTTTTAGGGTTTTAGCTTAATAAATAATGAATCGTTTTAGTTAATCTATGATATGAATTATTTTGTTTTTACTATAATTGTTTCTATCTAGATTACATGCATCGTCGGTTATATTCCATGGGTTAATATATGACCCTAAAAACAATTATTGTTGTTACCTATAGTTACCTATGATCCGGGCCGTCCATTTGATCCCGACGTACGGTTCGGATTAGATGGGGAGTTAAAGCAAAAGATTTTATGGGCGAAGACAATATTTTGAGAAAAATGATAATATTTCATAGGTGGCAACAAAACAATTAGAGAGCAGCGATAATATTTCGAGGAAGAGAACAATATTTAGAGGGTGATGACAATATTTCTTGTGCGGAGATAGCAATAGTAATGCACATGCTTGTCGGCGTGAACATTCAGCGAGAACGCCCACGTTCGACGGGGCATCCACATTCTGTGAACGCGCCCAAATTCGGTGAAGACACCCACATTCGGCGAGGGCATCGAAATTTAGCAAGGTCGCTCACATTTAGTGAAGACACCCACATTCAGTTAAAACGCCCACATTCGATCAAGGCGACTATTTTTAGTAGGGCGATCGTCTTAACTGGCATCCTTGTTTGAAACCATTGTCAAAAAAATCCTTCACACAATTTATAAACATCTAACGACGATGCTCACATTCGTTAGTGGTAGGCAAGAGGATGAACACTTTTTAATTCTCTTGTAATTATGTAATTCAACCTCATATAGCTATGTAAGTATCAAGTTGTTTCCAATTATAGTGCACCAAAATTCAGTTATAAATAGATAATTCTGAGCTATGGACTTCCTTCAGTCGAGTCATACCATTTATAATTAAAATAAAAATGTTGTGTTTATAAATAATATTTGATTCACATGTAATTATGTAATTCAACCTCATGTAACTATGTAAGTATCAAGTCGTTTCCAATTATAGTGCACTGAAATGTAGTGATAAATAGGTAATTCTGAGCTGTGGACCTAATCGAGTCATAACGATGCATCTTTGAGAAAGCACGCGTATTCATCCCCGAGTGCTACTCGTTTACCCAAAGAATCTTATTATTTAATTTAGCGAGTCTGATAGCCTAGAGGTGGATTCGAACACCCTAGCTCTCCAAATCTAAATTTCAAACACGCACCCCATTACCATATTAATTTTGCCTACTTTACTTGCTTAGTTTACTTTGTCACCACAATCACACAAAACCAAGTCAACAATCTTGCTAGTTAACTAATTAAGACTAAATAATAAACCTAAGTTCTCTAGTTTTCCTCCTATGAAATCCCTGTGTGATTGACCTAGTAATACGAGCACCTCCTACAAAGCGATTCTGCACTATGGGAGAGAGGGAGGAGGAGGAGGAGGAGCTCACCGGAGTCCACAGGAGGAGGAGGAGGAGGAGCTCACCGGCGCGCACGAGAGGAGCTCACCGGAGTCCACAGGAGGAGGAGGAGGAGGCGGAGCTCGCCGGCGCGCACGAGAGGGGAGGGGTGGCCGGCCGACCGGAGGGGGGGAGGGAGGCCGGGGAGGGGGGGAGGGTGGCCGGGGAGGGGGGGGAGGGTGGCCGGGGAGGGGGGGAGATTGAGAGAGAGAGAGAGAGAGAGGGGCGGCTGGGAGAGATCGAAACAGAAGAGATCAAAGGGGATCTCGACTGTTTTATTTTATAACAGGGTTTTTACCGACGGAAAGTTTGGATTCCGTCGGTACAACTAATATTTTTACCGACGGTACATAACTATCCGTCGGTAAAACTCCACGACGACACAACAAGTTCAATTTTTTCCAGAGGCTCGGTTTGGCACCCTAAGTTCCGTCGGGACATTTTACCGACGGAAACTTAATTACCGTCGGTATAGTGCCGACGGACATATAACTGCCGTCGGTATAATTAGTTATACCGACGGAACTTTCACGTCCGTCGGTAAATAGCATGACGAAACTCAACCTCCTATTTTTTTCCAGAGGCTCGGTTTTTACACTGAGTTTCGTCGGGACAATTTTACCGACGGACATTTTATTACCGTCGGTATATTGCCGACGGAGATATTATGGCTGTCGGTAACATTGGTTATACCGACGGAAATACAATTTCCGTTGGTACAATATCACGACGATGACATTTTGCCGACGGTTTATATGTAGCCGTCGGTATAAAGTATATTACCGACGGGAAATATGTATACCGTCGGTATAAATATGCAAAGAAAATTTAAAAAATTGAAGTTATAATACCGACGGATATTATTGTCACCGTCGGTAAAAAGTGTATTATTACCGACGGTGATAATAATGTCCGTCGGTGAAGACCCTATTTCTTGTAGTGTGCTACCCCCGCCGTCTTCATCAACAAAAGCCGACGCTACAACCGTCGCATAGAGATCGATGCTACACCCACCATCTCCACAAGAAGTCTTCAACTCCGATCAAGCCAAATACGCCCGGAGAAGAAGCCAGCCGACGCCACAACCGTCGAGGAAGCCAGAAGAATAAAGAAGCCCTGAAGAAGTAGCCATCGCTGTTCGAGAAGAAGATCGAGTCAAAGCTAAAGCCAAAGCCAACGCAAGAAGCCAAAGCAAACGCACCGGTAAAGCCCGCGCTAAAGCAACGCACGTGCCAAAGCCAAGCAACTATGACGGTCACGAGCAAACCACCGCACGTTCTAGCCGATACGACGCGAAGTTCGGAAGAACTAAAGCATCGCAAGCCTCTACCCGCCTACGTTCAAGCGCAAGCGCCAAAGCAAAGCAAACGCCAGAGCTACGCCAAAGCAACGTTAAAGCCGAAAGCCAAAGCCAAAGCCCACGCCAAAAGCACGATCGACGCCGCGAACCGACGATCAAGGACACCAAGGTCTAGCAAGGATCGAGGAAGACACAAAGGTCGAGGAACGAAGCCCAAAACCTCCCTAGCCGAGAAAACACGGACGGGACAAAATCAACGGCGGATACTCCTTAGCCTCTCAAGAAACCCTCACCCTGTAAAGACCTCTATCCTGGGCAACCCCTTCAGATCTCTCGCACGAATACCACGTAGAGACGCGGATCAAAGGGACCCTCCAGAGGATCTCTCCCACAATCTCCTGATCAAATATTCGCCGCACCCGGACTCGCCACACCCGAGTCCCCCGGGTCCCGGCATCTGTAATCTTCGTGTGCTCGCAATAAAGACGACCCGTATATTTTTCCGCGCTCGCTAGATTTTTGGCACGCCCGGTGGGACCTCCTCTCCTTTCATCCGTACGTTTGAAAGAGTTGCTTCAAGTTCACCATGGCCGGAACGAACGACGATACGTTTGCTCCAACAAGCCTCTTACCTATCGCCGAGTCTCCACTACTCCAACACGGCGATCCAGAAAACCCGGAGGATGACATTCCCCCGATAGTACACGTCTACACTCGGCGTACTCAAACTTTTGCGGACTTCTTCACGCCAGAAACTGCTACCGAAGATGCTCGCCAAAGCGCCAATGAGGCCTTGGTGCATGAAGAAACAAGCCTCGATCCTGGAATTCAAGTCCAGAAATTTGGGGAGGTCCAGCCCCAACCCAGAGCCCATTCGGGTGCTCCAGCGGACCTTGTACCTCCTTTACAGGGGGTAAACGTTCATCATCAAGCAGAAGCAAGTCGGCGTAACTTTGTCTCCGATGATGACGGTAATGATGCAGGCATCCAACATCAAGACGTTCTGCATCATCATCCTTCGTCCGCTCTCCAACTCCAAGTCATGCAAATGGGTGAACACATGGCGCAAATCACCCGACTAATGGAGGAGAAGGATCGTCACATCAACACCTTGCTTCAAAGGCTAAGTGCAAGGGATGCTACGGCATTCAGCCAACCTCCTGCTTCTCCAGCAGTTGCTCCGGCTCCGTCTCCAACTCCCGCTCCTGCAGAAGTTGTTCCGGCAATGCTAGCGACTACTCCCGTACTCTCCTCGGCTCCCGTGCCAGCGGAAGTCGTCTCTCTAGTGCCAGTCTCGGTGGCCACACAACCTCCGACGACAGCAACGATGACTGTCCAGCAAATACAAGCGTTGGTGGCCGACATGGTGCGCTCCCACGACGGCAGTCTACCTCCGATAACTGCGGTATACTCAAATCCTTACACCACAAGGATCCAACAGCTGCGCTTCCCTACCGGGTTCCAGCCGCCAAAGTTCCAGCACTTCGATGGGAAGGGCAATCCAAGGTAACACATTGCTCACTTTGTCGAAACTTGCAACAATGCCGGCACATACGGCGACGAGATGGTGAAGCAGTTTGTTCGCACCCTCAAAGGTAATGCTTTCGACTGGTATGTTGATCTTCCTCCGGGATCCATTGACAGCTGGGATCAAATGGAGAGGGAGTTCCTCAACCGCTTCTACAGCACTCGGTGCATCGTCAGCATGACCGAGCTTACTGCTACCAAGCAAAGGAAGGATGAGCCGGTGATCGACTACATCGATCGTTGGAGAAACCTTGCGCTAAACTCGCGAGATCACTTGTCTGAAGACTCGACCATCGAGTTGTGCACCCAAGGCATGCACTGGGGCTTGCTCTACATCCTCAAAAGGTTCAAGCCTCGGTCTTTTGAAGAACTGGCGACTCGGGCTCACGACATGGAGCTCAGCTTAACAAATCGTGGGGACTCAAAGGCCAAAGACTTCCTAAAGGTAGAAAAGGAGAACGAACCGGCGGCATCAAAGCAAGTCAACGTCACCGACCTCGCTTCAACTTTTAAACCACTCAAGATCGGTGGCAAGCCGAACAAAGGCAAAGGAGCCACCATACCACCTCCTCAGCCTCAACGGCCACCAAGGTTGACTCTCGAGGAGCTTGAAGCCAAGGAGTATCCCTTCCCAGAATCGAAAGTCTCCTCTATGTTCGATCAGTTAACGCAAGAAAAGATGATCGAGCTTCCGCCACCAAAAAGGCCGGAACAAGCACATCGAGTCAACGATCCGCTCTTCTGTAAGTACCACCGGTTGGTCAGCCATCCCATCGAGAAGTGCTTTGTCTTCAAAGATAAGATCATGGTACTCGCCAAGCAAGGAATAATCAAGATCAACTCTGGTGACGTCGTCGAGTCAAATATGACGTCAATCACCTTCGACTCCTTCCCGCCAGTGCTGACTACTCCACAACGCACTTCAGCAAGGATGCGCATCGTCTGTCAAAAATCCACGACGAAACCAGCTCCAAGAAGACGACGACGGTATGCTCCTGCAGTGCCTAGGGCCAAATCCTCACTGCCTTGGGGGCAATCGCCTCTCGTTCAAACACTCCCTCTACCAAATAAAGCTACATCCCAGCATGTGCTTAAAGCAAGAGATGAGCAAAGAGACCCTGAAGTCAGCCTGCTAGGCCAGCCATCAGGTAAGTTCGACTTCTACGTCTTCTACTCCAAACCTCCTTCGATCCCAATGAAAGAAATCAAGCCAACCGGCTGGGGATCAGAAGATGAGTTGGTAGAGCCTCCAAAAGAGCAAGTCCTTCAGATCAAAGAAGAGCCTTCGGTCACGGCACCAATTCTTCACCCTGACGAAGAAGATCTTACTGATGAAAATGCATGGGCTATGGCGCCTGGAAGGAGAAGGCCACAACGATCAAGCTACAGGATAGCATGTCTGGCCAACCACGAGAAAGATCGGGCGACAACAAAACTTCCCAAAAGAAAGACCTTCAAGGAAAAGAGTGAAGCTCCAGAAAGAAAGACGTCCAAAGTACCTTCAGTAAGTTCGAAAAATCTTCTCCAGCAAACATGCCCAGAGCTGGCGACACTCCAGGAGTTTTTTCTCAGCCGCTTCCTTAAAGTTGATCAAAACCTCAAGGTCTCCGGTTGCATGAGGGAAGTTCACCAAGTGCTTAATGAAGAAAGCGGCTCCAATATCGAAAGCATGGAGAGAACCATCGCCGCCAACGGCAAGCCTTGCAACAAGGCTGAAGCACACCTTGCTGACGTTAAGTTCCACCAGGTCAAAGACCCCATTGCAGAAGTTCCTCCAGCAAAGGCTCCACGAGCCCAAGAAGTCAAAGCAACTGCGAGGGACAAAACCTCTCCACTTGCAAAACTAGCGACATCCTCCAGCCAGACGGCGCACAAAGACAAAGAAGTGCCAGCATCAAGACGAAAAATTCACATCAACTCCAAATCAAGCTCAATGCCACATGTTCCATTGCTTGCTCAAGCTGCATCAGTCCTGTGGCTCGCACCTCAATGGCTTCGCAAGCCAGGACGATCGCCCTCCACTCCAGCAAAGGAACCATTGTCACCATTCTCTGAGGCCTACTTCGTCACTTTGCAAGAGATGACACTACCGTTACATGGTCTATTGCACGCCTCGAGCTCAACCGAGTCTTCCGAGTACACCAACTCCGAGCAACTCGCAATCAAGCAAGAAAACACTCGGGGGCAAAACTCCACCGAGTTGATATTCAAATCCAGCCACAACAAAGAAAGCACGGTGCATATATGTTCACTACCCTCAATTGCAATTCCACTTTGCCTGACAAAGACTCAAGCATGCCTCCACAAAATCGGCGAACAAATTCTTCCAAATTGCCGAGGCATCGGCTCCAGTCAAACTCCAGCAATCATCAAAACTCCAGTCAAGAAGATCTTCACTTCTAACTATATTGAAGTGAAGAAAGCGGATGACAACTGCGAACCAGCGGCGACTCTGCCTACCAGCGGCAAGTCCCTCAAAAGGTACTTTGCCTAGCGCAAGGGTACCCCCCTTGCCCAAAAAAAAAAAAGGAATAAAGGAACTACGTGTGACTTGATCCCTCTCAGTAGGGTACGTAGGCAGCCTGTAAAGGTTCAGTCCAAACAAAAAATAAAAAAGTAAACCACCATTCCAAAAAAATAATAATAAGCCCAGAAAAGACGCAAGTCCAACTTCGTGGGATGAGAAGCCGTCAGCCTCTGTCAAGCCACCAGCTCCCAGCGCTGCCACAGCTCATCTCTCGGGGAACCCACGCAGTACAACTCCGAAAGATGAGAAACTACTAGCTCAACGCGTCGCAAGCTCTGCACGCTGCTTCGCAAGGTTCGCTCTGAAAGTCTTCTTAGTCGCTCAAACTTTCTCCAAACATGACTCCGATTTCTAAAGTGACGCACGAGCGGCCTCCACTTTCTTCTGCATCTGAACCAAGTCTGCGGTAGCAAACGTGTGAAGCCCCTCCAGTCAACATTCCTCTTCCTCGGCCTTTGCCAACACTAAGGAAGCATCCTCCTCTAGTGAAGCCCGTTGCAAGCAATGAGCCTAGCTATCCGCTAAAAGGGTGCACATATGCTCCTCAAACAAGGAGCCATTCACCAGAAAACCCACCAGCTACTCAAAGCGTCAAGACCCTCCTCCTGGAAGGATGCGAGTGTCGTCTGGATAAACTTCCAGTACAATTATCAAAAAGAAGCTTAGAAAGAAGGCTCTGCGATCTACACTTTCGCTGGTAAGCCTCTAAGTGCTGAGACAAGGCGCGATCCTGTCCTGAAGACCCAAGCACGGAAACCGCCTCCTGAACCATCGCCGTGACGGCTGTCAAAGACGCCATAGGAACTGACAAAGAAGTTACGGCCAAAACATCCATTGGAACTGACTCATGAATGGCAACTCCGGACTCGGTCGAACGATCTGCCGTGAAGATCCCTCATCAGTGAGAATGAGCTCGTCCAACTTCGACACACGATTTCTGCTTCGAAGTACGGTGGTGGAAGACTTGCCCAAAAGGGAAACAAAGATGCGTACTCCCGTGGGAGACAGCATCGATAATCCATCCTGAAGTCGGAAAGCTCTCGTAAAGGTGGTAGAAGACTTGCGCAAAAGAAAAACGAAGATGCGTACTCCCGTGGGAGACCGCACCGACGATCCATCCAGAAGTCGGAAAGCTCTCGTAACGACGACAGAAGACTTGCGCAAAAGGGAAACAAAGATGCGTACTCCCGTGGGAGACCGCATCGACGATCCATCCAGAAGTCGGAAAGCTCTCGTAACGGTGGCAAAAAACTTGCGCAAAAGGGAAACGAAGATGCATACTCCCGTGGGAGACCGCATCGACGATCCATCCAGACGACGGAAAGCTCTCATAATGGCGGACCCTGAAGAAAGAAAGGGAGAAAAGCACAAATCAGTCACGTATACGGAAAAAAGCAAATCAAGTCAAGACAAAGACAAAAAAAAAAGGGCACCGTCGCCACTAGGAAAGCTCTCTCCGCCTCCAGCGCCCTATGGTCGTCCAAGGAACATCTAGTCCGCCTCGCTCAGCCTACCTAGGTGCAACCTCGCTAGTCGCTCTGCTCCTGCGGTAGGCCTCCTCAATGATCCAGCCAGCCTTTAGAAAGTATTCAGGTGGACGAGTCCTGCAAGGAGACGAAAAGTGCAAGTCAAATCAAGATGCACAATCAGTTCCAGAAGAAAAGACATATCAAGTCCAGAAGTCAAAAAAAAAAAAAAGGTTAAGTCCGAAGAGAAAAAGGCAGTCAAAATCAGGGAAGAAAAGTCAAGAAAATTGAAAAAAAAAAGTCCAAAGATCGAGAAAAAAAAAATCAAGTCAAGGGAGTTCAAAAAAAAAAAAAAGCAGCAGCAGCAACCGAATGGGGCCGCCAGCCCCCCCTTCGTAAAAGACCCCACAACCCCAAAGGGGGTGGGACCCAGTCAAAAGGGGGCCGCCAGCCCCTCTTTCCATTAAAGACCTGCAGCCCCCTTTCGGGGCTGCTGCTGCTGCTCTCTCTGCTGAAGCCAGGACCCCGCGCCCGCCGCTGCTCCGTCGGCTTCCGACCACACCCCAGCCGCCCGCAGCCGACGCCGCCATTCGCCTTTGCCGTCCTGGCCTCGCCGGTGCGCCCCGCAGCCGCCACCCGCCGGCCTGCGCCCCGCGCTCTGCACCACCGCAGCCCGCCCGCGCCGGCCTGAGCACGCCGCAGCCCACCTCCGTTCGCGCCCGCCCCGCTCCGCCTGCCGGTTGCACTCGAGCCCGTCGCTGACCCCGCAGACCCGACGGCAGAAAAGAAGAAGAAGAAAAAAAAACCGGAGGCTGTTGGTGAAAATTTTCATTTAACCCCCTATATATATGCATAATCGGTTATTGGGATAGAGACGGGATAAATCTCCTATCCCATGAATCTAGGGGGTGGGCCTCCATATCCGATGCAACCACCGTTTGAAGTCAGAAAAAAAAAAAATCTGTGAGCGTGGAAAAAGATACGGGTCGTCTTTATTGCGAGCACACGAAGATTACAGATGCCGGGACCCGGGGGCTCGGGTGTGGCGAGTCCGGGTGCGGCGAATATTTGATCAGGAGATTATGGGAGAGATCCTCTGGAGGGTCCCTTTGATCCGCGTCTCCACGCGGTATTCGTGCGAGAGCTCTGAAGGGGTTGCCCAGGACAGAGGTCTTTATAGGGTGAGGGTTTCTTGAGAGGCTAAGGAGTATCCGCCGTTGATTTTGTCTCGTCCGTGCTTCGCGCTTTCTCGGCTAGGGAGGTTTTGGGCTTCGTTCCTTGACCTTTGTGTCTTCCTCGATCCTTGCTAGACCTCGGTGTCCTTGATCGTCGGTTCGCGACGTCGATCGTGCTTTTGACGTCGGCTTTGGCTTTGGCTTTCGGCTTTGGCGTGGCTCTGGCGTTTGCTTTGGCGCTTGCGCTTGAACGTAGGCGGGTAGAGGCTTGCGATGCTTTAGTTCTTCCAGACTTCGCGTCGTATCGGCTAGAACGTGCAGTGCTTTGCTCGTGACCATCGTAGTTGCTTGGCTTTGGCACGTGCGTTGCTTTAGCGCGGGCTTTACCGGTGCGTTTGCTTTGGCTTCTTGTGTTGGCTTTGGCTTTAGTTTTGACTCGATCTTCTTCTCGAACGGCGATGGCTACTTCTTCAGGGCTTCTTTATTCTTCTGGCTTCCTCGACGGTTGTGGCGTCGGCTGGCTTCTTCTCCGGGCGTATTTGGCTTGATCGGAGTTGAAGACTTCTTGTGGAGATGGTGGGTGTAGCACCGATCTCTATGCGACGGTTGTAGCGTCGGCTTTTGTTGATGAAGACGACGGGGGAAGCACCGATCTTCGCACGACGGTTGTAGCGTCGGCTTTTTATTGACGAAGACCGCAGGGGGAACACCGGTCTTCGCACGACGGTTGTAGCGTCGGCTTTTTGTTGACGAAGACGGCGGGGGTAGCACCGATCTCTACACGACGGTTGTAGCGTCGACTTTTTGTTGACGAAGACGGCAGGGGTAGCACCGGCTTCAGGCCTTCTTCTCCCAGCTTTCTTCTTCGTGCGAGGAGTCAATGCCTTTGTTGAAGACGACGGGTGTTGTCGGCTTCGATCTTCTTCTCCGGCCTTTGCTTATGGCATCTTCGGAGCTGATGAAGATCGTTGGAGCAGTCGGGGTGTCGACGACTCCGGGTCTTCTTCTCCAAGCTTTCTTCTTCGTGCGAGGAGTTGAAGATTTGATCTTCGAGTGCAAGGTCTTCACGTTGATGAGGACTTGAAGGGCCAAGGATTCTCGTAGGACGTGCTTGTCGTGCCTCGTGAAGCCTTCGGTCTTCGAGAGCGAGGCTCTTTCTTTGCAGAGCCTTCGCGTCTCTAGTTTTCGACCTTTGATGCCTTCCCCCACCCCCTCTATTTATAAGCAAAGGGGGGAGGTTGGGGGAGATATGGCTGAAATCTTTTTGTTTCATCCAATATCTCCCCCCATAACCATTACGATATTGTTCCCTTATTTGGGGAAACAAACTCAATCCCCTCCTTTTTGGTTGGGATGGTTACAGGCAAGATGTGACTTGATCTTTGAAGATTTAGTTATCATCTTTGCACTTTCGGATTGCATGGCGACACGACGTCATCTTGTCCGTTGGATCGAGGGATCGTCGCGGATCTACGGTTGTGCAGACGTCCACGCCACCTCCCCCCGCATCGAGGCGGTTATGATTTTTTTTTCTTTTCTTTTCTTTTTCTTTTTCTTTTCTTTTCTTTTTCTTTTCTTCCCTTTATGGCCGGCCACACCTCCCCATGGGGAGGGGGCACGGTTTTCCATGAAGGGGGGCCGGTGGGGCCCCTTTTTGCATTTGAGTTGCGGGTTCGATGGGGCCCATTTGCATTGAGTCGGGTCCGCTTTATTTACGGGCCGTTGTGCGCGAGCTGAGTTCGCATATGGGCCGTTGTGTGCAGGCCGAGTTCGCATGCGGGCCGTTGTGTGCGGGTCGAGTTCGCAGGTGGGCCGTTGTGTGCGGGCCGATTTCGCATGCGGGCCGTTGTGTGTGGGCCAGGTTTCGCATGCGGGCCTTTGTGTGTGGGCCAGGTTTCACATGCGGGTCGGGTCCAATCCGTGGACTAATTTTGGTGCCCACAAAGGTATGGCTCCATGATTTGCTCTACTCTGAGGATGGAAGATTTGACTCAATGATTTATTCTGATGTGATTTGTTGTAAATCTTTCTATATTCTTTATATATTGTGTTCGATCAACCCCAGATGTGGGAAAATTTATTCTTTACATTGTATCAGAGCTATACGATCAGTCTTCCCCTCAACATTTGTCCTAAAACTGAACTTCAGACCATCACCAAGGGATCCCGATCAATGGCCGAGTATGCTGAGCACGCCAAAAATCTCTCTCTCTCTCTCTCTCTCTCTCTCTCTCTCTCTCTCTCTCTCTCTCTCTCTCTCTCCATTTTGTGACAGTTGTCCGTTGGGAAAAACTACTCGTCTTCCATTTTATAATGACAAACTTCTTGCGTCTGGTTTATTGCAAACTATTCAATGTGATGTCTGAGGCCCTACGCCGACTCCCTCTATTTCAGGCTATCGCTATTATGTCATTTTTGTCGATGATTATAGCTGGTATATGTGGGTTTTTTCATTATAATATTTACATTCCAATCACTAGTGAAGAATTTATTTGAATTTTTTTTTTTAATATTTACAATGTAATGGAGGAGGCGAATTTGTTAATAGTTCACTCAAGGATCATTTCTCCAAATGTGGTATATTCCAGCGAGTTTCTTGCTCCCATACATAAGAGCAAAACAGGGTTGCGGAGAGAAAACATCGCCACATAGTAGAGATGGGCCTCGTTATTCTTGCCCACTCACACTCCCCGAGCTCTATGGTTTCAAGCATTTAGTATGGTGGTGTATCTAACAAATCGACTCCCTACTCCGGCGCTCGATGAGTGCACTCCATTCTACAAAGTTTTCAATAAAAATCTCGACTATAGTCTTCTTCGGATATTTGACTTCAGTTGTTATCCATGCCTCATTATTTCGCTTCCTACACTTTGAAGTTTTTTGAACTAAACACAATCTAATGGTGTCATCCCCGAATTTCACTGTTTGAAAGCATGAACCAGTTTTGGTGGCTCCGGCCAAGAGGACGCCGAATGGGTTCAATCAGATAATTTAACTGTATCTTGATACCCTAGAACTCATATTCATGCCCCATCTATTGGAGGTATGGTGATTTAACTTAGAGAGAGAGAGAGAGAGAGAGAGAGGTCTATGAAACTTTTAACATTTGATGTCCCTAAAAAAATTTTATGGGATTTTTGAGTTTTTGAATTTGTTAAAAATTTTTGAGTGTTCAATCAAAAATAAGATATTATCATCACAAAAATTAACAATTTCTAAAACTACTAGGTGTATCAAATCATATTTTAAAAGATAAATTTTCTCAATATGTATGGAAGTTTCTCATGCATCTTTGCCCTCTATCCCTTCACAACCATCCTTC
The DNA here is from genome assembly GCA_947650365.1 of Chamaelirium japonicum. Classification (NCBI taxonomy): domain Eukaryota; kingdom Viridiplantae; phylum Streptophyta; class Magnoliopsida; order Liliales; family Melanthiaceae; genus Chamaelirium; species Chamaelirium japonicum. The sequence continues at coordinate 24,895,968 of OX393553.1, read as the reverse complement.
TCTCTCCACCTTTTTCACCTAAACCCTTTTCCTCCAAACTTTACCACAGCATCCTACCACCACAACCCACTCTCCCTAACCCTTCCCCACCTACATCCATCCTTTATCACCCACCTGCCTCTTCTCCCTCCTTACCTACCGTCAGCCCATACGACAATGCTTCACCCTCTGTTCCCCCTGCTTCTTCTCCCTCCTTACGTACCATCAGCCCATCTCATAACACTTCACCCTCTATTCTCCCTGCTCCTACCCATACTTATCCTATGGTCACACGGACCACGAATGGCACTCGAAAGCATAAAACATGGACTCTTGTTCCTCCTCCTCATCAAAATGTACTTGGTAACAAGTCGGTTTTTCATATCAAGCGTCACTCTAACGACACTATTGAACGTTTTAAAGCCCGGCTTGTTGATGAAAATTGACACCATCCGGATAATCCTTTCTCTTGCCGTTTTTCACCGGTGGTCATTATACCAACGTAATGTCACCAATGCTTTTCTACATGGCGACCTTCGTGATGAAGTCTACACGTCACAACCAGGGATTCGTTGACAAAGCACGACCTCACTTTGTTGGTTGGCTTCAAAAATCCATATATGGGCTCAAAGAACCTCCCCATGCATGGTATCATACATTTAGCACCTATCTTCATCACATTGGTTTTTAAGGTTTTTTTTTTTTTGGTATTTCAAAGGGGGAGTCATCGGACCTCCGGGAGGCGCCACAGCCTGGCACAAGCATGAAAGCTCTGCTCGTCGGCAGTGAAAACATCAGAAACCGCCACCCGATGGTAACAACCACTCTTAATTAACAAGGCGGACAACCAGACCCTAACTCTAGGGACAACAACATGCCACCTCTGGCGGCGACCAACCAAGCACACCGACGGAAAAAACTCCTGACAACAAAGGGGAGAGAAAACAACCGATTACAACATTACTGACAAAACAAAACCAAAAACGACATACGATCGCCCGATCCAGTCGCCAAGCCAAGCAAAATTGGAGTCATAGCCAACGCTGCCCCACTGTCATCGACCCGTCGCTGCCGCCACACTGCTAGGAGCCGTCACCGACTAGGGGAGAGGTGTACTGGAACTCATCGGTGGAGATCCTCGACACTGGGGCCAGATCCAACCTCCCCGCTGCACCCAGTGGAAGAGATTGCCCTGACGCCGAGCAGAAGCCATCAAACGAGCCGTGGGGGTGTGGGTGCAAATTTTGGCAAGAAGATTACAGACACGCTGGACCCACCGGCCCTGCCTGGTGGGCCCACAGATACTACCGCGAAACCCACCAGCCCTACCTGGTGGGCCCACAGAGACTACTGCGGGACCCGCCGGCCCTGCCTGGTGGGCCCACAGAGACTACCACGGGACCCACCAGCCCTGCCTGTGGAATACCCAAAGACGACGGCGGGACCCACCAGCCCTACCTAGAGAATCCCCAGAGACGACGGCGAGACCCACCAGCCCTGCCTGGAGAATCCCCAGATACGACAGCAAAAACCGTCATTTACTCCCAGATTTCCTCCATGGAAATCCTATAAATAACAGAGCCTTCAAATGTAAAAGGGGATCCAGATCCAGTTTTCATTTCCGAAATCTGATTTCAGAAACCAGAGCTCTGGGATTCCAGTTTTCCATCCTCCAACTCTCCTTGATCTTCTTCTTGTCTCTGAAGAGATCGGAGATATTTCAGTGACACTCGGCCTGTCGAGGTCACTTCAAGCAAAGTGATAGTGAATTCGGGTTGCTCCCTATAGCACGAAGACGTAGGATTCGGCTGAACTCCGAGATCACATCTTGTGTCAACGTTCTCTTTGATTGCATACCCAAAACGCTAACTCAAAGTGACCGAAACTTCAACCTTCAACTTACCTTCTAACCATCAGATCGACCAACGATCTTCGACTTCAATTCAATTGACTGGTGAGGTAAAATCTTCAGATTGGCACGAAGATTTTTCCCCCATAGTTTGGCACCGTCTGTGGGATTCGAGCGAGAAGCCAAGTTTGCTCTGCAACAAGCATCTGATCGGTTGAACAAACAACCATTCCAGACAGTCAAACTTCCCAGCCCCTTCGGTTGAGCAGACAACCGTTAGGACACCGGCAATCTCGTTGCATCCTTCGCTCTCTCTAAATGGCGAAGACGAAGCATCAGGATCATCCAGAGGGAAGTAACACATGTCAGCCTCATCCGGAGACTCGTTCAATGAGCCAACGGCTCAACTTTGGGCAGCCCCTTGTTGTCCCCGAAATGGGGGTTCGCTCAGGGAGCGAAAGATCGGTCAATCGGCCAATTGCACCACCCCCTCGATAATCGATCGGGCAGACTGCCCCTGCTCCCACTGAAGACCCGCCATCTACCTATCAAATCTCTGTGGTCGACTTTCAACTGCTGCGATTCGCTAAACAAAACGCCACCCTCACAGCTGAAAGGGATGCTCTCAAGAAGGCAACCTCCGAAGCAGGAATCGCTCTCCCCATCCCTTCATTCGGCGAAGGAGTGGGTCTGCCACGATAATCAATCCACTCTGAACCACGAAGGTCAGTGGGCACCGCAGCCCTTGAGAGGATTCGTCGCGACCTGACCCCCTCTGCTGCTTTATGGAAGTAGAGTGTCTGGGATCGCATCGATGATGAATCCTCTCAATCATCCTCGGGTCGCACCTGTGCCAGAAGGACACCGTCTAGGCCCAACTTGTGAGAGAAACACCAGATGAAAGGGGCATCCTCGAAAAGCAGAGCCTCCCCATCTCACCCACTCCAGCGTGAAGCTGGAATGGATCTCCGTCACCGACTTCATCTGGCAAATACTCAAAGGCCCGGACAAGATCTCTCAATCTTGCCTCTCGATCTTCATCCAAGTCGAGGGCATGGTCGGAGAGAGTGATACTCCTCTGCCGGACCTCTCTATCGAAATTTATTTCAATCATCCTTTCCGAGGGGGTGGAGAACTCCCACTCTCCCCAAATTTAATTGCCTCAAGGGGGATCCGACTCTCCATATACTGGCCTTCAAGCAGGCTTTGACACCGTACGAAGAAGAGAACAACGTGCTCTGCCGCGCCTTCGCTGAGAGCCTCGACGAGCCATCTCTCGATTGGTACCATAACCTTCGGACTGGGTCCATCACCCAGTTCAGAGTCTTGGCTAACCATTTCGTGCAGCACTATCAGCTTAATTTGAAGCCGGAGAAAAAGCTTGACTCTCTCTATAAGCTGAGGATGGGTGCTGACGAGAGTCTTCGCAGCTTCACGCGAAGATTCTGCAACGAGCACACCGCTTTTTCTGGACGGCATCTGGATGATGAGGCTATTATGTTAGCCTTCCAGAATGCCCTCCGTTTTGATCTGCACATCTACAATGATTTCATCTGTAATCCTCCCCCTTCCCTAGGTTCGATGTTCGACCGAATCCAGAGGGAGATAGAAGTCGAAGATGATCAAGTCGCCCGGAAGGGGCGAGAGAAAAAGCGATGGCCTACTGAAAGAGAAGCCCGAAGTATGCTGCCAAAGCTCACAATGCAGAGGCAATGATTCCCCCTGCACCCAAGCGGTCAAGAAACGACGGATGTAGATCCCCTCCAAAGAAGACTACATTTACCGATTGGACCATACCAATCGAGCAGATCCTTGATTGAATCCAACATAAAGAGTTCCTCCGAAGGCCGAACCCTCTGCAGCCGGACACCAAGGTCACAGCGGACAAAACAGTCTACTGTGACTTTCACCGCAGCCACGGCCATCCTACCGATCGATGTTATCGATTGAGATATCATCTCGAGGATTTGTTGCGAGAAAGCCACCTCCAAGATTTCGTCAAGGGCGGAACAGACCAGCGCCGACCCTCCACAAAGTGTAAAGAAGCTTGCTGGATCCACCAAATCTCTACCGATCAATCGCCTATCACCGTAAGTGCCAACGTCTTTGGTATTCATGGTCATTGCACAACCAAACGTTGACGGGAAAAGAAGTTGATCGGCAGATATGATGCATCTACAACATCCGCTCTGTAGCGAATAAAGAAGATACCTGAATCGAGAAGCCAGTCAAGGGCCTAACTTGGTCTTCCATCGTCTTCAACGACTCCAATCTTCAAGGAGTTCATACTCCACACCGGGATCCCCTGGTCCTAAGCTCATCATCGATGGGAGCATTGTCAATCGCATCCTCATCGACACCGGAAGCTCCATCGACATTATGTTCTTAGACTACTTCAAGCGTATGGGACATCCAACTGTCGGTAGACTCGAGTCTCAGTAAGGTTCGCAATCGTCGAGGGGACATCCAACTGTAACATCATTCTCGGTCGACCATTTCTCCACCAGATCAATGCCATCTCCTCTTCTTACCATCAACTCCTCAAATTTGCAACGGGAGAGGGTATTGTCTTTATCCGAGGAGATCAACAAACCGGGCGATCCTGCGAAGCGGCTGCTGCGAAGACAGATCGCAGAATAAATCTCGCTCCCCCAAAGCGACCAAGAGAGGAAGTTGGCCCTTCTTCAAGATAATAGCTAAAGGAGATCCCACTGTCCGAACCCCCACCAATCGAGTGGGAGGCTTCGCCTTCAATCAAAGAAATCAATCCCATCAACATCGACAGTATAGGTCTCCCTCGAGAAACCTTCATCGATACCAGTCTCAGTGACGCAGAAGCGCGAGGCATGGTATCCTTCCTCCAATCCAACGTTGACGTCTTCGCCTAGTGCTTCTAAGATATGCCTGGGATCAACCCAGATGATGCGCGTCATCGACTTGCAATCAAGGAGGGAGTGAAACCCGTCAAGCAAAAGCCACACACAATCCGACCAGAGAAACAAGTCGCAGTTCAAGAGGAGATCAGTAAGCTACTCGCAGCAGGCTTCATTTGTGAAGTAGAGTACCCTACTTGGATCGCTAATATAGTTGTTGTCCTGAAGAAGAATGGGAAGGTCAGAGTGTGCATCAACTTCACCAACCTCAACAAAGCTTGCCCCAAAGACCCGTTCTCCATGCCAAGGATCGATAGACTCGTTGACGCCACTGCTGGCCACGAACTTCTATCTTTCATGGATGGTTATTCGGGATACAATCAAATTCCACTACACCCGGACGATAAAGAGAAGACGTGCTTCGTGACTGACCGAGGACTTTACTGCTACAACGTAATGCCTTTCGGCCTCAAGAATGCTGGATCTACCTATCAGAGGCTAGTCACGAAGATGTTCGAAGATCAAATCGGGCGCAATGTCGAAGTTTATGTGGATGATCTCCTCACCAAAAGTTCCAATCGTGAGAACCACCTCTCCGATCTAGTGGAAACATTTCAAGTCCTCCGAAAATACCGCATGAAGCTCAACCCAGCTAAATGTACTTTCGGTGTTTAATCGGGTAAGTTCCTGGGACACCTTGTCACCAGGAGAGGAATTGAAGCCAACCCCGATCAAATTCGAGCCATCCTCGATATGTCATCGCCTACCAATCGAAAGAAAGTATAACGCCTCACTGGAAGACTTGCTGCCCTCAATCGATTCATTTCGAAGTCTTCCGACAAGTGCAAACTGCTTTTCGACAAATTACGAAAAGCAGATACCTCTGGGTGGAGTCCAGCTTGCGAGCAAGCTTTTCAAGATGTCAAGAGTTATCTCGTACGGGCTCCCATATTAACAGCTCCACTCCCGAAAGAAGACCTCTGGCTCTATCTTGCCGTCACCGATCAAGCAATCAGCGCGGTCCTGGTCAGTAGAAGAGAAGGTGCCGAGCATCCGGTCTACTACATCAGTCATACACTTCTTCCGGCAGAGACTCGCTACTCGAAAATTGAAAAGGTTGTACTAGCCTTACTCACTGCATCACGACGACTCCAACCCTATTTTGTCTCCTACCAGGTCACAGTCATCTCAGAGCATCCTCTCAAAGATATTCTCGACAAGGCAGGTCGAGCAGGTCGAATGACCAAATGGGTGATCGAGATGAGCGCTCTCGAGGTTCAGTTCGAACCCCGCACTTCACTCAAAGGGCAGGCAGTTGCCGACTTCCTGGCCGACTTCCCAGTAGAAGACCCCATAATTTGGGAAGAAGACATCGATATGCGCCTCGAAGATGAAGATGAACCTCCAACCAATATGGCTATAAAAACCAATCCAAGTTTTGAGGCTCCTGCCACCTCGCCAGCTCAGTGGAAACTTTATACTGATGGAGCTTCAAGCACGATCGGTTCGGGAATTGGGATAGTCTTAGTATCCCCCGAACTTGATCATCTTCAGAAGGCCATCCTCCTTGGATTCAACGCTACCAACAACGAAGCCGAATACGAAGCACTCATCTCTGGACTTCAAATGGCTGAATCCCTGGGGTAGATCGACTCACCATCTACAGCGACTCCCAGCTAATCATAAGACAAATCAACGAGGAGTACACAGCATAAGAAGAGAGAATGTAGCATTACTTGGCCCTAGTACGATATTTACAACAACGTTTTGCTAGCACCGAGTTCATCCAAGTCCCGAGAGCAGAAAATCGAGAGGCTGATGCCTTGGCTAATGCTGCCTCGGTTCTTGGAGACTCACTCAGGGAGAGAAAAATACAAATCAACTATCAAGAATCGCCTAAAATTACCCTCGAATAGTAGATTATCGCCACTACATAAAGAACCGGGGGTGGAGAACAGCCCGTTACCGATCATGCCACAACACATGAACTCGAAGATTGGAGACGGGCAATCTTTGACTTCTTCAAACAAGGTACCATACCAGAAGATCCAATTCAAGCCCGAAGACTTTAGAGAAAACTTCCATGCTATTGCCTTCAAGGAGAAGATCTATATTTCAAATTGCACAATGGGATGCTGCTCAAATGCATAGGTCCCTTGCAAACAAGTGCAATCTTAGTCGACATCAAATCCGGGGCCTGCGGGAATCATTCGGGAGGAAGATCTCTTGAAGCCAAGACAAAGTTGCAAGGTTACTACTGGCCAACAATGGCAAGAGACACTCACCAGGTGGTTCAAAGGTGTGAGCCTTGCCAGCGACACGCTCGAGCTATCCACCTCCCAGCTGATGAGCTCCATCAGCTAACAAGCCCATAGCCCTTCCATCAATGGGGGTTGGACTTCTTGGGTCCTTTTCCACCAACACCAAGCAAGAAGAAGTATCTGTTGTTGGCCATAGACTACTTCACCAAGTGGGTTGAAGTTGTGCCACTCTTTCGAGAGACTGACGATGAAGTCATCAAGTTCATCAGGCATAACATCTTCTCAAGATTTGGCACACCACAGGTTCTTATTGTCGACAACGGAGCTCAATTCGACTCCGACAAGTTCCGAGAGTTCTGCCTAAAGAACGGAATCAAACTTTTCTACTCAACTCCAAGATACCCGCAGTGCAATAGCCAAGCTGAAGCCTCAAATAGGGCTATCCTGGGCCTACTCAAGAAAAAACTCGATGATAAGAAAGGATTGTGGGAGTAAGTCCTACCAGAAGTCTTGTGGGGCTACCGAACCACTCCTAGAAGATCAACTGGATTCTCACCTTTTCGCCTAACATACGGGTCAGAAGCAGTCCTCCCAACAGAGGCCATCTCAAACACTTTGAAGACCAGAGTAATCGAAGAGGGGGTTAATAAAGAGCTTCGAGTCAATGACCTTGACTTCTCTGAAGAATTACGAGATCGAGCAATCGTTCATATTGCAAAGTATCAGCAGAAAATTAAACGGGCCTACGATCAAGAGATCAACAAGAGACAGTTCCCGATTGGCAGCCTGATCCTCAGAGCAGTCTTCTACAACACAAAAGAGTATAGCAATGGAAAACTAGCTCCCAACTGGGAAGGACCCTACATCGTTGAATCAATAGGAGGCAAGGGATCTTATCAACTGATTTCGTCAGAAGGAGATAGACTACCACGAGCTTTGAATGCTAGGCATCTCAAAATGTTTTATCCTTGATGTAAACTCCTTGATGAATAAATATCACTTTCAAATGTTCACCTTGTCGACTCAAGTTCATAAGCATCTCTAAGTCGTCTGCATTCAAGTTCCAAATCATCTACATTCAAGTTACCAGGTCGTTTAATAAGTTTGGGGTGCTTGAGTTGCAACTCAACCCCTTACAGGCAGATGTTAAACGGTTTCGGGTTGTAAAACAAAACAACCTTCAAGTCACCGGGTCAATTTAACAAGTTTGGGAACTCGTGTTGCGACACGACCCCTTACATACAAATGTTAAATAACCTTCAATTGCAAGATCGTCTAACAAGTTTGGGTACTTGAGTTGTGACTCAACCCCACACAAGCAAATGTTAAATGATTTCAAGTTGTGTTACAACACAACAACCTTCAATTACCAAGTTACTTAACAAGTTTGGGTAATCGGGTTGCGACTCGACCCCTAACGGTCAAGTGTTAAGTATATTCAAGTATTCCATTCAAAATATAAACATTCAAAAATTCAGCGAGACATTCAATTTCAAACACCAAAAAGAAGTCTTTATTTCTCAAAAATTTCCAGGTATAAGTGAGCTTCACAAGTGAGCTTCTATATATGCGAGGCTTACATATACAACAACAAAAGAAAGAGATAGAATACATCAAGGTTTTGCCACGCTTGGAGCACACGACTTGTCTCCTTCGGATCCACCACGAGCCTTGCTTGCAGCAGATGCCTTCGAAGACTGGACGCCGCTAACTTGGACCCTGAGGGCTTCCACCGCCTTCTCCGTTGTTGATCGCAAACTCTCGCACTCCTGAAGTGTTTGCGCGAGCTGCTCCTCCTTATTCGCGAGAGTCGCCTCCTTCGCAGCCAGCTCCGCCTTCAACTCGTTGATCTCCGTCAGTCGATTGAAGGCAGTAGTCTCCATCTTTAAGAACCTGATCTTCAAGTCAAAAAACTCCTTGTCCAAATCGACGTAGGACGTGTTCAAGTTATTCTTCTCGAGCCGTTCCTGGCGAGCAGCATTCTTACTGGCAAGAAGGGCTTCCTGCAGCTTCGCCTTCTCCTCATTGGCGGCCTCCAGTTTGGCCGTCAAGCGAGGGACTTCAGCTGAAGCCCCCTGCTCTCCGACCCTCCTGAAGAGCCTCATAGCGAGCTTCAGGACTGCTGAGTTCTGCGAACAGAACAAGAAAAAGTTAGAAACATTACTGCAAATACAACTCAAAAGCCAAGTCAAGCTGATGCACTTACCACAACTTCAAGCCTATTTGTAGGCCTCATCAATGGTAGCGTCCGGAAGATTGCAGAGCTTCCGGATCACCACCGTTGGGTGGTTGATATCAACCTCACCCAAGTCTTTCAGCAACTGAGCCGTGCCAGCAGGAGTATCTGCAATCAATGCAAAAGTTCAAAACAGTTAGAATATTTCAAACATCAAAAGCAGTGCAAAGGAGTTAACAGAAAAATACCTGTGGCCTCGGCTCGAGATACTCCGGCCTTACCCTTCCACTTGTTGGAGCTCTTACCCCTGGGGGTCGACCTCTCCTTTATAGGGGATGCCTCTAGCAGAGGTTGGGGAGTCCCAGCCTCCACGCGACTCCCTCCTTCCTTTTGCAACGGAGAAGGTACATCACGTGGAGGAGTAATCGCCCCTTCCTCATGCTGCCCACCGGCCTGCTCGAGCCTGGCCATGAGCGCGGCCATCTCCTCCGCCATCTGAGCAGCCGAGGAACGGAGCGCAAGTGAAGGTTGTTCAACCTCCAAACCCCCGCTCATCGATGTGCCCTCAATGCGAGGGACACTCGGGGGTACTTGGTCAAGAGGAGTGGGGTTGCTCGCAACCACGTCACTCCCCGAGTACCTTATTCGTATGTGTGTGGGGCGCTTCAACTCCTCAAAATGATAGGTGGGCAACACCTTCTGGCCGTCGCCCACCGTATCCATCACTTCTTCCATTCGACGGGCCTTAGCCTCGTCGACAGGAACGGGCTGAGATTCCTCGCCCCTGCCATCGCCTCCTTCTTCACCACCTCCATCTCCATCACCTCCATCCTCGCCGCCATCGTCTCCTCCTTTATCGTCACCATCGTCATCATCATCATCATCATCGCCACCATCATCTTCATCACTCCCATCGTCATCGCCGTCATTGTCGTCTTCATCTTCTTCTTTTCTCTCTTCCTCTTCTTCTTCTTTCTTCTTCTCTTCTTCTTCTTTCTTTTCCTCCTCCTTGAGGACCCTCCTCTTCTTCACTTAACCCCTGCAGGTCATCACCAGCTTCTCCTCCGTTGGCAGACGGCGCCTTGCCCCGTATGCTTTTTTCTCGACCCGAACGGTCCTGACAATCTTGCCCGAACGAGGATCCACCTCGTAGTCGGAGTACAAGACATCATTGTCTTCGTACCGGGCCTGCAGTCGGTGGAGGAGGTTGGCATTGCCGTGCCGGACCGGGCAGTTTGAAAACTGCTTCCATGATCGCGTGCCGCAGGTCAACTCCAGAAAGAGATTGTCTAGGGCCCCGACCCGCTCCGACGACCATGCGAAGGCTCCTCTCGCACAGTACATGTCCACCTCTTTGTGAACCTGAGAGCGCGAAGTCTCAGGCACAGAGAGGGGGGTCCATACCCTAGAGACGGATATCGGCCAGTCGGTGTAGAGCTTGTCGGAGGGGACGGTGTCGATGATCGGGCGGAGGGCAGAGACGCCGGTCAGATTGAAGAATGGGCTATCCTTCCTCGAGGCCCACTTGTAGTGGTAGAAGAAATAGCCTAACTCGATCCTTGCCTCCTCGCCTTCGGGGATGCTGGAGTAGCACGCCCTGAGCTCCTCCTGGAAGTCGGATTCCACACGGCAGAATGCGTAGATAATCCTCCATGCGTTCCCGGATATCTACCCCGGGCAAAGCCCTGAGGTGTTCAGTAGCCTGGCAGCGAATGGCAGCAGAGGGAGGCACAACCCACAGTTTAGCTGGCCAATGGTAATAACCGTCCCCATCACTTGCTCCTTGCTGGCGATCGCGGTAAAGACAGTCCGCTTGTCGATCCCGAAGGCGGACTGAACTCCTGATAGTGCTGGTCGATTCTTCCCCTCCGTGAAACAGGCTAGCAACTTCTGCCACTTCGCCCTCTTCACATCGGTAAGCTTGCCGCCAGTGTTGTACTCGTAGGCGGGCTCCTCAGATAGCGGCATGAGAGGCCCCAAGACAAAGCTTGCCTTTGGGATATGCTCCGGCCTTGAAGGCGCAGAAGCAAACCCCACGCCCATGTGCCTCTTGCCCAGCACACCGAGGGCGCCTTTGCCTTTGCCCCTTCCTTTCTGAATGGGCGACTCTGGAGCCCTCTCCTTCCCCTTCCTCTTGGACGGGACCACATTCACCTTCTTCATCCTGCCAAATGATGCCATTTCAACCGATCGGGAGAAAGCAAGGAGCAGGAATAGGAAACTCGAGAGCAAAAGTTCTGGACTTCGAAAAAATTTTGAAAGCGTGGCATTATCAGGTCAAAAGCCATGTGGCATTATCAGGTCAAAAAGCCATGTTTTCAGAAGAGATACGTGGCGTCAATCCGAAGGAAGCGCAAGTCCAGGCGAACCGTCGGAACCAGACGAAACGTCGAACCAGACGAAACGTCGAACCAGACAAAACGTTGAACCAGATGAACCACCGACCCCGAGCGAACCGCCGGTTCAGGAGAAGCGCCGGTCCCACCGGCTCAAACAAAATAATTGTCCTCGATTGCCGCTCGAAAACTTTACCCGTTCGATAGGCAGACGATCGGGTAATTTTCCAAAGGATCAGACAGAAAACAAGCTCTTTTGCCCGATCGCCTCAACCTCGACCGGTTAAATTTAACCAATCGGTCAAACATGACCGATTGGTCAAGTTCAACCAATCGGCTCGATTTCTATTGGATCGAGCAAAAAACTTAGATTTTTTCCCGATTGCCTCGATCTTGACCGGTTGAATTTAACCGATCGGTCAAGTTCAACCGATCGGTCAAATTTCTACTGGATCGGGCAAAAAACTTGAGTTTTTTTTTATCGCCTCGACCTCGACCGGTTGAATTTAACCGATCGGTCAAACTTGGCCGATCGGTCAAGTTTAATCGGTCGATCAAATTTCTATTGGATCGGGTGAAAAACTTAGGTTTTTGCCCGATCGCCTCAACCTTGACCGGTTGAATTTAACCGATCGATCAAACTTGATCGATCGGTCAAGTTCAATCGATCGGTCAAATTTTTTCTGGATCGGGCGAAAAACGTAGGTTTTTTCTCGATCGCCTCGACCTCGATCGGTTAAATTTAACCGATCGGTCAAACTTGACCGATCGGTCAAGTTCAACTGATCGGTCAAATTTCTACTGCATCGGGCGAAAAACTTAGGTTTTTGTTCGATCGCCTCGACCTCGAAAGGTTGAATTTAACTGATCGGTCAAGTTCAACCGATCGGTCAAATTTCTACTGGATCGGGCGAAAAACTTAGGTTTTAGCCCGATCGCCTCGACCTCGACCGGTTGAATTTAATCGATCGGTCAAAATTGATCGATCGGTCAAGTTTAACCGATCGGTCAAATTTCTATTGGATCGGGCAAAAAACTTAGGTTTTTGCCCGATCGCCTCGACCTCGACCGGTTGAATTTAACCGATCGATCAAACTTGACCGATTGGTCAAGTTCAACCGATCGGTCAAATTTTTACTGCATCGGGCGAAAAACTTAGGTTTTTGCCCGATCGCCTCGACCTCGACCGGTTGAATTTAACCGATCGGTCAAACTTGACCGATCGGTCAAGTTCAACCGATCGGTTAAATTTCTACTGGATCGGGTGAAAAACTTAGGTTTTTGCCCGATCGCCTCGACCTCGACCGATAGAATTTAACCGATCGATCAAACTTGACCGATCAGTCAAGTTCAACCGATCGGTCAGATTTCTACTGGATCGGGCGAAAAACTTAGGTTTTTGCCCGATCGCCTCGACCTTGACCGGTTGAATTTAACTGATCGGTCAAACTTGACCGATCGGTCAAGTTCAACCGATCGGTCAAATTTCTACTGCATCGGGCGAAAAACTTAGGTTTTTACCCGATCGCCTCGACCTCGACCGGTTGAATTTAACCGATTGATCAAATTTCTATTAGATCGGGCGAAAAACTTAGGTTTTTGCCTGATCGCCTCGACCTCGACCGGTTGAATTTAACCGATCGGTCAAACTTGACCGATCGGTTAAGTTCAATCGATCGGTCAGATTTCTACTGGATTAGGCAAAAAACTTAGGTTTTTGCCCGATTGCCTCGACCTCGACCGGTTGAATTTAACTGATCGGTCAAGTTTGACCGATCGGTCAAGTTCAACCGATCGGTCAAATTTCTACTGAATCGGGAAGAAAACCTAGGTTTTTGACCGATCACCTTGACCACCACCGGTTGAATTTAACCGATCGGTCAACTTTGACCGATCGATCAAATTTAATCGATCGGTCAACTCTGACTGATCGGTCAGAATTGACCGATCAGTCCTTCAGCACCTATGCTCAACGAATTTCTTGCACTCATGACAGGGGATTGTTAGTTTTGCACCAAGAATCCAAGGCAGCCAAGATGATCTCTAGCTAACTTAGAGAGGGTAACTGTGGGTACAAATTTTGGCAAGAAGATTACAGACAAGCGGGACCCACCGGCCCTGCCTGGTGGTCCCACATAGACTACCGCGGAACCCACCAGCCCTGCCTGGTGGGCCCACAGAGACTACCGCGGGACCCGCCGGCCCTGCCTGGTGGGCCCTCAGAGACTACCACGGGACCCACCAGCCCTGTTTGTGGAATCCCCAGAGACGACGGCGGGACCCACCAGCCCTGCATGGAGAATCCCCAGAGACGACGGCGGGACCCACCAGCCCTACCTGGAGAATCCCCAGATACGACAGCAAAAACCGCCATTTATCTCCAGATTTTCTCCCAGGAAATCCTATAAATAGCAGAGCCTTCAAATGTAAAAGGGGATCCAGATCCAGTTTTCATTTCTGAAATCTGATTTCAGAAACCAGAGCTTTGGGATTCTAGTTTTCTATCCTCCAACTCTCCTTGATCTTTTTCTTGTCTCTGAAGAGATCGGAGATATTTCAGTGACACTCGGCCTGTCGAGGTCACTTCAAGCAAAGTGATAGTGAATTCGGGTTGCTCCCTATAGCACGGAGACGTAGGCTTCGGCTGAACTCCGAGATCACATCTTGTGTCAACGTTCTCTTTGATTGCATACCCAAAACGCTAACTCAAAGTCACCAAAACTTCAACCTTCAAGCTTACCTTCTAACCATCAGATCGACCAACGATCTTCGACTTCAATTCAATTGACTGGTGAGGTAGAATCTTCGGATCGGCACGAAGATTTTTCCCCCACAGGGGGCGCCGCTCGACTCCGGCGAGACGAGAACAAAAAACACCAATGAAAGGAGATGCCCCTATCTACAGGGATGAGGAAGAGGGCCCGATCCTACCCCAAGAGCCAGCCAGATCCATGGCTTGGCCTCCCGGGAGCCACCGGCGACGGCGTCCGAGGAGACCAAGAGAGGGGTGGGGAAACCCCAACGTCCTAGGTTGAAGAGGGAAAGGTCGCAGGCCCGGTGCCTGCAATGCGTCCCTGTTTATTTACTCATGTCGATCAGACTTGATTCTTCTCCTTCTCTATGTTGATGACATTATTCTCACTGGTAATTCTCCCCGGCGCATACATGATCTTGTCTGTAATCTTGGGCGTCATTTTGAGATGAAGCCTACGGGCGATCTTCATTTTTTTCTTGGTATGCAAGTGCATCGTACTCCTACCAGTCTTTATCTATCCCAGACTCGTTATGCAGTGGACATGCTTAAACGATTTGGTACGAAGGGTGCCAAACCCGTTGCTACTCCAATTGCTTCTAGCAAATTATCACTTTGTCAATTTATGTACTCTCCTCGGGATACCCATCTTGTTGCTGCCGAACGGATTTCTACGCTATTTTAAAGGCACCATTGGATTTGGTCTTCATTTTACGTCCTCATCTGATCTCCAACTATGCAGACTGAGCCGGTGATCCTGATGATCGCCACTCCGGCCACCACAGGCTTCTGTGTCTATCATGGGTCCAATCTTATCAGCTGGGGATCCAAGAAACAAACTACTGTATCTCAATCTAGCTCGGAAGCCGAATATAGAGCTGTTGCAACTGTTGGTGATGAACTCCTATGGCTACTAAATTTGTTTTGCTCTCTTTGCTTGAAACCTCCTATACCGCCCAACATCCTTTGTGACAATGTGAGTGCTACCTACATGGCCACTAATCAGGTGCAAGCTTCGTGAGCCTATGTCCCCACTTCAGCTTGAGGGAGGCCCAATGATTTGCTATACTCTATGGATGGTAGATGTGGCTCCATGATTTGCTCTGCTCTAATGATGGAAGATATGGTTCCATGATTTGCTCTACTCTAAGGTTGGAAATGCTCTAATGATGGAAGATATGGCTCCATGATTTGCTCTACTCTAAGGTTGGAAATGATCCTCATCCATAGTTTTGATTGCAAAAGATTCGATCGGAACCATTTTGGATAACGTGTTTTTTTAAAATACCATAACTACCCATGGTATCCTCCCTCATATTATATAACACTAGTGTATGCCCATGCCTGTCAGCACTGCAACGGGCCGCCTTCGGCAAAAAAACACTTTCGACAACAACACCGGCATTCATAGGGACACCCATTTCCTCGCCCCTGCCGATTGGCACAAAGCGGGCGCCTTCGACGCGACCAACTCCCCCTCCTCCTATAATCGATCAATCACAGTTGTCTCTGTTCGAACGGATTTCTCGAGATCGACCCGATGGTTTGGGGCGGCCGAAATTTCAACAGACAGGTTTATAGCCGTTGATGCGAACAATGATCACAGGATGAACGGTCAGGTTTAGTGCAGTTTAAATAGGCCGGGATTTTAGGGGTTTATTGCAGTTTAAATGGTTAGGGAGGGAGTTGGTTAACGGGGAAATAGAGATCGTGTGTTGATTTTTGAACGAATAGTTAGATCTATTCGGTTCATTTTTGTCCAGTCAGCTTGTCCTAGTCAGCTTCCATTTTGTCTAGTCAGCACAAAACCGACATGCCATGTTATATAGATGGCACGTCGGTTTTCTGCTGACTAAACAAAACGGAAGCTAACTAGGACAAGCTGACTGAATAAAAATGAACCGAATAGATCTAACCATTCATTCAAAATCAACATACTATCTCTATTTCTCCATCCATTTGTTCAAAAATCAATGCACGATCTCTATTTCCCCATGAATCAACTCCCTCCCTAACCATTTAAACTGCACTAAACCCCTAAAATCCCGGCCTATTTAAACTGCACTAAACCCCTAAAATCCCGGCCTATTTAAACTGCACTAAACCTAACCGTTCATCCCGTGATCATTGTTCGCATCAACGGCTATAAACCCACTTACTAAAATTTCAGTCGTCCCAAACTATCGGGTCGATCTTGAGGAATCCGTTCGATTTAAAGATAGCTGTGATTGATCGATTATAGGGGGAGGGGGAGTTGGTCGATCCGAAAGCACCCGTTTCGTGCTAATCGGCACAGGCGAGGAAATGGGTGTCCTTATCAAAGCTGGTGTTGTCGTCGAAAGTGTTTTGTTGCTGAAAACGTTCAGGTTGTTGCCGCCAAAGGCGGCCCGCTGCAGTGCTGACAGGCACGGGCATGTTGACTGGACAAAAATGAACCGAATAGATCTAATTATTCATTCACAAAATCAATGCATACCCATTTGTTCAAAAATCAACGCATGACCTCTATTTTCCCGTCAACCAACTCCCTCATCTCGGTTTCAAATCCCAACCCATTTATACTGCACTAAACCCCTAAAATCCCGGCACATTTAAACTACACTAAACCTAACCGTTCATCCCGTGATCGTTGTTCGCATCAACGGCTATAAACACGCCTGCTGAAATTTCAGCCGCCCCAAATCATCGGGTCGATCTCAAGGAATCCGTTCGAACAAAGACAGTTGTGACTGATCAATTATAGGGGAAGGGGGAGTTGGTCGCGCCAAAGGCACCCGCTTCATGCCAATCGGCACGGGCGAGAAAATGGGTGCCCCTATGAATGTCGGTGTTGTCGTCGAAAGTGTTTTTTTGCCAAAGGCGTTCAGGTGTGTTGACGCCAAAGGCGGCCCTGCAGTGCCAACAGGCACGGGCATGCACTGTAATTGGCCGGGTGTGTGCATGGCTGCAGTGGCGGACCCAGGATTTTTTCTCAGGGGGGGCATAATTATTAAAAAGTAACTACAGTCGTTGTCTTACAATCGAAGGCTTCGGTAGACAGCGTGACAATGTCCTTACCATTCATTCGATCGCGCAACAAAATACCTATTAGAATTTTACCTCGAGTGGAGAAGAATTTTGATCCACGGAGTCCTTCAAAAATTTGGAGCTGTAACTGACCATCTTGATCAAGGTGCACGGGTTGTAAATAATAGATCAGATTCTTTTTTTTTGTGGGTGGGGGAGGTATTTCATATGAACTTTACGAGGATGCCACGTGTGCGGGTAGTAGCAGACGGCGGTGGATGTCGGCCGGACAGTAGTGGGCATTGGTGGCCGGCGGCCGGCGAGGCCGGTCGTGGGTCACCAATATGGGTGGCAACGGTGGGTGGTAGGCGGCGGCGACGGATGGCCCATGTGGCGGTGGGGTGGTGGTCGGTGGCATGGTGGTGGACATTGACTGGCGGAGGGTGATGGTCGGTGGGGCAGTGGCGACTGGTGGTGGCCACCTCTATGTGAAGTTGGCAACCAAAAGTTAAACTGGCTAGAATTGCCTCTTTTCGATAAATTACACTTTGCTCTCCTCCCCTCCTAAAGTTTAGCTCAAAAACATTTTAACCCCCCTATAGTTAAAAAACAACATTCCCCCCCCCCCCCCCCTCAATTCAATTTCGATTAGATAAAAATTACGAAATGAGGAAATCAAGTAGTTGACAAAAGGGGTACTATGCTAACATTTCCGACTTTAGGGTGATTTGGAACAAAATTAACTATAGAGGGTTATGTGTCTTTAAGCTAAATGTCAAGGGGGTAAGTGTAACTATTATCTTTGCTTTTACAAAGTGAGGGGGGGCTTGAGCCCCCCCTGGCCCCAATGTAGGTCCGCCCCTGCATGGCTGGGGTTGGAGTGTGCGCGCATGCATGCTTGGATTGTCGGATCAGGCAAGGGATGGCTGTGATGGTTTCAAATCCCACAGACGGCGCCAAACTGTGGGGAAAAATCTTCGTGCCGATCCGAAAACTTCACCTCGCCAGTCAGTTGATGTTGAAGAGTAGATCTTTAGCCGATCTGTTAGTTAGAAGGTAGGTTTGAAGATTGAAGCTTTGAGTTGCCTCTTGTGATATGCAGACAGAGAAAATATTGACACAAGATGTGGTCTCGGAGTTCAGCCGAAGCCTACGTCTCTGTGCTATAGGGAGCAACCCGAATTTACTATCACTTGGCTCGAAATAACCTTGACAGGCCGAGTGTCACTGAAGTATCTTCGATCTCTTCAGAGACAAGAAGAAGATCAAGGAGAGTTGAAGGATGGAAAGCTGGAATTCCAGAGCTCTGATTTCTGAAATCAGATCTCAGATTTGAAAACTGGATCTTGGATCTCTTTTACATTTGAAGGCTCTGCTATTTATAGGATTTCCTAGGAGGAAATCTGGGGGTAAATGGCGGTTTTTGCTGTCGTATATGGGGATCATCCAGGCAGGGCTGGTGGGTCCCTCTGTTGTCTCCGGTGATTCCACAGGCAGGACTGATGGGTCCCACGGAAGTCTCTATGGGCCCACCAGGCAGGGCCGGTGGGTCCCGCGATAGTCTCTGTGGGCCCACCAGGCAGGGCCGGTGGGTCCCTCGGTAGTCTCTGTGGACCCACCAGGCAGGGCCGGTGGGTCCCGCGGTAGTCTCTATGGGCCCACCAGGCAAGGCCGGTGGGTCCCGCCGCAGTCTCTGTGGGCCCACTAGGCAGGGCTGGTGGGTCCTGCGGTTTGTAGACCTCTTTGCCAAAATTTGCACCCACAGTTGCCGCCAAAGGCGGCCCGCTGCAGTGCTGACAGGCACGAGCATATTGACTGGACAAAAATGAACCGAATAGATCTAATTATTCATTCACAAAATCAACGCATACCCATTTGTTCAAAAATCAACGCATGATCTCTATTTTCCCGTCAACCAACTCCCTCCTCTCGGTTTCAAATCCCAACCCATTTAAACTGCACTAAACCCCTAAAATCCCGGCCCATTTAAACTACACTAAACCTGACCGTTCATCCCGTGATCGTTGTTCGCATCAACGGCTATAAACCCGCCTGCTGAAATTTCAGCCGCCCAAAATCATCGAGTCGATCTCAAGGAATCCGTTCGAACAAAGACAGTTGTGATTGATCAATTATAGGGCGAGGGGGAGTTGGTCACGCCGAAGGCACCCGCTTCATGCCAATCGGCACAGGCGAGGAAATGGGTGCCCCTATGAATGCCGGTGTTGTCGTCGAAAGTGTTTTTTTGCCAAAGGCGTTCAGGTGTGTTGACGCCAAAGGCGGCCCTGCAGTGCCAACAGGCACGGGCATGCACTGTAGTTGGCCGGGTGTGTGCATGGCTGGGGTTGGAGTGTGCGCTCATGCATGCTTGGATTGTCGGATCAGGCAAGAGATGGCTATGATGGTTGCATATGGATTGGAATAGGAAAGAGAAAAGATTGAAAGAGATTAAGGGAGAAGTTCAGTGGGGGTGAGATTTAGAGAGAGAAAGAGATATGGATGGATGCGATTATGCATGTGTGCATGGGTTTTGGGTGCTGCATGGGGATTGGATCGGACTGCTGGGTGTAAGAGGGGAAAAGATCGGGATCTAGAGATGGTTGTTGTGATAGGTTCTTGGACGGCTAAAAGAATGGAAGGCGTAGTCGCTGCTGGAACTCAAATCTTCTGCTACATTTCTCTGCCCCATCGTCTGCCCCCGAAGTCATAGTCATCCGTTGCACCTGTTGTAGCTCGTGTGTCCTTAGCGTGGAATTTCTGTATTAACATTAATAAAGATGACTTTGGTTATTGCATTCATTAGAATACTACCCTGGTATATGATAATACTTATATAATAAAAGGACCCTAGGGAACACAGTAGGCCACTGAGACGCATGGTGGATCCATGCTTGGGAGACCCAATGGACCAGTTCTGTGTAGACCTAGAACTAGTTCACAGCATAGGTGATGCCGGTCGCTTCACCGAGAACAAGCTGTTGGCAGGTAGAGGATATGGTGAAGTCTCCACCATGGGAACGTGGGATTCCCATTCACCTGACCAAGCACGATGATCGTATTGAACAGGAACCAAGATGGTGCACAGTTCAGTGATTCAGACACTGGTGCAGAAACCGTCTTACTACTATAGATAATCTGTCCTTAACCCTGAGGGACCATATACACTGGGCCAACCAGTTGTGTGGTGCTTTGATGTGCCAACGTGTGCGGACCTTCCATAGTTCAATACCACGGTACGTTGGGTTACCCGGCTGGCGCTTGAGTGACAAGTAATCCCTACAGGTTATCCGACGTCCAGTGTTGGATGGGTGTGTTTTGATGAGTCAATCTGTCCACACAGTTAACCCAGGCCTGGTGGTTGTCAGTATGACTGACAACGTTCCGGATACTAGGCATAGCACCGGAAGGTGTGTGGTGTTATAGATGACAAGTCATCAAAACCTAGTTAGATGATCGATCGGGATCTGACGGTGCTCCCCACCGCCCGAGTCGTATCATGGCACCAGTAATAGGAGAGACTAAGGATTATCGGAGTATAGTAGAGAACAGGGTTACGAGGGAGTAACATAAGTTTAAGATCACTAAAGTTCAACACGTGTCGCACTCTGGGTGGCTACGCGGGTTAATCGGATTAGGACTAATTAACGGAACTTTCGGTGTGTCACCAGAACAGTTAATCAGGGATCCGGTTGCAGCTAGAGATCCTGAACCCTGAAGGTTCCACCCTGTCATTGCGTATAGGAATTATTCCCCGACCTAGTTGGATACGTTGGATGCGAAGTAGCGCGATGGAGCGCAAGCTCGGAGCCAAAGAACCTAATTCACATATGTTACGG
This sequence comes from Chamaelirium japonicum, assembly GCA_947650365.1. Taxonomy (NCBI): domain Eukaryota; kingdom Viridiplantae; phylum Streptophyta; class Magnoliopsida; order Liliales; family Melanthiaceae; genus Chamaelirium; species Chamaelirium japonicum. Next base: position 24,874,900 of record OX393553.1, on the reverse strand, counting down.
GCCGTAGGGATAGTTTGCTAAATACTGAAATATGGCTCAGAACACATTGAATATCGATCTTAAAATGAGCAGAATAATTCCAGGAGCTCATAGGCGCTGACGGAACTCGATTCCGAGTAGCGCACCTCACTCAGTCTCTCTTTCAGTTTTCCGTATTTCGTGAAGGGCGTTTTCGTCCGGGCTTCACGATAGACACCCAGAATCCTTAAAAACCGCCCCCCCTTATCCCTATCCACCTAGGGGCCGGCCCAATCTTCCTTGACGCTTTGGGAGACTGGCCCTATAAAGGAAATAGGGAGGGGGAAGGCCAGCCATAGTGCTCCTCTCCTCCAGAAAATCCGAACCCTCTCCTCTCTCTTCAACTTTGTGGTTTCGGCCAAGGAAAAGAGAGGAAGAAGAAGGGAGAAGGAAGAGGAAGGAAGGAGAAGGAAGAAAGGAGAAAGAGGAGAAGAAAATCTCACGGCTCGTCATCGTCTTCGCAACGGATTCCTCCGTCGGCTCGTAATCCCTGCACTCAGAGACGGGATTTCGAGGATTCTTCAATTCGCAAAGGACAATGTGCTATCCGACAGTTTCCCTTGCGATTCAAGTGCGGTTTTTCATCGTTCTGTTGTCTTCGGATCATAGATCCATAAGGTATAATGAATCTAAACATCTAACTAGATGCATGCATGTCTTCCGTAGATCGTAGTATGCCTCTAGGGTGTCCGCACATATGTTAAGATCATAGATTTGCATATAGATTGTTTTGTAGAATTAATTGTGATGAAATATATACCGTATGATCTTCGGATCTTTCTTTTGCTTCCACTGCGACTCTGATATACAGATCCAAATCCAACAATTGGTATTAGAGCACGCTTTGGTGTATGTTTCATGCATGAATTCGTAAAAACATCATGTGAATATATGATGGCATATGTTTTCATCGGGGTTCGACATAGATCATGCATATGGATTTTGCTATGTATCGTCTTTTTGCAGGTGCCGCGCTGAATAGTAATCTGTAATTGCATGCACCCGGGGGTTGGACCCCGGATTTAATTTTGCATTGATTATTATTTTGTCTGTGGATTTTAAGGCTCTAGATGGGCGAGGGTGGGGGTTGACCATCCTCGGTTCCCTAGCCATGTTTCTAGGATTGTCTTCTATTCTTTCTAGCGAAATTGTACACGAACGAGCACTTGCTCGGAGCGTGTTAGTTTTTCGGTCATAGGAAGATGGAGATGATGCTACATCCACGGTTCGGGCAAGCGGTACCATGGCGTGCAAAGACCCGGCGAAAGCGTGTACGTTGGCGATGATGGGGATCATCGTCAGAGATCGTGCAGAACGGAAGAGCAGGATATCTTGACTGTGCTATTCAGGTTCAGGGGTCGGACCCTGGACTTGATTCAGTTTTGATGTTTTTCTGTTGTTTCTCTTTACTTAGTGTTTAGAGAACCCCGATGATAATGTGATTATCTATCCTGCTTGTGAGTTTGTCTCTAAATCAGGATTAGGGTTAGTACTAAGCTTATGGATTCATCGGTGTCTCTATATGCTTCTAACACGTGCGAATCCGGTGGCTAGCTAAAAGGAAAGGTGGTAACCGCCCTCGTGGTAGTTCTGGTAGCCAAGTACTGTGCACCGAGATAGATGCAGTGTTAGATTTGTTTAGAGATAATTAACTAAGGTCTCCATAAGAAGTATGATAACCCTAGTGGGATGCCCTTTCCCCACGTGGTCCTAGCGACCAAGTTAGGTTAGGATTTCACTGTGTGATACCCGTTTCTAGATGACGTTTGATGGTAGTATCAACTCATCACGATTTGGTTATGCCACCATTAGGTTGAAGTCCGACGGAGGTTGTCGGATGTCCCTATTTGGCCAGCATCGAAACCTGTAATGAGATGAGGTCTACTATGACATCGGGTATCAAATTGTGAACGAGGCGTCATCGTAGTGGGAGTCCTTTCCACGTTGACCTAGGCTAGGCTCCAGATCTTAGGATTATGGGCAAACTAGTAAAGTATCGGGATCCTTGGAATTTATGTAATATGATCCTTGTAAGAAAGGCAAAAGCTGAGTATTCAAGGTAGGGATATGATATTTTCCGAGGATACTAATGCTTTGCGGGAAGGTGTGTAATCCTAGTGGGAGCACGGTAAACCAAGGTCTAAGTCTAGGAGGTCGTGACCTTGCTAGATATGCATAAAACCTCATAAAGAAGGGATATATAAGAGGCTCTTTCCAAAGGGGAGCCCCTGGCCTCCACAATCAATCGGCTAAGGGTCTGGGTGGGAGGTACGCAGTTCGATATTCCCACCGGTTAAGAGCTGTGTTTCCTTCCATGCTGGTTCGCCTAGTGGTTTCCTTCGGGACATGGAGGATGCCGGTGGCAGTGGGTGACGGTTTTTTCCTGCACTGCGGGAGCCTATGAACCCCCCTGCCGACACCACCTAGATTTGTGGGAAGCATCCGAAAGCTTATGTGAAGCCGTTGTTGCTGCGCACGCGGGTCACATAAAGCTGGCCAAAAGGAGACTGAGAGGTCTTTCAGTTTGCCCAGGGTAATTATGATGAAGGCTGGGTCGTAAAAACCCCGTTGGCAGAAGCGGTTGCATGCTCTCACCGAGATGCTGTCTCCAATTCAGGGCCGATAGTCTCAGTGCTCCAGCCTAGGGAATTTAGATTCCTGGATATCTCCACTTGAGGTGGTGAAGACATAGCGGCTGGAGTAGACATTATCTATTTCTAAATTCCATGAAATAGATTGTAATAGACCCTAACTATTGCTTTAAACCATTGTTTACATAAATCATGACCAAGCTCGACCCCCTTGCCTCCATACTTAATGATAACAAACTTACGGGACCAAACTACGAGGACTGGAAGCGTAACCTGATGCTCGTCCTAAGGGTTGGCAAATACACAATTGCTCTAAGTACCCCTCAACCGGCCATGCCGGGACCAAGTACAACTGAGGCCCAGTTGAAGGAATGGAAAGACTGGCTAGATGCTGATGAGATGTGCAAGTGGTACATAGTGGCATCCTTGCAGACCGTCCTTCAGAAGCAAGTCGAAGACATGGCCTTTGCTTCAGACATGATGCTCTACCTAAAGGAAATGTTCGTGGGTCGTAGTCGGGTAACTCGTTACCTGACCATTAAGTAATTGGTGTCCACGAAGATGGCAGAGGGGACTTTAGTTCGGGATCATATGCTGAAATTGTTTGCCTATGTGAACAAGCTTGGTTCCTTCGATGTCATCTTGGATGCAGAGATCCAGACCGATATTTTCCTCGCGTCTCTTTCAGGAGCGTTTGAGGGCTTCGTTACCAACTTCAACCTTAACCGGTTGGAGATGTCTAACGCAGAGCTCCTAGCGGCGCTCCAGGCGGCAGAGGACGGGATGAAGGCAGGAGCCCAATCCCTTAACGTAGAGCGGAATTCTTCTCTGAAAACTAAGGGAAAGTTTCAGAAAAGAAAGTCTAAGAAGCCCGTGGAGATGGGCCAGATGCAGTTGCAGGTTCCTAAGCAGAATGGTCCGGCGAAGCCCAAAGGAAAATATTTCCGATGCGGCAAGAAGGGGCACTGGAAGGGCGACTGCCGTGCGGCTCCCAAGAAGGATGAGACAGGTATATCTCAAATCCACATTGTAGAATCCCTTGTAGCATCTAGGTATTCTCTAGTTTCATGGATTATGGATTCTGGTTCCACTAACCATGCTTGCAATAATTTGCAGGGGTTCAAGAAGACAAGAAAACTGAATGATAGGGAGATAATCCTAAGCATGGGAACTGAGACCGTGGCAGAGGCTGAAGCAGTTGGAGATATCGTCTTGCAGTTCCTTGATGGAAGAAGTTTATTACTTAGAGACATACTTTATGTACCGTCCTTGAGACGAAACTTAATTTCTGTTTCCTTATTGAATAATGAAGGTTTTTCAGTTTTATTTGATGCTTCTGGTGTGTCAATTAAATTGAATGGTTCCTTTGTTTGTAAGGGAAAGATACAGAATGGTCTCTATGTAATTAACTCCAATTATAAGCAGGATAACATAACTAAAGCTTGTGTGATTAATTCATCTAAAAGGAAAAATCTTTCAGATAAGCCAACACTCCTTTGGTATCTAAGGCTTGGACACATAGCCTCAGACAGGATTCACAGGTTGGTTAAGGTAGGACTCTTAAGTCCAGATGTTTCAGAAAGCCTACCGACGTGTGAGTCTTGCCTGAAAGTCAAGATGACTAAAAGATCTTTCCGAGCCAAAGGTAGCAGATCTAAGGAGGTATTAGAGTTGATACACACTGATGTATGTGGGCCCATAAGTGTCCGTGCTATAGGAGGCTTCGAGTATTTCATCACCTTCACGGATGATCACTCGAGGTTTGGATACATATACCTAATACGGCGGAAGTCTGAATCCTTTGATAAGTTCAAGGAGTTCAGAGCTGAAGCAGAAAAGCAGACGGATAAAAGTATCAAGTCTCTTCGATCGGATCGAGGAGGAGAATACCTAGCGGATGAATTTATTGGGTACCTGCGTGAACATGGGATCATATCCTAGTTGACTGCACCAGGGACACCACAACAAAACGGTGTATCTGAGAGAAGAAACCGAACTTTGTTAGACATGGTTCGGACTATGATGAGTTATGCAACATTGCCACCTAGTTTTTGGGGATATGCCCTAGAGACGGCAGCATATACTTTGAACTTTGTTCCATCAAAGTCAGTCCCCCTAACTCCTTGGGAGCTGTGGTTGAAGTGAAAGCCAAGCCTATAGCACTTTAGGATTTGGGGTTGTCCAGCACATGTGCGGAAGGACAAGCGAGATAAGATGAAGTCAAAAACTAAGGTATGTCTGTTCGTTGGGTATCCAAAAGGGACAAATGGTGGTTTATTTTATGATCCTGAGGATAGAAAGGTTGTCGTCTCGACGAACGGCGTATTCCTGGAGCAGGATTATTTAATAGACCATAAACCCACCAGTAAAGTAGTTCTTGAAGAATTGCTTGGTACTGATGGGAGTACACAGATAGAAAACGTAGTGGGAGCTGATACCACTAAGATTAACGATACTATAGAATCGACTCCTATGGAACCACCGCAGGCTCGTCGCAGTGGGAGGACCACAAGTGCTCCTGATAGATACATTGGAGAAGCCTTTATGGTAGATCCAGAGTTTCAGGAGGATGATCCTCTGAACTATGACGAAGCGATGATATCCTCTGACCATGCAGCATGGCAGGAAGCCATGGAGACAGAACTGACATCGATGTCCCAAAATTCAGTCTGGACACTTATAACACCACCTCACAACATTAAAACTGTTGGGTGTAAGTGGGTGTACAAAAGGAAAAGAGGTCCGGATGGTACCATTGAGACTTACAAAGCTAGACTAGTCGCTAAGGGTTATACCCAGTGAGAAGGGATCGACTATGACGAAACCTTTTCGCCAGTGGTTATGCTTAAGTCTATCCAGATTCTCTTGTCCATTGCAGCCCATTATGATTGGGAGATCTGACAAATGGACGTCAAGATCGCATTCCTCAACGGGGATTTGGAAGAAGACATCTATATGTATCAGCCTTCAGGCTTTGTCGCAAAAGGTCAGGAAAGTCTGGTGTGCAAGTTGCAAAGGTCCATTTATAGACTGAAGCAAGCATCCAGAAGTTGGAACATGCATTTTGATCAGGCTATCCAGTCTTATAGATTTGAGCAGAACATGGATGAACCATGTGTTTATAAAAGGAGCGATAAGACTGCAGTAGTTTTTCTAGTGCTTTACGTAGACGATATCTTGCTCATTGGAAACGATGTTGGAACGTTGTCTACAGTGAAGGTGTGGTTATCCTCTCAATTTGACATGAAAGATCTGGGTGAAGCGAGTTATGTTCTGGGGATCAAGGTAACTCGAGATCGCCAGAACAAGATTCTCTCGCTGTCACAGTCAGCCTACATAGATACTATGTTGGTCAGATTTAGTATTCACAACTCCAAGAAGTGACTGGTTCCATTCAGACATGGAATGAAATTGTCCAAGGATCAGGGTCCTAAGACTCCTGAGGAGAGGGCAGAGATACAGAAGATACCTTATGCTTCGGCTGTAAGGAGTCTGATGTATACTATGCAGTGCACGAGACCAGATATACGCTATGCAGTAGGCATGATGGGCAGGTATCAGTCAAATCCGGGTCAAGGGCACTGGACTGCTGTGAAAAATATACTCAAGTATCTCCGTAAGATGAGAGATTATGAGTTAGTTTACTCTTCACAAGAACTGATGCCGATTGGATATATGGATTCTGACTTTGCGTCAGATCCGGAATCTAGGAGATCGATGTCAGGGTTTGTGTTTTCATTAGGAGAAGGAGCTGTCAGTTGGAGGAGCATGAAGCAGGGATGCATCGCGGATTCGATGACAGAGGCTGAGTACGTTGCGGCGTGCGAAGCAGCTAAGGAGGCGGTGTGGCTCAAGAAGTTCCTCACGGACTTAGGATGCATACCGGGAGCTCAAGATCCTATTGTCCTTTACTGTGACAATAGTGGAGCGGTAGCACAATCCAAGGAGCCAAGATATCACTAGAAGAGCAAGCATATCGATCGGAAATACTACATTATCCGGGACTTGCAGAAGTGAGGGGAGGTTACAGTGACTCAGGTGTCGTCCGCAGATACCATGGGAGTTAAGACTGTTGTTCCCCGCTAGGCCAAGTGGGAGATTGTTGTAGCTCGTGTGTCCTTAGCGTGGAATTTCTGTATTAACATTAATAAAGATGACTTTGGTTATTGCATTCATTAGAATACTACCCTGGTATATGATAATACTCATATAATAAAAGGACCCTAGGGAACACAGTAGGCCACTGAGGCGCATGGTGGATCCATGCTTGGGAGACCCAATGGACCAATTCTGTGTAGACCTAGAACTAGTTCACAGCTTAGGTGATGCCGGTCGCTTCACCGAGAACAAGCTGTTGGCAGGTAGAGGATGTGGTGAAGTCTCCACCACGGGAACGTGGGATTCCTATTCACTTGACCAAGCACGATGATCGTGTTGAACAAGAACCAAGATGGTGCATAGTTCGGTGATTCAGACACTGGTACAGAAACCGTCTTACTACTATAGATAATCCGTCCTTAACCCTGAGGGACCATGTACACTGGGCCAACCAGTTGTGTGGTGCTTTGATGTGCCAACGTGTGCGGACCTTCCATAGTCCAATACCACGGTATGTTGGGTTACCCGGCTGGCGCTTGAGTGACATGTAATCCCTACAGGTTATCCGACGTCCAGTATTGGATGGGTGCGTTTTGATGAGTCAATCTGTCCACACAGTTAACCCAGGCCTAGTGGTTGTCAGTATGACAGACGACGTTCCGAATGCTAGGCATAGCATCGGAAGGGTGTGGTGTTATAGATGACAAGTCATCAAACCCTAGTCAGATGATCGATCGGGATCTGACGGTGCTCCCCACCGCCCGAGTCGTATCATGGCACCAGTAATAGAAGGGACTAAGGATTATCGGAGTATAGTAGAGAACAGGGTTACGAGAGAGTAACATAAGTTTAGGATCACTAGAGTTCAACTCGCGTCGCACTCTGGGTGGCTATGCGGGTTAATCGGATTAGGGCTGATTAACGGAACTTTCGGTGTGTCACCGGAACAGTTAATCAGGGATCCGGTTGCAGCTAGAGATCCCGAACCCTGAAGGTTCCACCCTGTCGTTGCGTATAGAAATTATTCTCCGACCTAGTTGGATACGTTGGATGCGAAGTAGCGCGATGGAGCACAAGCTCGGAGCCAAAGAACCTAATTCACATGTGTTACGGGCCGTAGGGATATTTTGGTAAATACTGAAATATGGCTCAGAACATATTGAATATGAATCTTAAAATGAGCGGAATAATTCCAGGAGCTCATAGGCGCTGACGGAATTCGATTCCGAGTAGCGCACCTCACTCAGTCTCTCTTTCAGTTTTCCGCTTTTCATGAAGGACGTTTTCGTCCGGGCTTCACGATAGACACCCGGAATCCCTAAACCCCCCCCCTCCCTTATCCCTATCCACCTAGGGGCCGGCCCAAGCTTCCTTGAGGCTTTGGGAGACTGGCCCTATAAAGGAAATAGGGAGGGGGAGGGCCAGCCATAGTGCTCCTCTCCTCCAGAAAATCCGAACCCTCTCCTCTCTCTTCATCTTTGTGGTTTCGGCCAAAGAAAAGAGAGGAAGAAGATGGGAGAAGGAAGAGGAAGGAAGGAGAAGGAAGAAAGGAGAAAGAGGAGAAGAAAATCTCGCGGCTCGTCATCGTCTTCGCAACGGATTCCTCCGTCGACTCGTAATCCCTGCACTCAGAGACGGGATTTCGAGAATTCTTTAATTCGCAAAGGACAAGGTGCTATCCGACAGTTTCCCTTGCGATTCAAGTGCGGTTCTTCATCGTTTCGTCGTCTTCGGATCATAGATCCATAAGTTATGATGAATCTAAACATCTAACTAGATGCATGCATGTCTTCCGTAGATCGTAGTATGCCTCTAGGGTGTCCGCACATATGCTAAGATCATAGATTTGCATGTAGATTATTTTGTAGAATTAATTGTAATGAAACATACACCGTATGATCTTCGGATCTTTCTTTTGCTTCCGCTGCGACTCCGATATGCGGATCGAAATCCAACAGCACTCAGTCCCAACCGATGCATTGCACTCATCCCAACCAGTAGGCAAAGGGACAACCGTGATTAGGTACAACCTAGAGCATATGTCGGGGGGGCAATCACATCTGTTTCTTTGCCTGCTGGTTCGGGCTGAGTGCGATGCATGAGTCGAGCATGGGTGCAACGGACGGCTGTGACTTGGGGGGCAAACTATGGGACAGAAGATTTGGGTTCAGGGGTGGGGGGGCGTGTGGTTGCCCTCTTGTTGCCAATCGGAGGGGTCTTGCCGCCGAAGGCGGCCCTCTATAATGCCGACAGGCACAGGCTGATGCGAGGAATGGCTGGGATTGGGTTCCATATGGGAGGGCTCGTGATCAAACATTGAGATGGGGGGGGGGGGGGTCGGGCACTAGTTGGATTCCAAGAGAGAGAATGAAAGATATAGAAAGAGAATGCATCCATGATTCTCGGGTTTGCATGAGGCTGCGGTTGCATAGGGTGCTAGATATAGGCTGATCTTGGACGGTTGCGATGGGATGTGAGAGAGGGCTGTATGGACCGAACGGCTAGATAGAGGATTAGTTAAAGAGAGTGAGGGACGTGCATGAATGGGGGTGATCAACTCTTGGGTATTTAATTGATTTTTAGACAGATATTAAGAGAGGGACCACAAGGTTTAAATGGAAACAATGAATGAGAAATCTTGATGAGAGGTGATGGGTTTGCATGGAAATAATTGTTGAGATGGCTGTGCAGTTAGAGAGAGATATGGAAAGATATTAGAGAGAGATTTAGAGATAGAGCTGGGCATGATTATGAGATTCTAAAGAGAGAATGAGGTGCTAGGGTTCTGTGAACTGCTGTGTGTATGAGTTGGGGTTGTGGGGTCCTGCACATGCATGGCTTTAATGGGGGTGGTGTGAGGAGCTTTTAAATGGGATAATAAAAGCGAATTATTTTAGCTTTTAAATGGGATAATAGATCTGACTCATTTAAAAGCGAATTATCCTTAAATGGGATAATAAAAGCGAATTATCCTTAAATGTAACTCTTAAAAATGACTACTGTATGCAGTTAGGAGTGGCAATGGGTCGGGTCGGGATGTGACATGGTATAAGGGCAAAACACCCAACCCGACATGTTTAATAAACAAGTCAAAAACTTAAACCCAAACCCGACCCACCTAATAAACGGGTTGACCCGACACTACCCATTTAACCCGTTTAATAAATGGGTCGGGTCGGGTTAATTGGCTCAATAGAACCTATATATAACGCTAGTGTTCGATAGGCCGGTTGGGTCGGGTTTGATCATGTTGTGTCGGGTTTGATCGGGTTAGGTTGGGTCGGGTCAGGCCAGGTTGACACAACCCATTTGGTAAAAGGGTCAAGTCGGATCAATCGGGTTACAAGTACAAACCCAAAAACGACCCGTTTAATAAACGGGTCAGATGGGTCAACCCGTTTATGACCCAAACCCGTTTAGGTCAAACCCAAACCCGCTAACTTCGGGTCGGGTTCGGGTCGGGTTGGCGGGTCGGGTCAAGGATTGCCACCCTTATTTGCAGTCCGTCCCAAAATTTAACCCGAATGGTCAACTGTGATCCGGTTGATCCGGACACGTCATTCTCGTTTAACCTTCGGGTTAAACGTTTCCATTAAAAACTTAAATGCAGTATCTATCTTTACTGAGAAATTTATCAACACTCCTGTCAGTGAGATTTGCTACCTTTACTGTGTGTAAGAGAGAGAGAGAGAGAGAGAGAGAGAGAGAGAGAGAGAGAGAGAGAGAGAGAGAGAGAGATGGAGAGCGAGCACATAGTAGGCGCCGGCGACTGCCGTGGCCGTCCGGTCACCAGGTCCTCCTCAGGCGGGTGGACCTCCGCTCTCTTCATCATCGGTACTTTCCTCCCTGCTGGCTTTCGATGTATCCATCCTTCCCCACATAATCACCATCAGTTTGATCGATGTCATCATCGTCATCCGGCCGGCGCAGGGGTGGAGGTAACGGAGAGGTTCGCCTACTACGGCATATCCTCGAATCTGATCACCTACCTGACGGGCCGGCTCGGCGAGTCCACCGCCTCGGCCGCAGCCGGAGTGAATACTTGGTCCGGGGTGTCCACCGTCCTCCCTCTCGCCGGCGCCTTCGTCGCGGACTCATACCTTGGGCGGTACAGGACGGTCATCGTCGCCACCACCCTCTACATCCTGGTTCTCACTTCTTCCGCGCTCTCTTTTCGGTGATTTTTTATTGGGTTATTTTGACTTTGCCCCCCAAATTTGGCCTTGAATTAGACTTTACCCCCCAAAACTAACTGTTCCGCCAGCTCACCCCACAAAACTTTATTTCTTTTCCGTCAGCTCACCCTTTCTCTTAGACGGTGAACTGACGGAATAGTTAGTTTTGGGGGGTAAAGTCTAATTAATGAAAAGATAGGGTGTAAAGTCTAATTCAAGGCAAAAGTTGGGGGTCAAAGTCAAAATAACCCTTTTTTATTTTATTTGGATAAATTACACATAGACCCCCTGTAGTTTGGGCGATTATCACTTACACCCTCTCACGGCTAAAACCCTACAAATACCCTCCTATAGGTTGAAAAGCCATACACATAGACCCCTCTGGAGGGGGTGCAAGCGATGTGTTTTTCAAACTATATGGAGGCATTTATAGGGTTTTAAACTTGTGGGGGTGTAAGTGATAATCAGTCAAACTACAGGGGTCTATGTGTAATGTAATATACCCTTTTTATTATTTAGTACGGCTTGATTATGGTTGAGTTCGGTCGGCTCGGAGTGCGACCGTTATTTGCCTAGAGTAACGATTGACTCGGGTGCGCACAACAATGTGCTGACAGTTTGGGGGGCCGGGGTCTATCTAGGAATTTTGTTTGGGGGACTTGGTGCTAGGCCCATGACACAAGTACCACTTGCAATAAGGCCCCTACAGGTTAGGTATTGCATTAGGTCCCTCCCGAAATCCCACCGATCCAAAATAAAATAAAATGATAATAATACCCCACTAAAGTCCATCAAATTTATATTTTCTATTATCAATAGAGCCTGAACGTTTTCCTGCATATAAAAAAACAATTGAAACCATTCCAGATCATTGATTAAAACCAAAAAACAATTTAATTTTTTTACCATATTATTACTCCTTTATGTACGAGATAGAATCAGTTAGGTTTTACATAGTTAAATGAATTTTTTGTCACATAAAATATCATATCATCATCATATGAGTAGAAATAATATTTAACAAATAGTTATTCTTTTCTACTGAATTATTACTTTTCTACGTGCGAGATATAATCGACTTTGTTTCTTACAATTAGATGTATTTTTTTTGTAACAAAAAACCATATATTGTGATTTTATATATATATATATATATATATATATATATATATATATATATATATATATATATATATATATATATATATATTATATATATATATATATATATATATATATATATATATATAAAATAAGCAAAAGTCAATCTACACTTAATGTTTGTTACCAAATCAAATTATTATTCTTTGCTATCGGATTGTTACTCCTTGCTACATGTAACTAGATTGTTACACTTTATATGTAGGGGTAAAATCATCATTTAAAAAATTTTGTTATTACCTATTCGTGGTAAAAGAAGCTCGCGCTAAACAAAGTTCATCCATCATGACTCAATGCATGTTCATTACAAACTTTACCCATCCTTAATGCTAAATGGAAAACGTTTTAAGGACCTAACACCAATTTTTATTTTGTTTCTTAATTAGGACCTAACACCAATTTCCATTTGTTTCTTAGGGATGTGCAGTTGTGATTATGCTATTTGCAACACAAGTTTGGTACCGTGCAAAAAAGACACTATCCATTTATACTCCATTATTATGACCCCTAGGTTATGTGTAAACTTTTTAAAATAATCAGTATTTAAAAAATATCTTCTCAAAAAAAATCCTTATTTAGAACATAATAGTTGGACCCTATATACAAAAGTTGCTCCACAAACATATGTAGTGCTTATATATGAAGGAAAATCATCTTATATAGTAATTTTAAGATAATTATATCCAAATGTGCTATACAAAAGATAAAGATTGATATACTTTAATATCAATTTTCTATTATTTAAATTAATGTACTAGTATATCTAAATATTTGATATGAAGATTATTTTACTGTTTTTTTTCTTAATAAAGCACTAAACTATAGGATATAGAGGGCAACAAATTAAAAATCAGTATATTGAATATTTTATTTATATAGAATAGTTAGTCTAGAGTTAATACTGCAACATATATGGGAAAGGGGTTGGTGACTCATTTCTCAAAAAAAAAAAAGGGGGGAAGAGGGGGGGGATCCACTGAAATGACATAAAAAAAGTAAAAGATGACAAGCATTTAAGATGGATGAACAATGAAAAGACATAAAAGAAAACGTAAAAGAAACACATACCATTTTCGCATGGAAAAAAATCAAGTTCACCTACTTCCTCTCCCAAGTTGGGGAGGAGGTTCCACGTTGGACTTCCTTTATGGACATTAGGGAGCGACCTTTTCCCCAAGGCTGGTGTGCCTTGTTTGTGCGTGCGAATTCTGGCCGTCCATGTCATGCCCACGAGATTATGGAATTTAATAAATAACAACTATGTTTCCTTTCATGTTTCTATCTCTGGACCTCTTTGAGCCCTTGGTCTAGCGCTATGCCCTCTAATCGCTTGGCTGGTTCAGCAAAAAAAAAGTGGTCAGTAGTATGTTGGTACAAGATGGACCAAGGATCAAAATTCATCAAAGAGCAAAAGAAATGTCCCTATTTTTTAACAATTCTACATGTTGAAAGCCTCGCCACTAAGACGAGAGGGAGGATCGCCACTACAAAGCTGTATGAAATATAATGTAGCATTTATTCGAACCCCTAACCAAAGCGCACGGATTGCAAATATCTTACCAACTGAACTATCACTTAGAGACAAAATAATTGCTTACGACCTGACGTAAATACTTTGCTTGTTATTGGATAATTAAACACTACTTATGTTACAGAATATTCAAGCTCAATCTATCTCGTGCTCAAATACTTAATCATTCTATGAACGGTGGATGCATATCACGATTGAACAATTTTCTTCACTCAGGCATCCGAAAGTTCTCTTTGTTTATTATGATCAACTACAGATTATGATGGATCACTTTCACACACTATTAAACAATATGCAAAATACTAAAGACAAAATAACATATTTAAAAGGCATGTTTTTTATTTTCTCTCACTTAAGGAAATGGAAATGATTTGAACTGACTTATAGGTCCATTGATTTTTATGCCCACTCATTTAGGGAAATTGTAATGATTTCTACTTATTTCTTTCGCCATTGATTTTCATTTCCACACTCTTATAACTAATACGCTCTTTTGGGTTAAGGAAATCAAGTGAAGAGAAATCTTGTTAACTTGCCCTCAAATAGCTCGACATGTTTTTCTCGATGGGGTAGAAATTAATTTACATCTATTTTGGATGAAAATAAAATCCACTCTTGAAAATGATTTGATTATGCAAGTGGATTCATCTCCACTCACCTAAGGGATTAAAGAATAGTGGAAACAAACCCATTTCAGCAAGTGGATTCATTTCTACTATCATTTCTGCCCAAAAGAACACACACAAAGTAAAAATCTACAAGAGTCAAAGGATTTTATTATAATTTACACAAATGGAGGAAGGACATCACTAAAGCATCTATGACGATCAAAATCCAATAGGCCAATAGCCAAGAGCCAAGACTCCTAAGACTGGAATATCAAGATAGATGAGGTGAGGTGAGGTGAGGTGTACAAGGTCACGAGTTAGCCCCACATCGCCTGGAGAGAAGGAGATCATGAGCTACTTATATAATTTCCCCTCCCGAACATAGAAGACACATTCTAAAACCGTGCACCGCTACGGAATTCGTAAAAACTCCGTAGTTAAGCGTGCTCGGACAAGAGTAGTACTAGGATAGGTGACCACCCTAAGAAGTTCTCGTGCAGGCACGGACAAACCAGACAATATCTTGTGTGTTTGGGGCAGATGTTACAGCATCCTTCTAGATTATCATCAAATATAATTTCTCCATACACGAATACCTTGAAGAAACACACACACACACACACACACACACACACACACACACACACACACACACACACACATATATATATATATATATATATATATATATATATATATATATATATATATATATATATATATATTATATATATATATATATATATATATAATACAGGGTATAGGCTGGCGGCCTATTTCGACGAAATGGGCAGCCGCCCATTTGATACCCCTAGAAGTTTTAGAATGTGCTGATTTTTTTTTTAGCATAAAGACTTTATCTTAGATAGAGCACCCACAAAAAAGAAAAATGCTATTCAGCTCGAAGGTTTTCCCGATTTCGCCGGCCCGTTTGACGTGGAAGCGTGCAACTAGTGCTGTTAAAGATTTTAAAATCACTAGTGGGTTTCAGCCACCAGTTGCATGCTACCACATCAATCGAGCCGGCAAAATCGGGACAAACCTTTGGGCTGAATTGCATTTCTTCACAAAAAATTAGCACATTTTAAAACTTTTAGGGGCATCAAATATTATATTTTAGATTAACAGTTACAACGGACGTTTGATAAAACTTCTAACATTTGATGCCCCTAGGAGTTTTAGAATTTGCTAATTTTTATGGGTGTCCTATCTAAGATAAAGTGTTTATGCTCACAAAAAATCAGCACATTCTAAAACCCCAAAAGGCTTCAAATGGGTGGCTGCCCATTTCGTTGAAATAGGCTGGCATCTCATTTCTCGTTTCCTCTCTCTCTCTCTCTCTCTCTCTCTCTCTCTCTCTCTCTCTCTCTCTCTCTCTCTCTCTCTCTCTCTCTCTCTCTCTCTCTCTCTCTCTCTCTCTCTTCTCTCTCTATATATATATAATATATATATATATATATATATATATATATATATATATATATATATATATGTGTGTGTGTGTGTGGGGGGGGGGGGGGGGGGGGGGGGGGAACAAATCGTGCGTAAGTTCAATCACACCCAAACCACCTCACGATTTTTCATTGGGATGAGACAAAAGAAAGCCAGATTTTCAACATCACTCAATCTTTCCCACATCATTCCCTATTTAAATACATTCATATTTGGCACGACCATACTTAATCTAAATGCACGTGAAAGCTCTGAAGTATTGCGAGTGCACACAAGTTCAGATAAAACAAATTTGGTAACATTTACAATAAGTATAGTTCTATTTTCCTTTTTCTCCATGTATACTGTCATTGATCTATTTTTCTAGAACACTGCTTAATCAAAGTACATGTGGAGGCAAAAGTTTTAAAAATTTATCAAAGTATCAAATTTTAAAAATTTTAAATGCTCCATTTTCTATTTACTTGTTTTCCTAGGGAAATAGTACAAAAACTATAAGATTTTTTTGTATTAACAAATTAGTTTCTATTTAAGTTCAAAATTGACATGTTAATACTTCTAAATCGTCCTTTTAGATGTTTGTTCACATAGGTATTATAAATCATAAAAACAAAAAAAAATATAAGTGTAGATCTAATAAAAAAGCCAGATATGAATTAATATTAAATTTGCAATAACAACAAATCTAACTCTAATAGAAATATATACAATTACTCTATAGTAACATCTAAGTGATGCATGACAAGAATGGAGGTCCCGTGAAAAGGAAGGATTCTCGTTCAAGCTAAAATTTTGGATTTGGCAATGTACAGATTTTCAAAATAGTGGAGGAATATTATGGTCTTTTCACCATGTTTAGTTTTTTGGATCAAGTTGAAACTTGAAAGGTAAGTAGGTTTAGATGTAAGTAAGGTATGGTAAAAAATTGGAGGTGATCCATCTGTTAAATGTGACCAGGGTCTAGTATTTAGGAGGTCGCTACCTTTGCATTTGCATAAATCCATACTCGCAAAATAACCCTCATAAATAATAAGGGATGCAAGAGAGGACTTTTAGAGATCCTCTGGCCTCCACGGCCAGTCGTTTTGTGTTTGGGTGGGGATGCATAACTTCACACCCCCTAGGGTGGGAGCTGTGTACTTCCATGCCAAATAACTTAATGACCTCCCCTTGGATATGGTGATTACGAGGCCAGGAGAGAAGGGCTTTTCATCCCACCCTAGTGGGGGCCGCATGAACTCCCGTGTCGTAATTGCTTAGGCTCGTGGGTAAGCATCCTAAGTACACGTGAGGTATTCGTTGCGAAGACAACGGCGATCACGTGGTACTGGCTGAAAGATAACCATGGTCCATCACAGCCCTTAGTTGGCAGATTTGGATAGGGTCAAGAAAAAGGCCCGTGTAAGCGGATTGATGCTGTATGATGCCCCCTAGGGCAGGTACAGTCGATTCCGAGATCTTACATACATGGTTAATTAATCCATAGAGATGGCTTCGCTTGAGGGTAGCGTCGACATATGGATATAATTAGCTTGTTTAAAAAAATCCATAAAATAAGTTTTTCATGCATTCTCATTATTCAATCTTTTATTTTCAGATGACTAAGTTAGACCCCCTGTCCGCTATCCTAAATGACCACAAACTTATCGGTCCCAACTATGAGGACTGGAAGCGCAACCTGTACCTGGTCTTAAGGATTGGTAAACATATGACAGCCTTGAATGACCCTGAGCCAGATTTGACAGGACCCGATGCCACAAAGGCACAGTTAAAGGCTTTTACTGACTGGAAGGAATCAAATGAAATATGTAAATGCTATATTATGGCATCCTTGCAGACAACTCTGCAGAAGCAAGTCGAGGAGATGCCCGACGCTTCTGACATGATGTTGTATCTGAAGGAGATGTTTGAAGGTCACAATCGCGTTACGCGATACCTTACCATCAAGAAACTCGTCGGCACTAAGATGTCCAATGGTACGCTGGTTCGGGAACACATGATGAAAATGTTTGGGTTCCAGAACGAACTAGCGACCATGGACATTGTGCTAGAAGGCGAGGTGATGACAGACATCTTCCTCTCGTCACTGTCTGGAGCCTTTGAAGGCTTTGTCACCAACTTTAACTTGAACAAGTTGGCTATGACAAATGCAGAGCTTCTGGGAGCTCTCCAGGCAGCTGAGGATGGCTTCAAGCAGAAGGGCGAAGCACTTCACGTGCAACGCAGATCCTTCAAGAAGCCTGGCAAACCTCAGGGCAAGAAACATAAAAAGAAACCTAAGTCAGCGCCTGTGCAGGACTCTGCTGGGGCCTCTGGGTCTGGAGAATCAAAGAAACCGGGCACGAAGTGCTTCCGGTGTGGCCAGAAGGGTCATTGGAAGAAGGACTGCAAGAAACCTCAGAATGCTGGCGAAGGTAATCTACAACTCTTAGTTGTTGAATCATTTCTTTCAAATAATAGTTCTTTTGCTAGTTGGATTGTGGATTCAGGATCCACTAACCATGCATGTAACTCTCTTCAGGGGTTTCGGGAAAGTAGAAGGTTGCTTGATGGAGAGGTGACCTTGAGTATGGAAACTGAGGCCGTGGCTGCTGCTGAAGCTATTGGAGATGTTACTCTTAGTTTTTCGAATAATAAGACTTTGACTCTTAGAGATGTCTTTTATGTACCGTCCTTGAGACGTAACTTAATTTCTGTTTCTTCTTTAGTTAATGAAGGTTATTCAGATTATTTTGATACTTTTGGTGTGTCGTTTAAACTGAATGGAAGTTTTATAATAAGAGGAATGGTTCAGAATCATCTCTATGTAGTCAGTCCTAAATTTGAAAAGGATAACATAATAACTTCAGCATTTAATGTTAATTTATCTAAGCGTAAGAAACCTTTGGAAAATTTAACTCAATTGTGGCACTTACGACTTGGGCATATTGCCTTAGACAGGATCCATAGAATGCTGAAGGTCGGGCTTCTGGAAACAGGTCCTACGGAGATCCTTCCCACCTGTGAATCCTGCCTGGAAGGCAAGATGACCAAGAGGTCCTTTAAAGGCAAAGGAGTAAGAGCTACTGAGATATTGGAGTTAATCCATTCAGATGTGTGTGGACCCATGAACGTCAAGGCGATAGGAGGCCATGAGTACTTCATCACTTTCACTGATGATTACTCAAGATATGGTTACATTTACCTGATGCATCGGAAGTCGGAATCCTTTGATATGTTCAAAGAGTTCAGGGCTGAAGTAGAAAAGTAGACAGGTAAATGTATAAAAACCCTTCGATCTGATCGAGGAGGTGAATACCTATCTGACGAGTTCCTAGGGTATTTGGTGGAGCATGGGATAACATCCCAGTTAACTGCTCCAGGTACCCCACAACAGAATGGAGTTTTCGAGAGAAGGAATCGAACCTTGTTGGACATGGTTCGTAGCATGATAAGTTACGCCAGTTTACCAATGACCTTTTGGGGATATGCCCTACAAACAACAGTTTATATTCTGAATCACGTTCCGTCTAAGTCAGTGCCTCAGACCCCTAGAGAACTGTGGTCAAAGCGAAAGCCATTGCTACAGCATTTCAGAATATGGGGATGCCCTGCACATGTGCAAAGGGAAAAGAGGGATAAGATGGAACTGAAGTCCAAAGTATGCTTGTTTGTAGGGTATTCTAAGGAGACCAAAGGTGGTCTATTCTATGATCCTGAGGAAAAGAAGGTGATCGTTTCTACGAACGCCTATTTCCTAGAACATGATTATATTCTGGACCACAAACCTACTAGTAAGGTAGTTCTGGATGAGCTACTAGGTACTAGATCAAAATGCGCATCCGAAAACATAGTGGGAGCTGACATTACAGACACTAATAAACCAGATACTGTAGAACCTATTAATCCTGTAACACAACCACCACCTCGTCGCAGTGGGAGAAACATCAGAGCTCCTGACAGATACTATGGAGAAACCTTATTGGTTGATCCAGAGGGTCAGGAGGATGACCCACTGAGCTACGATGAGGCAGTGGGAGCTTCTGACAGCTCTGACTGGCAAAAGGCTATGGAGGCAGAAATTGCATCAATGTCCCATAACGCTGTCTGGACTCTAGTTACACCATCATCCAATATTAAGCCTATTGGGTGTAAGTGGGTGTACAAGAAGAAGAGAGGATCCGATGGTACAATAGAGACTTATAAAGTTAGATTAGTTGCCAAGGGTTATACCCAGAGAGAAGGAATCGACTTTGACAAAACCTTCTCGCCGGTAGCTATGATAAAGTCTATTCGGATCCTCCTATCCATTGCAGCCTATTACAACTGGAAGATCTGGCAAATGGATGTCAAGACAGCATTCCTCAATGGGAATTTGGAAGAAGACATATATATGATGCAGCCACCAGGTTTTGAGTTAGAGGGTCAGGAACATCTAGTTTGCAAGTTGCAGAAGTCCATTTATGGACTAAAGCAAGCATCTAGAAGTTGGAACATCCGTTTTGATCAGGCAATCCAGTCATATGGATTTACTCAAAACGAGGATTAACCTTGTGTATACAAGAGGAGTGATAAGACTACAGTGGTATATTTGATACTTTACGTAGACGATATTCTACTCATTGGAAATGATGTAGGATCATTGTCAACGGTAAAGGTCTGGTTGTCAACATAGTTCGATATGAAAGACCTAGGTGAAGCGAGTTATGTTTTGGGGATCAAGGTAACACGTGATCGCCAAAACAGGATTCTCTCGCTATCACAGGCTGCATATATAGATAAGATTATGGCTAGGTTTGACATGCAAGACTCCAAGAAGGGTTTTGTGCCATTTAGACATGGCGTAAAACTGTCTAAGGATCAATGTCCTAAGACACCTGAGGAGAGAGCAGAAATGCAGAAGATACCTTATGCTTCGGCATTAGGTAGTCTAATGTATGCTATGCATTGTACAAGGCCAGATATCTGTTTCGCAGTAGGCATGATGGGTCGGTTTCAGTCGAATCCGGGTCCAGATCACTGGACAGCTGTGAAGTGTATACTCAAGTACCTTCGTAGAACAAGGGACTATGAGTTGGTTTACACTGCACAGGAACTGACGCCGATTGGATACACAGATTCTGACTTTATGTCAGACTTGGAATCCAGGAAGTCGACATCAGGTTTTGTGTTTATGTTAGGAGGAGCAACGGTTAGTTGGCAGAGTGTGAAGCAGAAATGCATCGCATACTCTACCACAGAGGCTGAGTACGTTGCAGCGTGCGAGGCAGCCAAAGAGGCGGTATGGCTCAAGAAATTCCTTACAGATTTGGGGTGTGTACCAGAGGCCCAGTTACCTATTGTGCTTTACTGCGACAATAGTGGGGCGGTAGCACAGGCAAAGGAGCCAAGACATCACCAAAAGGGGAAGCACATCGAACGCAAGTTCCACTTGATTCGGCAGTTTCAAAAGCAAGGACGAGTAGCGGTGACACAGATTGCATCTACAGATAATGTTGCTGATCCTTTTACAAAGGCAATACCTACCAAGGCATTCGAGCGACATGTGGACGCGATGGGAGTCAAAACCGTTTTGCTACGCTAGACCAAGTGGGAGATTGTTATGATTGATGTGTTCTAAGCTTGTAAAACTTTATGTTTTGGTCTAATAAAGATTGATAGTTATTATTATATGAGATGCATATAGGTGCGTAACATAGTTACGTGTTCTTTTAAAGAACAGAGAGCCATGGTTATATGGTAGTCCACTGAGTTGAGGACTGAGTGGATTGGTCCCATATAATCTAAATCAGTTCGCAGCTATGATCAGGTTGGTCGCCTCATCATGTTAAGCTGTTGGCGATGACAGTTCATGGGATGTCTTCACCATGGTCATCACCAGGCACAGTGTCTGTGGCTGAACGGAACTAACACGGTGTACAGATCAGTGAGCAGACACTGGTACACTAAGCCGTGTTTCTGCTCAGGGTAAAACGGTCCTAAACCCTGAGGAACCACGTCTGATGGACTAACCAGTTGCGTGGTGCTTTGGCGCACCAATGTGTGAGGATCCGTATGCAGTGATCCAAAACCACGGTGTACTGGGTTACCCGGCTGGCGTTGCATTAGCGTGTCACTCCTGCAGGCCATCCACACCCCTGTAGGGAGGTGCATTCCTTGGTGTGACTTACACTGTACCAAACCCAGGCCTGGTGGTCACCAGTTTGACTATTGATCGGGTTTGATTACTCGACGGGGTAATCAGAGGTACGATGTATAGGTCAACCTGGAAGGAACCAAGTCATATGGTCATTCGAGTCTAATGGTAGTCTCCACCGCTCGAATTGAATCATGGCATCAAGTGGAGGGACAACGGGTTTACCACTACTAAGCGGAGAGCAGGGGTATGATGGAGAACATAGTAAGTCTGGGTGAATTGGAGTGCAGCCTGCGTCGCACTCTGGGTGGCTACGCAGGTTAACTCGAGCTCAGAGGATCAATGGTACACTCGGGTAGTGTGTTGATCGAGCTTGAGTTGGAAGCCATAAACCCCGGTCCCTGTTGGTTCCACCTTATCAACATTATGTACGGTTCTTGAACCATCTCCTCAGAACACCATAAGCACTAAGAGGAAGAAAGAAGTATACGCTCCGTGTGTGCTTGGCACTAGAGCGTGGTAGATGCGTAACTACATACGAGTACTAAGGGTTATGCCCGAGACTAGTGCAGAGTCGCATGTAGTAATCCCTAGCCATAAGTGAACTTCGCTGCATAGGTGCGATGCACCGGGGTATGTTGCGAGTTGACTAGTTGACTATGCTAGAGGCACCCTTCGGTAGCCTCAGTTAATAGTAAGTAGCTAGTAGAAATCACTTAAGTAATGGCCGCCAGGTATCGCACGCTAGAAATGGTCAAAATGAGGCGTCGGGGCGTTTTGGTAAAAACCTCACTCTGCCGGACCTCACTGTTGGCCGACCCTAGTGGTGGGACACCTTGCTAGGACCGGCCCTATGATGTAGGGATAAGAATCCCTCATCTATAGGGCCAGCCATATAGATAGGGATAGGGCCTAGGATCGGTTAAGATCGAGCCCAAAAACGTGTGAAAATGGATAAATACAAGTAGAGATAAAAAGGAGATAATGGAGAGATAATTGCGGGAGGTCTTTATCCCCTTGGATCCTTATCCAAGGGGGTAGGCCGGCCCTATATATAGGGCTATAGGGGGCCGGCCCTAATGTTGCAAAAACCGAACCCCCCTCCCCTCTCATCTCTCTAGTTCTCTCCCTAATCTTTCTTCGATTTCCCCCTTGCAACTTCGTCTTCCTCGCGTGGAGTTCTGAAGAAGGAGAAGGGTCGTTCTTCGGAGGCACTCAGAGATCCGAGAGCGACGTTCCGTGCATCGTGTGAGATCGGGTGAACAAGAAGGCAACGTCTCCAATCGTACCATCGGCATCTTCACGAACGATCTTCCGTCTCCATCGACAAAGAAGACAATTCTCCGCGGTTAAAAGATCCGTACGAAAGGTATGTGTAATCTAACATGTAGATCTAGCGAGTATTATGATTTGCATGCATGCTAGTTAATCATTACGCTAGATTGCCGTTAGGGTGTTCGATTCACGTGCATACGCATGCACACATATGTAGATTAGTTTCAATGAAAGTTTAAATCGTGTAACGTGCACCATGAACGGTCTTTCGACCGCAAAATCGCTTCCGCTGCGAGCCTCGACCATGGATTAATTTTCAACATCTAAAAGGATTTTGATGATGAGTAAAAGAAATAATTAAAGACATAGAGATATATAGATATCCGGATAGAGAGTGGTGTAGAAGGAAGAAACCTAGGAGTTGGCACCTAGGATTTGTTGGAGTCGACACCAACGAGGAGAGAGAAGATACATCCTATCAGCATGAAAGCACTTGTAAACGACATCAATGCATTCATTGATCTAAAATAAGAGAGATCATATCTTTATATAATAGACCGGCTTATATCAACTAATGTCCCCAAGAAATATGGGGCTAAAAACACTTAAAAGGTGACTTGTTATCCAAGTCTAAAAACTGCCAAAATAATTATTACAAAAATAACAACTTAAATAGAAAATAAATAATTAAAAATAATAATTGAGCCCCGTCTAAGATGAGTCATCACATCTCCCCATCTGGGTCAAGCCTGGGCCTTGGAAGTCATGCATAGAAATCTATTCCGCATCACTAAGGACAAATACAAAGAGATGCTTAAGCATTGCGTAAGAGAGTTAAATATTGTATAATTAAGATATATGTAGAAAAAATTTAAACACTTAAGAAAGAAAACATAAATAAAAAAATAAACTTTATTATGTATTTGAGATAATAACCCTCTTGAGTAGTTTTCAACATATGAATCAACATCTATTTAGAACTAACTAATGCTATATGGAGAAATTAGCAATCTATGTATCTATATCTATATATATATATACTAAAATGGAAGCCTCTCTCCCGTGTCATGACACGTGGATGTCTTTTAAAGAGGTAGAATTCTTCTTCCATGTGTGAACGCGGTTCTCTTTTAAATCCATTTAAAAACCTACCATAAAGATAATAAATTTTTATTTAATGGTCATTTGATGTTAGTATCTCTCTCTCTCTCTAATAAGTGAATTACACTCACTTAAGATTTCATACTTCTTCGAGTAGTTGCGATGTCGTCTTTGTCAAATGGCGTGCATCAAACACATTCGGGCATTGCCCAGGTTTCTTACTAGTATCTATACTAAAATGGAAGCCCCTCTCCCGTGTTGTGACAAGTGGACGTCTTTTAAGGAGCTAAAATTCTTCTTCCGTGTGTGAACGCGGCTCTATTTTAAATCCATTTAAAAACCTACCATAAAGATGCTAAATTTTCATTCAATGGCATTTAATGGTCATTTGATGTTAATCTCTCTCTCTCTCTCTCTCTAACAAGTGAATCACACTCGCTTCAGATTTCACACTTCTTCAAACAGTTGTGATGTCGTCTTTGTCAAATGGCGTGCATCAAGCACATTCGGGCATTGCCCGGGTTTCTTACTAGTGACTAAAAGCCTGAGTTGTTAGAGAGGGCGGAGGGCAACAATAAATATCAAAGAAAGAAAACAAAAAAAACCCTAAAGGGTAAAGAAGTCAAATAGAATTTGACCTTAAATTAGCAATAACACCAAGTCTAGCTCTAACAGAAATACATGTCTCCAACTAATAGTTCGGTAAGATATATGCAACCCACCTGGGTAAAATAAGTGCTTAGTTTTCCTATTGATTCTTCATAGATGATGATGGCACTTGTTAGATACCCTCACGCCTCAAACTCGGGTCGTAAGGGGAGGTCTATAGAGGGTATATGAAGACAACATTGTCTAGCCCGCTAGTTGATGTGGGACTAAACTCCAACATCCCCCCGCGTGCAGGGATTGGGCATGCTGACCCTATCCTCAGCTCTGCCGGCGCTCCGGCCACCCAGATGTGGCGATGCCGCGGCCTGCCCGGCGTCCGGATACCAAATCGCATTCTTCTACTTCTCCCTCTACCTCGTCGCGGTAGCCCAGGGCGGCCACAAGCCCTGCGTCCAAGCGTTCGGCGCCGACCAGTTCGACCAGAACAACCCCGACGAGCGCGCGTCCAGGAGCTCCTTCTTCAACTGGTGGTACTTCTCCATCTGCGGCGGCACCATCGCCGCCCTCCTCGTCCTCAGCTATGTCCAGGACAACATAGGCTGGGGCCTCGGCTTCGGGATCCCCTGCATCGCCATGGCGGCTGCCCTCATCATCTTCCTGCTGGGGACCAGGTCCTACCGCTGCTATCACTTGGACGACAGGAACCCGTTCGCAAGGATCGCGAAAGCATTCATCGCCATGGCGAGAAGTCAGCTACATTCGAACAAAAATCATCCCGCTACGATCGAAAGAGGAGGAGAAGCAGGAGGAGCAAATCTACATGCATCCGATCAATCCAAGTAAGAGGATTCGCGAAAACTCTGATCATTCGATGAGAAGCATTTAGTTGATATATAATTGCCTTGGTTCTCTTGGTGCATCTCCAACAAGGTCTGTCTCTCTACCCACCAACTGATCTTTTAGATTGAGGGTACTTACTAGCTAACTATGACATGTCCAGTATTCATCAAGTGGAAGAAGCCGAGGGGGTGCTCCGGCTATTCCCGATATGGGCGACCTGCTTGATATACGCTGTGGTCTTCGCCCAGTCATCGACCTTCTTCACCAAGCAAGGCAGCACCTTGGACCGAAGGATAGGTCATCGTCTCCAGGTACCCCCTGCTGCGCTGCAGAGCTTCATCAGTATCTCCATTGTTGCCTTCATCCCCATCTACGATCGGGCAATCGTGCCCATCGCCAGAAAATTCTCCAAGAGGCCGCAGGGCCTCACCATGCTCCAACGCATCGGCATCGGGATGGCCATCTCCACGGTCGCCATGGCAGTGGCAGCTCTGGTAGAGATGAGGAGGCTCGAAGCCGCAAGAGGTTCCAGGCTGTCCGATTCGCCCAAAGCGACCGTGCCAATGAGCTTGTGGTGGCTGGCTCCTCAGTACGTCCTCTTTGGCATCGCCGACGTGTTCACGATGGTTGGCCTGCAGGAGTTCTTCTACGATCAGGTGCCCGACTCACTGAGAAGCCTCGGGCTCGCCCTCTACCTCAGCATCTTCGGCATCGGGAGCTTCATCAGTAGCTTCCTCGTTACGGTGATAAACAAAGCAACCAGTCGAAGGGGGGAGAGTTGGTTCTCGAACAACCTGAATCATGCGCATCTTGATTACTTCTACTGGCTCCTTGCAGGGCTCAGTGCTGTAGAGTTGGTCATCTACCTGTACTTCGCGCAATCTTACGCCTACAAGAAGAAAGGAAGCAGTGCGGTCTGATATCGCTCATCAGGTGTACTAGCAATAGGTTAACATGATCACAGTGGTCTCAAACTGTGATCTTGCTGCATACAGCAAACAGGCAGAGAGTGAGCTTTACAACCCCAGGAATTATCATCAATCTTTAAACAACAATCTGTAACACTGCAGTTATCTGTTGCTTCCCCTAGTGAACCAGAGTCTTTTGGTAATACAAACAGAGCCCGAAAACATTACACTACTTGTTCTCATCATGCAAAGAGTAATACAACATCTTTTCTTTTCTTTTCTTTTATGAAGGAAGAGTAATACACCATCTTGAATAATTGAAAAACAGGTCAATATATTCACGGAAGACAACCGCTTGAATATGAAACCCTAGACGCGATCTCCGCCTTTACGATCTGTACACAATCCAAGGGGCCAAAGGGATGACGAAGATGATTCAGGAACCGCCAAGGGGGTGATGGAGATGGCTCAGGAGCCGCCGTGCCGGTAAACTAGAACCGACCGGTATATAGCAGCAAGGTGGAGGAAAACAATGAGCACTATCAGAAGATCATCGACCAAACCCACCAACCCCAAGACTCCTGTACATGGACGACGAAGCATTACGATACGACAGACGATATGGCCGTTAGTACTGGAACTACGACGAAGAGAGAATCAATACGATGAGGCATAACCTTCAGGGAGAATGTCCATTGGACTCAGTATGTAAATCGCGCTAAGTACCACCTGCAAATCCAAGACTCGAATCGGTTATTAAACAAAAAAAAAGAGTATCCAAGAAAATAACAACCCACATAAGCTTGGTATAATCTTGCTTAGCAGCAGCAAAAACCTCGATAGAGGAAGAAGATTGCATGTTTCATGATAGTTGGCACCTATCATTTAGTGGGGAAACATTGGTATAGCAATAGAATCAGTTAATAAATCTTTCCAATGAGTGATGACTCGTGAGGATCAAAATGATGACCATGTTCTTGAAGTGCTCCAATCTGAGGAAACTTCAACCTAATGGTCATGTTATATGATTTTGAATACATTTTGATGCATTTGCTTTCCAATAATCTGAAACATTGAATTAGGTCACATGTCAAACAAACTCAAGAATTGGGTTAAGAAACAACATACAATTACAAACACACATGAGAAGAGAAAGAAAACCTTAGGACTTCCATAATTAAAATTTTGAATTTTGTTTGTGCTATCCACTCCCTCTCCCCTCTTTTGATCGCTGCAAGTCACCACCACCACGACACATCGTCACTGCCCACTCCACCATCACCCACAGTAGTCACAACCCCCATTCGACAATTGCACGCTGCTGCAACCACTGTTTCCTCCCCATCCACTCATCTCAAGTACCTCCCCTCCAATTAGGGATGGCAATCAACTAGATTTACGAGGTTACTTGCACCATTTTCCAGGTTACCCGTCCAGCCCCGCACCGAGATGGATTCTGGATGATAACAAACAAGTTTGGGACTACTTTTAAAAACCTGATTGGGTTTGAGGTGGGTCTGATTTTTACCCCACTGATCTTGAACCAGCCTCAGTTATATCCCACACTAGTAAGAAACCCGGGCAATGCCCCGATGAGCTTGATGCACAGCCATTTGGCACAGATGACATCACAACTGTTCGAAAAAGTATGAAATCTAAAGTGAGTGTGATTCACTTGTTAGAGAGAGAGAGGGAGAGAGATTAACATCAAATGATAATTAAATGTCATTGAATGAGTGTTTTATTATCTTTATGGTAGGTTTTTAATATGATTTAAAGCTGAGTCGTGTTCACACATGTAAGAATGATTATGGTTCTTTAAAAGACGTCTACGTATCACAACACGGGAGAAAGGCTTCCATTTTAGTATATAATAAAAAACCCGGGCAATGCCCAGATGAGCTTGATGCACAGCCATTTGGCACAGATGATATCACGACTGTTCGAAGAAGTATGAAGTGAGTGTGATTCACTTGTTAGAGAGAGAGAGAGAAAGAGAGAGATAGAGAGAGAGAGGGAAAGAGATTAACATCAAATGATATTTAAATGCCATTGAATGAGTGTTTTATTATCTTTATGGTAGGTTTTTAATAGGATTTAAAACTGAGCCGTGTTCACACATGGAAGAATGATTATGGTTCTTTAAAAGACGTCCACGTGTCACAACACGGGAGAG
Source organism: Chamaelirium japonicum (assembly GCA_947650365.1). Lineage (NCBI taxonomy): Eukaryota > Viridiplantae > Streptophyta > Magnoliopsida > Liliales > Melanthiaceae > Chamaelirium > Chamaelirium japonicum. The sequence goes on along the minus strand of OX393553.1, from coordinate 24,846,242 downwards.
AGGCTTCCGTTTTAGTATATAGTATAGATACATATATATACCCTATTACAGCTCTTATGCAACTAGAAAGGAAAACAAATTCCATTTTTCTCTCTCTACGCCTTCTCTTTTTATTCCAACATTGCCAGTAGCATTCGCATCAGATTTTTATTTTTTTCTAAATGAATATGCCGGTTCAAACCTGTCTTGCTCCAAACTGTCCTGCCAAGCGTAATCGGGCAGGGGTGGAGCGGGTACAGGATTGACTGAGACAAAACTCGGATTTACTGGTCAAACCCAAAGCAGGTTTGGGAGACAGGGATAGGGCGGGTACTCCCAATTGGTTCGGTATCGAGATGTGGTCGCCCAGTCCCCACTAAAATCCCTACCTCCAATCAATCAGGGACTCCATCCTCAGGCTCGTGCATCCACCGCTATCTTCTGTCCTGGTTCACCCTTGTCCCCAACATCTTTTCTTTTGTCTACTCCTTGTAAAATAGTGGGGGACATTTACATGAGGCCAGAGGAGGTGAAGGGTTAAGGAGAAGAGGAGAAAAGCGATAGGAGGGAGGAGGTGCAATGGATGTGGCAGGAGGTTAGGGTTGCTGGTGAACTGACATGGTAGTAGCCATGGTCAAGGTCACAACAGTACACTAAGTTGCAAAACAGGAAACAGTGGTTTTACCAGTCCTATGAAAATAGGGTGGATAGGCAATATACACAGCTCAACTCTGTCTCGAAATACTTACATGTGCATATATGTTTCTAGGTATATAAGTATACAGTATGTCGGTTCTGATGCATCAATCCTATCATTTTGGTTGGTACAGAACAAAAAGGTTATTTAAGGAAACTTAAAATCAGTCGGATCTAAACCTCCAAAGCCCTAGAAGTACCTAATTGTTTGGCTTGTTTGGATCAGTGCAGTTAGTGGTGTAAAATTATGCTTTTCACCAACTCACACTTACCTACCTCTATTATTTTGAAAAATATTTCTTATGGACCTTCTTTTAATATTGGGTATTATACTTTACTGACCTCAACACATACGTATATGCAATTTACTTCATAATCATGAGTTGTTGAGCGTCAACCATTAGGCATGTCAATCCGACCCCTTTCGAGATGCTACCATGCCCAGCCCATCCATCCAAAGCCCTCCAAATCCATGCCCTCTAAGGGCTTGAGGCGGGGCCGGGCCCATCGTAAGCCCTCCGTGATGAGGGCTGGGCTGCGCCAAGGAAATCTACAACCCAGTCCTACCCGGTCCTACCTATAAAAATATATATTATTATTATATATAATATATATAATACTTATTAAGTGGCTAAACCGGTGTCTAAGTAAGGCTAATCAGTTACGGCCACTCACTGTGGCCTTGTGCAAATTGGAGTCCTCAAGCCTGGATATATAAGTATTAAAAGTATTATTTTATATTTATAATACCTCCACATTGTATTGGCACATCGTTGTTCATCATCTAGGGGAGCATCCTTTCGACGCCTCCTGTCAGAGAACATTCGGCCAAGTCAATCGCGAAGGGCCCTGAATTTCGACACTCAGATCTTAGCATAGGATGGACGAGTCTTATTTGCGCAGCCGAGTAGCTAGTCAAGGCAACCGAAGACAACAGCATGGCACCCGTTGGGCCTTCAGATGCAGTCTCATACGTTGCTTTTATTACCTCACGATCCACCAAGACGATCATGCTGATTACCAGAACGTCGTGAGACCACATCCTACTCCAGTTGACCATTCTGTACGTCAAGTTGGACAACTAGCACCGAATCATGATCTATCTGTGATGGGATGTGAGACTGTTGTGGTTGGTTTGATGACCGTCGGGAGTGTGGTTGTCACAAGCAATTTTTCGTTGTCTGGTGGGGATGGATGATCACCCTCAAACTAGCTCTCGATGATGTCTGGCCAATACATCCGGGACCCTCACCCCACATTTATATGTTCTCTCGCTCACAGTCCCTAGCTTGGCCAGAATGGCCTACTGCTCGCATGGTTTAAAATATCGGCGAAATAAATCCCGATCTATCGCCGATATTTCCCCTTATCGCCAGACAACGATACGAAATTCACCCAGATTCCCCCTTTAGACACGTATCAAGGAATTATCCCTGATACATCGCATATATATTGCCAATTGACCACTGATATCCCAAATACATCCTCATTTCATCGCCAAAATTGCCCTCCAGCTTATATGAAGTTGTTGGCAATGGGGCAAAAGTAGTTAAGTTTACCCGAAGTCATCCAGTTTTGCCCAAAGTATCCCAATTTTGCTCGAAGAGAGGGTTTTCTCCATTAACTTCCCTTTTTTGTTAGACTTTTCTAAACATAATTTAAGGCCTCCATAACATGTTATTGGTGGATTTGGGAATATTTCTTGCAAATCTGGGGGAGTTTCAAAGCATCAAAGGTTTTTTTTTCCAAATCCTTTTTTTATTTCTCTCAAGATCATCAACAAAATTATATGATAAACATGTTATGTATCAAATTTGGTGGATTCAATAAGTTTATCATGAAATTAATTGAGATTAAATATAATTAAGGGTTTTTCATTAGTTTTCATCTAGATGTTTTGTGTTTCAAAGTATTTATTAGTTATTACCTTATTATGATTGTTTGATTCACATATTGTGTTAGAAAGTGTTAAACAGTTCAAAGACTCATCTATAGAACCTCACTTGAATGGCCCTTAGATTAAATGATTGTTCATTTAAACCCCTTCATTTTGCCTATTTTCTAGCTCTTTTCCATATTTTTCCTAATTTGTAACGATAATGGCAATGTATAAGCGATAAATCCCCGATTCCCCCCCCCCCCGGGAACTCGTGGCGGTAACAACAATCAAATCACTGGTTGTCGGTCAGCATGGCCGTCAAAAGAGTATCCTACACGGCTGGCATATGAGGCTGCGAATGATGAGAAGATTCCCCTGCCTCCGGAAGTTGAGGATGTAGCTTTGTCACTTGACAAAAGTTACCTCTCATAAGTTTTGCCTTGTCACAATTTCGTTGATATCTAAGAGTTAAAAAGGTGCAATCAGAGGGGAAGATCGGACTGCTTCGAGAGCTTTCCATAGATAACGCCAAAAAAGTGCGGAATTGTACAGTTCCCTTTGTAAATTCGCACCTTCGGCTCTTTTTCATTGTCTCTTACTCCGACTTTGAGGTAAACAACCACAGTAGCAGTAAAATGGGATTCAATATTTTTTTTTAGAATACAATGGTCTCTGTGGGTGAGATTTTTGGTCTCGTCGCACCCCCCGAGTGAGTCAATGCCACATGCCAAGTTCTTTCCTCAGTATCTGCTAAGAAGACCGAGGCTCTCTTCGAGCCAAGGTCCCTCCGACGCTCAAGTCAGTTGAGGCCCTAAGGAGAGAAGGCAAGCAGGAGTCGCAGTGGAGTTGTGTATTGCTTCTGTTGCGTATTGCGTACCTGACCCTCTGTGAGAGGGCATACTTTTATATGGATCCAGAGCCTTATGAGGTTGATGGCTCTCTTGTTGTTAGTCCATATTCCATCGAGATCGCGTGGGGGATGATCAGAATGGCTGGCCTGTCCCTAACCATTCTGATCTACCATACCCAAGTACAGCAGAGCATGGGGGGAGTGGTTAGGATGGCAGAAGCGTGCCTGACCATATTGTATTGCAATCCACAAATACAAGAGAAGGTTTGACCGTCAGGAGATGTTCCGGCGCCCTAAAGTAGGGCAGTATATTCAAACCATCTCTGAGGAAGGAGAGGAACATGCACTCCCCTCAGTATAGCTTGGCTCGTGCTGTGACCATAGTTACCAAGTCAGAAGTCAGGATAAAATCGGTTAGGGAAGAAGTCGGAAAAATCGAAAAAAATTCGGAAAGAGTTGGGAAACAAACGGTATAATTTTAGAACATTTATATATAGATGATACAATAGGTTTTTTGAGCAATACATAATGGGATTAAAATGCATAAATCGGGATTAAAACGTGAAAATCATGACTTTTTCATATAATCATGACTTTTTAAAAAAAAATCGGCAAAGAATCGCGTAGCGAACGTTTAATGAATAAGTCGTGATTTAATCGAGACTTATTCAAATAAGCAGAGTTTTTGGTAACAGAGGCTGTGACCCTTAGTTTTACATGGGTTAGCCGAGCAGCCGGAGTGCGGGCCCCGCGGTCTACTCAGGCTAACAGAGTAGTCGAGTCTTGTGACCCGCGACCTGCCCAGGTTAGCTGTGTAGCCAGGGTGCTAGACCCGCGACCTACTTGGGCTAGCCGAGTAGTCGGGTCATAGGGTCCGCGGCCTACCCGGAAGTCAAGCAGTCGAGGTGCGAGACTTGTGACTTGCTTGGGCTAACCAAGTAATCGGGTCCTGGGACCCACCGCCTGCTCGGGCTAACCAAGCAATCAGGACCTGGGACCCGCAACCTACTCGGGTTAGCCAAGCAACCGTGGTGCGAGACTAGCGGCCTACTCGGGCTAACCGACTAGTCAGGTCATGGGACCGATGACCTGCCAAGGTTAGCCAAGTAGCCGGGATATAGGGCCTGCGGCCTACTCAGGCTAACCGAGTAGTCGAATCATGGGACCCGCGACCAGCTCGAGTTAGCCACGCAGCCAAGGTGCGGGGGCCGCGGCTTACTCGGGCTAACCAAGTAGTCAGGTCATGGGATTTGCAACCTTCTTGATTTAGCCGAGTAGCCGAAGTGCGGGACCCGCGGGCTACTCGGGCTGACCGAGTAGTCTAGCATGGGACTCGCGACCTACTCAGGTTAGCCGAGTAGCCGGGGTGCGAGACCCGCGGCCTACTCGGGCTAACCAAGTAGTCAGGGTGAGGATTCCCTTCAGCACTCTTCGTGGTCATGTGTCGATACTCAGTTGGGTAGCGAAGGTACCCACTTACAGTCTCTCCTCTCTTGCAGTGTGGGTGGATGTACATGAATTTGAAATATTGGTCCAATTCCGATCTTGAATCTCTGAAAAGAGTGCCCTCTTTCCCTCTAGTCATATCACCTTCGTCTTCTCCCTAGATCATGCGAGTAACGTAATGGTTTCCTGATCGTGGTTAGTAATTACTCATGTACAATGCGAGTGTTTCCCTAGTATGTGGGATTGTGTCATTCATTAACAATCATTGTGGCGAGTAGGGACGGAGCCAAGATTTTTCATAGGGGGGCAAAGGTATCCATTATATAAACTTAGAGGGAGAGGCTAAGGGGCTGCAGTGCAACTACGATTGAATAGGAGCTCCACTGCTTGGTGCTCCTTCGATGTGTACATACTCTAAATCCCAATTCCTAGATCCTACAAAAGTACCACAATCAAATGACACCACAGTTCACAGCCATGTGTCAACAGCAATGTACACACACTTTTCAAAAAAAAAGGACACAAGCATTTCTCAAAATAAAAAAATGGACACAAATAGCGAACACAAAATAATATAAAAAATTGATGCCATCAAATAATCAAGTACGGTGTGTGTTGTTGTTTGGATATTTGCACAATACCAATGTGGGGTCCTCTGCTGTTGTAAATCGTATAAAAGGTCATAGGGACTAAGAGTTAACTTTTTTATTTTTATAAAAAATGGGATAGCTGGCTAGTAGGGAGGGCATCAACACAGTACTCTATATTTTGGCCCAAAATAGAAGGGGGTTCCGTGAGATTCAAAAATTCAAAAGGGGGAACTGCCCCGCCTGGTCCCTATGTGGCTCCGCCACTGGTGGCGAGCCCTTGGGAGCACCACACGGTCATAGTACGAATCCTTATCTTCATGGTCCTTCCTTCCTGAGAAGTTGATCCAAAGGAAACCATTGCAGACCATCCGTGGTGCCTCTACTCCTTCCACAATAGGCGCCACATTTGGGATTCCAATTGAGAGATTGGACCCGATCTTCAATTGAGTCAATGCAACTTTACCAAATTATTGGAGTTTCAATCTGACTTCCCTGGGACGTCAGTCGACACTTAACTGCTCTTCAGCCTTCGAGCAGTTGGTACTGACTTGTGGATGCCCGAGATCCTAAATCGGTAATTCTTCAATCCGGTCTATGAGTGCTCTACCTCGGTTCATAGTGTGATCCGTCATCCATCCATGTGTCTGTCTTGAATTTGTGTGGGTTTAACCACCCATACTACCCATTAGATCAATGAAGTACAGAGATTAAGAGGTTACTTTCTGATAGAAATGACATAAAGAAAATTAGTATATCTATTGAGAATCATATAAAAGAAAAACAATACAAATATCAAATGGAATCAAATAAACAAATAAAGATTCAACACAATCATGCAGTACATACTTATGTGAATATCATTAAATAGTAGACCGGGTGTTCATCAGATATTAGACGTCAATTTGCAATCCATCACAAATGACTAATGCATTAAAAGAAAGAAAGTTGAGATGCAGTCAACCATAACATTTTGCATGTCAGTATCTCTTGAATGTACTTACTGCGAAAATCATTCTTGCCCTGAAAACAAGAGGAAGTGATCTCTGGGGATCCATGAGCTCTCTTAACAGCCTTCGGGTAAAGAATGGAAGGTCCCGCAACCTCTGTAAAGAGAATAAGATACATACTTTAACCCTAATATTTAAACTAAGATCTGTTCTACAAACATTAAAACTATAAAGAAATAGCTGATGGGAGAGTTGCGCAGATAGTAGTATCTGCCATAGGCAAAAAAACAAACAAGTTTAGAAATATCTAAAAAGACTAAGCATTTGATGAAAAAAATTAAACCATGCCTAAACATCAACGATAAGGCACCTGATTAACAAGGGAACTCAGCTGTAAACTTTGAAAATATAATAACAATGACAATCTTGTGTTGTGACCTGTGAGTAAACAATGTAAGAAATGATGGGTTATGTGGCTTTTATCATTTATTGGCTAAATAGAACATGACCATCACTGGGTTATTACACAGACAATTCAACATAAGCAACTGCAGCCTGCTGTTAACATGAAGCAAAATTCTTATGGTTACTAAAAATAGTATAGCGTTACCATCTATTCACACCACATATCAATGTCCCTTTAATTGAGGTACCTAACTATGACAATAACCATCAAGCCTCATCCCAACATTTAGTGGGTCAGTTTTATGAATCCTTTTTCAGTCATTCCTATTAAGGGCTTCGCCCTTGCAAACCTTTTCAGATCTTTCCAAAACTTAAAACTTTGCATGCACAAGCAACAAAATCTAAAATCAAGTATCAAACATATGTTAATGCTGCAATTCATATAAGGCCTTGAGAGTTGTTTGGACAGCTCGATTATATTAAGATCACAGTTTTGACAATATTTTTCCAAGGTGTAAAGTTTCGTCCGAAACCGATCCGGATCGGTCGAATTTGGATCGGATTCGATTGGGTCCGGTTCCGAATCTGTCGGGTTTCTGCGAATAACTTTGGATCGGAGGAATCAGAGCAGAACGGCACAGGATCGAGCGAAACGTACGATTTCGGACAAAACAAAGGAGAAAAAAAAAAGAAGAGGTGGAGGAGAAGAGAAGAGAGCCGCCGTAGCCTCGTCGGTGCCGCCTCACCAGTTCCGCCGCCATCGCCTAGCCAGTGCAACCGTCGTCGAAGCCAGGTGCTCTCTCTCTCTCTCTCTCTCTCTCTCTCTCTCTCTCTCTCTCTCTCCGCGTTTAAACCCTAACCTGAGCAAGGCTCGGGCTTTTTTTTTTTTTGAGATCAGGCCTAGGAAGCACGGACACTTCACCCGCCTACCCGTACCCGTGTCGGACACGGACACGGCTCGGACACGGCCCGACACGGCTCGGAATGGTTTAAATCGATTTGGGCTTCGGACACGGGCCGGACTGGACACGGGCCGAACTCGGGTTGGACACGGACGGATCCGAATGGGTTTGTTTTAAATTTTGTACCCGATCCGACCCGACCCGACCCTAACTAAATAACCCCCACCCACCAGACGGCCCGACCTCTATTCTGCGCGAGAAACCCTAGCGATCGCCCCTCTGCTCTGCTCAGCTCGAGATCGAGCGATCTCACCGCCAACCTCACCGCTGACCTCGCCGCCGAACTCGCCGCCGACCTCACCTCCAACCTCACCGTTGACCTCGCTGCCGACTGCAGGTACTCCTTTCTCTTCCTCTCCTTTCTCCTTTTTTTTTTTTCTTTTTCCTGATTCTCTTCCTTCTCTTCTTCCTCTTGTTCCTCTGCTCCTGCTTGATCCTCTTCTCCTTCCTCCTCTCCTGTTTATGCATTCAAAAATAGAAAAAAAATTAGTTTTTTTAAGAATGTTTTTTTTTTTAAGAAATTTTGTTTTTGAATGCAAAAACATGAATCAGTCATGACTGATTCCTGTTTATGCATTCAAAAACAAAAAATTGTGAGCATAATACAGTGAGCATAATACAGTGATTTTTTTTTTCTTTTTCCTGATTCTCTTCCTTCTCTTCTTCCTCTCGTTCCTCTACTCCTACTTCATCCTCTTCTCCTTCCTTCTCACCTATTTATGCATTCAAAAACAAAAAAAGTGTTAGTTTTTTTTTTAAGAATGTTTTTTTTTTTTTGAAGAATTTTTGTTTTTGAATGCAAAAACATGAATCAGTCATGACTCATGACTGATTCATGTTTTTGCATTCAAAAACAAAAAACTGCGGATTTTTTTTTCTACATAAAACAGTGAGTTTTTTTTTTTTGAAGAATGTTTTTTTTTAAGAATTTTTGTTTTTTAATGCATAGTCATGAATCAGTCATTGACTGATTCATGTCATGCATTTAAAAACAAAAAAACTATGGACTGATTCACTGTTTGTAGTTAATTTCTGGGCTTCATAAAAAAATATGTCTAGGCAATTCATTCAAAAATATGACTATGGATTAATGTTTATGCATTCAAAAATAAAAAATTGCTGAAATTTTTTTTCCTTAAAAAACAGTGGATTTTTTGTTCTTAATTGTTAATTAGTAGTTGTTAATTAGTTACTCTAGATTAGTTACTTGAACTTGTTAGTCTTGCTTCTATAGTTGTTTGCTCCAGTTGCTCGTATAGTTGCATACTTGCATATTGATATTGTTAGTTGCATCTTTACATATTGTTAAGTAAATTATTGTCATGTTAGGAATTTCAATGAACACATCAAGTTCTGTCGCGACTTCTAGCTCTGAACCTGCCGTTGAAAGTGGTGTCATTGGTGGGTCAAGAGACGACGAGACAAAGCCGTTGTGGAAGTACGTAACAAGGGTTGAGAAAGCTTCAGGAGGTGGTGGAAATGTTAAATTTGAATGTAATTTCTGCAAGAGTACCTACACAGGATCATATACTAGATTGAAGGCACACTTGTTGAAAATTACTGGACTTGGGATCGGAAAATGTAGCAAGGTGACTACCGAAGCAATTAATAAAATGAAAAGAGAAGTGGAACAAGCAGAATTGAAAGCCAAGGAGACTATGCCCAAAGAAGTACCTTTGCCATCTGTTGGAGGAAGCAGTACACGGTCATCTTCGTTTAGGCAAGAAGCATTTGATCCGTGAAAAAGAAAGGCGGTGGGAAATACGGCGATTGAGAAGGCCTTCAATATTGGTGCTAGAGAAAACTTACAAGCGAAGATAGCTCGTATGGTCTTCACAAGTGGCTTGCCGTTTCATTTAGCTAGAAATCCCCATTATATGAAGGCTTTTACCATGGCTTGTAATAGCAACCTTGGTGGCTTTGTGCCGCCCGGCTACAATATGTTGAGGACAACATTATTGGAGAAGGAAAGGACAAATATTGAGTTGCTTTTGCAACCAGTGAGAAATGCATGGAAGGATAAGGGGGTGAGCATTGTCAGTGATGGCTGGACTGATGCACAGAGAAGACCTCTAATCAACTTTATAGCAGTGTCAGAAGGACAACCTGTATTCCTAAAGGCCGTGAACTGTGAGGGTGAGTATAAGGACATGCATTTCATTGCTGGTTTGATCATAAAAACCATAGAGGAGGTTGGAGCTGCAAATGTTGTTCAAGTTATCACGGACAACGCTCCAGTTTGTCGTGCGGCGGGTTTACTTGTTGAAGCCACACATCCTCACATTTTCTGGACACCATGCGTGGTGCATACTCTCAACCTCGCCCTTAAAAATATATGTGCTGCAAAAAATACCGAGGCAAATGAGATAGTATATGATGAATGCAGTTGGATCACCATTGTCGTTGGGGATGCTTCGATGATTAAAAATTTTATCATGAATCATTCCATGAGGCTCGCAATTTTCAATAAGTTTGTGAAGCTGAAGATGCTATCAATTGCAGATACCCGATTTGCCTCGGTGGTGGTGATGTTGAAAAGGTTTAAGCTTATCAAGAAAGGTCTCCAAAACATGGTCATTAGTGATCAATGGTCCATGTATAGAGACGATGATGTGAGGAAAGCACAGTTTGTGAAAGAGAAAGTCCTTGATGACTTGTGGTGGAATAAGGTTGACTACATCCTCTCCTTTACAGATCCTATATATGATATGCTGAGATTAGCGGACACTGATAGACCATGCCTCCACCTAGTCTATGATATGTGGGATACAATGATTGAGAATATGAAAACTGCCATCTATCGAAATGAGAAGAAGCAAGAAGACGAGGAATCATCCTTCTACACAGTAGTGCTCAATATCTTGGTTGATAGGTGGAACAAAAGCAGTACACCACTACATTGCATGGCACATTCGTTGAATCCTAGGTAACTAAATCTAATGGGCTAATATTTCTATTGCTATTGAATATTTTTATCTATAATTCATGGTTGATTAGATTTGTTAACTTGTTTTTGTAGATATTATAGCCATGAATGGCTAAGTGGTGCTACAAATCGACTATCACCGCATCAAGATGCGAAGATTGCTAAGGAAAGAAAGGCATGCATGCAAAAATTCTTTCCAAATGCAGAGGAGCGTAGAATGGTCAACATTGAATTCGCCAAGTTCTCTAGTGGGGTAGATGACTTTAGAGACGGCGACTCGTTGCATGATAGAGGGGTAATGGATCCTAAGTTATGGTGGGCTGTGCATGGAGATATTGCCCCTAAACTTCAACGCTTGGCATTGAAACTACTTGGACAACCTTGCTCATCTTCTTGTTGTGAGAGAAATTGGAGCACTTATGCATTTATCAATTCAGTGAAACGAAATAAGATGGCTCCACAACGAGGAGAAGATTTGGTCTATGTGCACAACAATCTACGACTCTTATCAAGGAAAAGTCCAAACTATCATGAAGGGGAAAGCAAGATGTGGAATGTAGGAGGGGATAGCTTTGACTCACTTGATGGTGCCGGTGTGCTTGAGATTGCGGAGCTCTCGCTTGATGAACCGGATTTGGAGGCCATGATATTTCTTGATGGAGATGATGATGATGATGTGAACATGGATACTTAATCTTCATTATCATGTTTTTCTTTTGTTTTTTGATGCTTTTGGATGTTTTTGGTTGTTGAATTATGGAAATATGGAACTTATGGTTGTCTAATGTCTATCTCTACTTATGCGTATTGAAGACCTCGAGGTCCTCGACTCTCGCTTGTCAATTGGAGTATGCATAAAATTTTCATTTTAGTTGTTTTCTACGGGATAATTTTTTTGTTATTGAAATATATATGAATTATAACTGCACATAAAATATTAAAAAATATATTAATTTATTTTGCAGTGTCCCCGCCGTACCCGTGTCTTCTTTTTTTAGGATTTGCCGTGTCGGCGTACCTGTGTCGTGTCGTACCCGTGTCCCCGTACCCGCATCAGTGCTTCCTTGGATTAGGCTCTCTTATAACCCCTCTTTATAGGGTAAATTACACTTTCCCCCCTGAAGTCAAGCTAAAAAACTCTAAACCCCCCTGTAGTTTATTTTGTTCCAAATTGATCCCTAAAGTTTGAAATGTTAGCACAATACCCCTTTTGTCAACTACAGGGGGGTTAACTGTTTTTGAGTTAAACTTACGCGAAGAGGGGCGGGGCAAAGTGTAATTTACCCTACTTTATAAGCTATAAATTATATAACTAATAACTTATAAGTTATATAACTTATAACTTATATAACTTATAAAATATACTTATATTTATAACTTAAAATTCATAACTTTTATAAGTTATAAATGTATATGTATATAATATTATATGAATTCAAAAATTTGGAAAAAAATCAGAAAAATACAAAACAATTACTGAAAACTATAAAATAAATATAGAAAATTATTAAAAATTAGAAACAAATCATAGAATATTAATAAAATAAGATTAATTACATTTTTAATTTTATTTTATTTTAAAATTAAAAATAAAAATCTGAAACCGAAACCACCGAAACTCCGGCAGTAACCGCCGAAACTACCGAAACCGATCCTCGGGAGTCCGACCGAAACCGAAACCGAAACCGAGTTCTCAAACCTTAGTATTTTCAATAAACACAGCATTATTGAATGATGGCATTCTCTCGTTTTTGTTCCTTGAAACATGTATGGGCCCTAAAATTACCTAAACGGAGGTGAAAACACTTGTGCAGGCATGTGATAATATCCCACTGTGTTGAAATTTAGTGTTCCGAGTATAGCAATAGTCATAAAAGATCCACTGAAAGTGATACCATCTGCATATGAACAGCCACTTTTTCACTGACATGTTGCAAATGATGAATAAATTAATAGTACAGATCTTAATGACAGGAAGGAAAGAACAAGAGCATCACTTCCGATTACTAATATGTGTATTCATGCCAAGAGTAAGAAGAAAAACCAAGACCTAAGGTCTTATTTCCAACTTTGCACATCAAAATTTTAGTTTGTTTGGAAGATAATTTGGAGGAAGTGATAAAAAGGATTTGAATGCAATAAGATAACAAGACCATCACTATTCTCCTTGTCTATCACTTGTATTGGAAGGTTGCATGTAGGAAATGAAGGGGAAAAGTGAAATTTGAGGTGCAACTATTGGACCTAATGCATTTACAATAGAGGTATATATATAGGAAAATGGGTTCCTATGACAGTGTCAAAGGGACCACACTAGACATATAGTGATCTCGCGACACAAGGCACATAAAATGTGCTGAATTTTTATGAGAATAATCAGTTTAGCCTAGATAAAATATCCGTAAAAAACCAGCGCATTCTAAAACTTCTAGAGACATCAAATATGATTTTCAAATTAAAGGTTAAAATAGATGACCGTTAAAGCTTCTAGCATTTGATGCCCCAAGAAGATTTTGAATGTGCTATTTTTTGTGGATGTTCTAGCTAAGGCAAGGTGATTAACTTCATAATAAATCAACAAATTCTTAAACTTTAGTGTCACAAATTCACCATATGTTATTGGTGGTCCCTGCGACATTGTCATAGGAACCAAGCCCTCATATATATATATATATATATATATATATATATATATATATATATATATATATATATATATATATATATATATATATATATATAGAGAGAGAGAGAGAGAGAGAAATGTTATAATGCAGCATGCGGTAAGTGCGGCACCTACCGCATGCCGTCTGATGCACCGCTGCGTGCATGCGATGCACGCAGCGCGTGCATCAGACGGCTGCGGTGCGGTGCCGCACGTACCGCATGCCGCAACATAGCATGCCCTTATATATATATATATATATATATATATATATATATATATATATATATATATATATATATATATATATATATATATATATATATGGTTGGGATCTGGAGACTCTACGTTGACACAAATTTAACACAGAACTTGAATCATCAGATCTTGACTTAGAAACGGTCAAGATTTTCCAAATGCTTTCATATTTGTTCCGTCATCTATTACCTTTTTTATTTCAGCTTGAGCACAGCTTTGGGATATGTGCGCACAATTAACAAGGGGAAGGGATCATCTGTGGCTTTCATATGGTAACTGGGATTCAGGGAATCGGATTATGTTGTTTTAACATCGTGGAATGCAACGTGGATGGTTTTAAAACTTGGCTGACATCAGTACGCACTGGTTTTTAGTTAGTCGCGACCCCCCCCCCCCCCCTCCCCAAAACCAAATCTAATACCGGTACAGCTGAGCTCAACTCGATATCGTCCTAATTAAGGGCTTTACAATTGACCATTGTTTTGATGGCATTCCAACCCTGTTTTTGGTCAATTCAGCTATCATTCCAAGTGGTTTTGATGTTTTTTTCCCTACCTAAACAACCATGGGAATCAAATGCTTGGATATGGCAAACACTTTTTTTTTTGCTTAATTTCATTTTTTTTCTTAATTTTCCTTATTTTTTAAGGCCTTGAACAGGTTTCGGTCCGTCCCAGCCGATACTGAGTAGTGCCGCTGGTGCGACTCGGTCAAGGCAAACCAATATCGTGATTTAATACCTCGATAAAAAGGTTATTGCATTGGCATTGCTTCAATAACAGACAAAGTGGAGTAAAATATATCCTATTTTCAGCTTCTGAGCACAGTAAGGCTCGAACTTGTTCTGAATATCGTTTTGCTTATTCGTATTCCGTCTTCAAGTTCTAAACGTAATTTTGGCTACGATTAAGTTTGATGGACGCCTGCTGCCCTTGGTTCCTGATCACTAAGATCATTGTTCGCCCGCTGCCCTTGGTTCCTTCACGTGGTTATCAAACTCTCAATACGGATCTTATGATCCAACGATTCTAGATCCATAAGATCACGAATCAATCCAACTCTCATTGTAGACTATCAAATCAGTAGCTCCCATGATACTGAGTATACTTCCATGATACTGAGAGTAGGCTCCCAAGATTCTATGTAGAGTTCTACGATCCTACGACTCTTGAGTAAACTCTCAAGGAAGTTCAACATAATGTGGATGAAAGGGGAGATGAAGTATAAGTCAATTTTTAAGTTCCATTTTTATGATTTATTTATTTATGTACTTACCTAATACAATCATTTTTATACTTTGGGTGTTGAACATGCTAGGATACTAGATGCAGAGGTTGAGAATGTTCCTGAAGCTAGTGAAGATGAGGTAACCCTTGAATGTTTCAATGGACTTAGATGATGTTGATGTTACCATGACAATGTTGATGATGGATTCGATGATGATACCATTGGCTTTGATGTTGATGTTGATGAATGATGAATTATTCTTATTTCTTTTTACTTTTTCTTTCTCGTTGAATATTAGATATGAGTATGGAATTGATTTGTTATTTATATCAAATGTAGTAATTTTGAAGGGGTAGGAACAATGTAGGTTTATCTTGTTAAATTCATGGTTAGGTTAGTTTGGTGTTTCCTATTTTCAAAACTTATTATAAGGATAATAAAGATGCAAAGATTCAAACATTGATATTTTATCTTGTTAAATGCATGTTTACGTTAGTTTGGTGTTTCCTAGTTTTGGAACTTATTATGTGTATAATAGAGATGTAAAGATTCAAACCTTGATTTTCTTGCACATATTTTGCAACTTATAGGTTACACTCGTAAGCAAGGGTTCTATCTTTTTTAACTATATTTCTCATATTAGTTAAATTATCAATATTTATGAGTTCTCTTGTTTTTTAATAAATGTTTGAGGTTTCTTGGTGGAATCCCGATTCTGACAACCTTGTTCCTTCAATAGGGCTGCAACTTGGGCGGGTCAACCCGAGCACAACTCAAATTTGGGCAGGTTTTGAGCCCAACCCGAATTTGGGCGGGCTTGGGTTTGGATTTTACTTGGATAGGTTGGGCTTGGGTTGGAAATCCCAACCCGACCCAATTCGGGTTGGGCTTGGGCAAAGGTTTTGAACAATCCAACCCAACCCGAAACCTGACCATTTAGTAAATAAATATTCATATAATGTAATATTAAATAGGTCTGATCAGAATCCATATATTGGATCATTCGTTGAATACAAGTTGAGGTCAGA
The DNA here is from genome assembly GCA_947650365.1 of Chamaelirium japonicum. Classification (NCBI taxonomy): domain Eukaryota; kingdom Viridiplantae; phylum Streptophyta; class Magnoliopsida; order Liliales; family Melanthiaceae; genus Chamaelirium; species Chamaelirium japonicum. The sequence continues at coordinate 24,830,384 of OX393553.1, read as the reverse complement.
CTATGGTGGAATTTGAGAGAGATGGGAACTAGTGTGCGAGAGAGAGAGAGAGAGGATGGTTTCTCCGGTGTTCATGTGAGAGAGGGATTATAGAGGGAGAGAGAGACCAGGTGTGGAGGGTCAAAGTACTTTTGTTTGACCGAGACCCTTATCTCTAGGCTCCACTAGAACCAAAGCAAAGAGCTAGTAAATAATGGAACATATATGGGGAAAAAAAACAAAAAATCCAAACCGTATCTAATTCAGGATCTAACGACTAGAGCAGTGTGCTAAATTCTGTGTCAAAGTAGCATGTTTCTAGATCCCAACCATGTGTGTGTGTGTGTGTTTGTGTGTGTGTGTTTGTGTGTATGTGTGTGTGTATTCTGGTGCATGTATGGACCCTATCTACATACTATATTATACTTGTGCAAATACTCATAAAAGAATGAAAACAACCGACATCAGATGATTAGGGGAAGGTTTGTAAAACAGATCAATGAATCAGTCAAGTAAAAAATAAGGTTGCATCTTAAGAATGACAAGATGGAAGGTATAGATGCATACGTAGTCCAAGGGAGAAGGTTAGTTAACAATACGATTCAAGGATAGTTGTAATTGAAGGTGCATATGTAGTTTTAGAGTCATTGGTAAGAGGAAGTGAAATACAGGGCTGAAGATGCTATCAAGTTGATCTTTCGTATTAGACTATTAGTCCATTTACAGGTTGTGTACACAAAAATAACATGTAGAGAAAATAGGCTAAGATAAAAGGAACCCAAGGAAAAGAATTGCTAACTTGTTGAAGCTACTTAATTTTTGACGGACCAGTATCCAAAAGAAAATCATTGCATGCAACAAAAGGAAAATGAGAAGCTGACCAGTAGCTTGTAATCTTATCTTTTTCTTATGCCCTCATTATACATGACCTGAACTAATGGTGTGAGATCATTCCTTTCCTCCAAAAAAATGTTGATAATCCAAGTCAAGCTTGTGAAACTTTTGACGCCCTATTTCTTTATCATGAGCTTAGAATGCCTATAAAAGATACTTTACAACGAGACTTCCTTATGAAATAGATTACATATAAACATACAACAGGGGTCCCTCGGGAAGAATATATCCATCTTTGACAGGCAAGAGAAGGAAGGATAATTCGACATTAGGGACTCAATATTGATAGGTATGTGCAACGAATTATACCTGAATGAGGCTGTGTGAACCTCCACCAAACAGACGATTGTACTTTTCAATGTTCTCCAGAACTCGACTGGCTTCTGGATCATGACGGTGACGTAGTGCAGCCTCAGTAGGTATCAGCAAAGTTATCAGACGACGACATATGGGACATTTACAAGGCTGAAGGGCAGATCCATGATGCCAAACCCGCAGAATGCAATGCCCTGAAATTACATATAGCAAATCATAACAATCATTCTTTGCTTTATCCATAAGAAAGACAAAGAAACAAGGATTACCTCAACTACAAGAACATTTCATGGCAATAATAGAATCTCATGGTGCAACAGGCAATGAAATAACAATCACTGTATCCTTTTGTTTTGTTTATCATTTTCTAAGTGTCTGAGAGCATATTAAATTCAATTGACTGACAATAGTAAAGCTAAAACACATGACCAAAAATCAACAGGCATTATCTCAGCCAATACAAAGTCAGCGTAGTAAGGGGGATATAACTATTTCTCGTTGCTTATGTGACGAATGATTATTTCAAATTATACCGAGTCAATCTGGTCATGTTCATCGGAATTGAAAAGACAATGGAATATGTTCCACCTTTCAAATCACCTACGACGGCGCACCCATAAATAACTAGACATCTCCGTAGAACAGTTTTATCAAGATCCTAGCATTTAAAAGAAAAAACAATGGCAGCATGAGATACAAATATCAGAAAAGTGAACTTTCCAAGCACAAAATCAAAATACCGACAACGGAAGGACAACAACATTGCCTCTTTCTGAGGAGATAAATATCATCGTGAGCCTACAACGATTATACCTATTCTCAAGGCCATAAACAAAGTATGAAACCCTCAAGCAGCCTCCTGCAATGAGACCCTACTCAATATTATCTCACAGCCTAAAGTTTTGATGTTCTTGACATATGGATCGATTTTGGTTGGAACATAGACCTAAATACCCCCGAAAACCATGATCGAAGGCCGAACCAAAATCAGATCAACTAGTTTCAGTGAGTGTCGGCTCAAAGTCTCAAACCAATTGTTTGGTCAACATCAGCCAGTTTAAGCCAAAATAAGTTGAAACCTTTTGTTTCCAGGGGAGGATAACAGTTATGGTATTTTTTGGGGACACATTTTAGCTTTATAATATTTAAGCAAATATTGATAATTGATTTATCTTATCTTTATCTCAATTTACTTTTGACTCTAAAAGATATAAGGAATATCGACGCCCAGCATCTTTTGAGGTTAATTGAACGCTCACATTCCTCAAAATGAAGATTTTAGAGGGTTTCCAACCTTAGAACTTATGCACAACAATTTTTTAGCACTGTAGATCTGGCATTTATGGGTAAATGTCACCACAAGATTAGTTTTTGATATTTTCATGCCAAAATTGGGCAGGGCCTACCAATAATCTAGAAATGAATCTTTTCAGTTGAATGCCTTGAAGCTAGTACTACCACCGATTCTTAGTTCTAAACAATCTTTTCTCGTGTTAGGGTCACTATAAAAATATTTATTCAGTCTCCTAGGGATTTTGAGATTTAACTTATAACATTTGTGGCTTCTTAGTAATTTGAATAAGAAATTTGGAGATTCACTACTTTAAAGTTCCAACTTGTTACTTGTTAGTACCACCACTTATGTTTCACATTTTACTAGAGCTGCTAGTTAAAGATAATTGACACTTAGCTGTTAGTATGTATCCAGTATCCACAATCCTTTTGAATACTTGAACACTTGAAGTAGTTAGTTCCTTGATTGTGGAATCAGTGAATCACTATTAGAGACATCTTACACCTGTTCAGTATTAATAGACACGCTACACCTTTGTCTTTTATTATCATCAAAATATAAATTATACTATGAAATAGGTGCTAATAGTTTTAGCTAATACCAGTTTCTTTTCTTTGTTTTTGGACTTTTTCTATAATAATAAAATTTTATAGAGTTTGACAAGTAAAACACTGAAACTCAGAATAAAATCACTTAATAAACCAATAAAATTGAAATTTATAATCTTGCTGGAAACAAGGTTCGAAATTTCCATTCCGGTCAATATTTCGACCCCTATGGATATGGAAATATTTCGTGGAAATATTTCGACAGTGTGGAAATATTGTGATTTTATAGAAATGGTGGAAATATTGATTTTTTAATGGAATTTTTCAGTGAATCTCTGTATAGTCATAAACCAAGTGTATATACACAATTTGGAACACTCAGATAATATTTATACCCTATCTACGGGTGTAGAGCATCACAAAGCATGTATTCTGCATTTGAGTCGGTGAGTCTTGTGCAGTCTTGTTTGGTCCTGTTTTGATCTATGTTTTTAAAATGGTTTTTAATCTTTTTTGTGGATAAAAATGTTTCCAAAATAAAGATTAGTTGATTGTTAAAATAATGCTTCAAACGATTTTGAAAACGGACTTAAAACAAGAAAGTTATACAAGTTTGAAATTGTGCAAAATTTATGCTGAAATGCAAAACACTTTTTTTTTCTAAGTCTGAAAAAATGAGTTTTTATAAAAAAAAAGTTTTTATACATTCAAAATTTTCTTTGACGGACCATGGTTTTCTAGATGTACTTGTAGTTCTACATCTTGTGAAAATTTTTGAGCTAAAAATGAGTTGATTTAACCACTTTTCTCAACATACAAATTTTATGAAAAACCGAAAAAACTGTTTTCTCCTACTAAAACTGAAAGCCTACTTTTTGATTTACTTGGTTTTTGAATTTTTTGATATTTTTATTGAAATCAAATGGGGGGGGGGGTATTTGCTTATTTACATATAATAACTTAAAGTAAATGGTGTTACTTAAATGTTATTATATGTAAATAAGCTGCTGAGAACGAAACCCCCAGTCCCCTTGTATAACCAGTCAGTCCCAATATTTCAGTGCCAAAATCCCAAAATATCTCAAAATTTCCCGAAATATCTCGAAATTTCCACGAAATATCGCGATATTTCGTGCCGACAAATATATCATGCGAAATATAGCGATATATCACGATATTATCGTGATTTCCATTTCGTTCGATATCGCAGTAGGAATTTCGTGCCGACGTCTGACAAAACCAAGATATTTCGCGATATTTCGCGAAATTTCGTGAGATTTTGTACCTTGGCTGGAAATGAGAGGCTACGAGAGCCTTCAAAAACCCCACTTTTTGGAGAAACCAAATGGGAATCAAGGTAGATCACAACAGTAAAGAGCAAACCCGTTGTACTATGTAGCGCAAAAAAACATACCTGAAGAACCAGTCTAGACAAAAAAATAAAAACCCGATAATTCCATTTAATTAAGCCTATCAGTTCTACTGAAACCATTTCTCAAGATACTACCAATGATCCGAGTCTCTAACCATAAATAAAGGATAAGCAAAGCCCTCATCACTAACCAGATAAATAACGAAGCATACATTTCTTTTGTCTAAACACATTCTTTAACTCAAGAGATGAAATGATATGTTTTGTCAGTTGTCACAAGCAACACAAACATCGCCATTGAAAATGTGTGAGTGACCTAAAAATAAAATTTACTCTCGACAAATGCTATTATTTTAAGTTCCTAAAAATATAATTTTCAATTTTGTAAATGTGTTATTTTAAGTTCCTAATCTAAATATTAAAGTTCTTTAGACTCGATTAGTTTTTTGATGGGAGATTTCAGATGATGTTATGCTAATGCTATTTGTGGATATTTGTACCCTTTATCAGTTTTTATTTCATGGTTTTTTTCTTGTTTTGCTCAAATACCGTGTATAAAACTTAATTAATGTGGGGAGAGGGGGATGTAGGGGGCCTGTTAGGCCCCCGTAAAACCAGGAAAAAGCAGTCAAAAGCTAAGGCATGCCTAGACGAAGACGCACCCCTTGCGCTTGCCTTGTGCTTGAGCTTTTGACTGCTTAGGACAATTAAAAAGACAAAAACGAAAAGCCAATGTAACAACCGGACATTAGATACGTTAATGATAGAGAATAACTACCACAACCAGATCTCTTCAAAGTCCAAGTATAAACAACAGCTTGTGCGCTTAAGCACCCACCATATGCCCTAACACCATTATAACTCACCTCATGCTTTGCCACCAAATCACGATACAAATCCTAAAGCCTACACTCCAAAACGTTCCTAGAACAATGATCGTGATGGCAGCAAGCATGATTTTGATATACATCAATTCACTCTAATTGTGACATTGCCTCATAATCAAATTTCATAAACCAATCGAATTTTGATGTCCACTATGCATCTCCAAAATTTAATGGACACCATGTACACAATGGCCTATATTAGGACCATAACGTTGATGCAAATTGACCCAACCTTTTTAATAATGTTGCTTCTAAGTAGGGCTGCGAATGGGTGTAGTTGGGTTGTTAATTTGCTTCATTTTCATCTTAACTTTGGGTCCAAAGTTTAGACCAACCCATTTACAAATTAATTCTAGACAGGTCAAGCGAATAGTTTTAGTTTTAAGACCTAACATCGTACTAGGTCGGGATTGTTTGAATCAATGTTGCATTGGTGTCAAAATTTAACTCTTCAAAAGTTAAAAAAACTATCAAATAATGCTATTGGGAATTTGGGAGGAAATCCCATGGCTACCATCAATAAATCTTATAAATTTAAAACTATTATTTTTGAAAGGGAGAGAGTGTGCGTCGAGAGTGAAGAGAATGATCCACTCAATGGGGCAATGGCCCTATATAGCTATACATAAGATGGAGTCACCAAAGGTGAACATACCCCAAGAAAGGATTAATCTTAACCTATACAAGGCTAAGTATGTACACACTCTAACACTACCCATCCACCCCACCCCTCAAACTCAAGGTGGATCATACATCAAGAGTTTGCTCAGGAGATTCTGAAAACATTGAATGGTGTGCGTGTTCGGAAAGAAGTCAGCAAGTTGATCTGTAGAAGACACATAGAGAAGCGAGAGTATGCCATCCATGTAGCGATGTCGCACAAAATAACAATCAAACTCAATGTGCTTCATGCACTCGTGGAACACCAAGTTGCTAGCAATTTGAATAGCACTCTAGTTATCACAGTAGAGGGGGGTTGACGAGGTCAGTTGTACTCCCATATCACCGAGCATATGGCATAGCCAAACAACCTTACACACCATTGGTGCCATAGCACAATACTCTGCCTCAGTGCTGGAGAGTGAAAGATACCATACTTCTTGCTCTTCTAGGAGATGAGCGAGTCACCTAAGAATATGCAAACTAAGAAGCACGGACACAGGACACGGACACACCGACACGACATTTTTAAAAAAACCAGACCACGGACACGTTAGGGGGCACGCTTAATTTATATATAGATTTATATATATATATATATATATATATAACAAGTCCAATATTATGATTCATAATCAAACATAAAGCTAATAGTTAACTAAAAAGTCTCAAACAAACAACAAATAACATCATTACATGATTTACATCATCAATGATTCAAGTGTATAGTTTCAAACTTTCAAAATACAAAAAAACAAATAGAACACGCATAGAACATCATTCATCAAGGCCAACGTCAAGTGTCATCGCATCATCACCATCGACCCCATCATCTGTGAAGACCAAGGCCTCCATATCCGGCTCATCGATGGAAAGATTCGCAATCTCAAGAACCCAACATCTTCAAATGAAAAAAAAAAAATGCCTCTCCGATAATGTCCGACGTGTCGGACAACCTTTCTTCATAGAGGACATGTTTTTTGGTGTGTCTGACACGTGTCAGAGAATATCGGACGAGTGTCGGTGTCCGACACGTATGGAGCAAAATTGTGTTGGTAGGTAATCATAAAATCCAAATCATTTCTTTTATGAAGCCTTCTTACAATTATGCTTCATATGTGGCCACATACTAATGGCATGAGGCTTGGTTGTAGTTGTTGCTAGCCCTTGTCTTATTGTTTGTTTCATCATTTATGACCTACCTTTGATTTTATGATTGTTGGTGCAATTTTGTACATCACGTTTTGTTGTAAACTTTTTTAAAAAAATAATTTAAGCTTCTTATTTAAATTTCATCTAATTGTAGTTTTTTGGATTCCCTTGGATAGATAACAATTGAGATTACATCAGCGAGCATGTTATTAGGTCCCAAATTCTGGATTGCACAAGACAATCCTAATCGTGATGCGGCTAGACGCAGGAATCTTAGTCGGCACCAAACACCAACTATCTGAGAAAATAAACATCTTCGACGCACTCATATGTAGATATTCTTCAATACCATTTCACAACTTTGTATTATTATATTTCTATGTTTGTATATGAAAAGATTGTGCAGACTAGTCGACCTATAGGATCGTGAAGACCAATCAGAGGATAATTGCGTTGTTCTGCGAACGGTTACCCTCCAGGACATTAGTGCTTTCGTGTACTAGTGCAATATTTTCAGGGTTCTATTAGGAATAGTAGATCTAGGGATTTATCATGTGAAAACACTGTGAAGATGATACTCATTGACAAACATTGGGACTGTATACATACACATTAGCTACATTTTTTAATCTCCTTACTTATTCTCTCTTTAATTTCAGCACGAACGTAATAAGGTCTAAGATTCTACATATCTATGGAGGTTATTGATGGTTGCAAGCCACTTATTGTCACCAGTAGTGGCTAACCACATGCTCAACCAATGTTTCAAACTTTGAATCCAAATATAGATGCAGCAATGAGCCACTCCTTGGAATGACATGGGGTGTTGATGGCAATCCCTAAGGATTGGGTGTATGGAGAGAGGTTTCAAGGGTAGGATGTTATGGCTGAAATAATACTGCATTTTCTTAAATTATTTAACAAAATACAACATCATTTCAGCCATAACATCCTACCCTCAAACCTCTCTCCACACATCCAGCACTTAGGGATTATCGTCAACACCCCGTGTTGTGCCAAGGAGAGATTAATTGATGCATTTATATTTGGAGCCTAAGTTTGAAACGTTTGTTGAGCATGTGGTGACCCACTACTGGTGACACTAAATGGCCTGTGACCGTCAATAAACTCCAAAGATATGTAGAATCTCGTAATTACGAAGTGGAGAGAGAATAAACAATGAGATTAAAATGTTATAAAAATGTAGCTAATGTGTAAGTACCCAGTCCCAGTGTCTGTCAATGAGTATCATCTCTATATTGTTTTGACGGGATAAATCCCTAGATCCGGCATTCCTAACGAAAGTCCTAAGATATTGCACGAGTACATAAAGGCACGAATGTCCTGGAGGTCAATCGTTCGCCTGAAATAAGTATTTTAGCAGTGACTCGTATCATAGAATAGAATAAAAAATTTGATAACCGGATAAATGTGATATACCTCACTTTTGCGCAAGAAACCATAACAGTTCGCTTGCTTCCAGCTGCTGCAGAGCAGCGCAATTATCCTCTGATTGATCTTCACAATCTTGAATGTCGATCAGTCTTCACAATTTTCTCATATATAGACATAGAAATATAATTATACAAAGTTGTGAAATAGTATTGGAAAACATTTAATGTATGAATGCGTCAAAGAGGCCTCTTTCCTAAGATAGTTGGTCGTCGGTGCCAACTAAAATTCCTATGTTAACCATATCATAACTAGGATTGTCCCATGCAATCCATTATTTGGGACCTAATAACACGTTAAATGATGTAATCTTAACAAATCATCTCGATTACCATCTATCCAAGTGAATCCAAAAATACAATGAGATGAAAGTTAAATAAGAAACATAAATTTAAAAATCAAGCTTACAGCAAAACATGATGTACAAAATTGCACCAAATATCAGGTATAAAGATTAATTAACGTGGGGAGAGGGGAATGTAGGGGAGCCTCTAGGCCACCATCAAGAAAATGCAGTCAAAAGCTAAGGCATGCCTAGACGAAGACGCACCCCCTTTGCGCCTAGGCTTTTGACTGCTCAAGGACCAAGGTAAGCAAAAGGACAAAAACAAAAAGCCACCGTAATAACAAGATATTAGACACATTAATGATAAAGATTAACAACCATAACCAGATCTCTTCAAAGTCCAAATAGAACCAACAGCTTGTGAGCAAAGGCACCCACCATCACCCCTAACACCTGCAACTCACCTCATGCTTTGCCACCAAATCATGATATGACCACTAAAGCTTACACTTAAAAACACTGTACCAAAAGTTGGCCTGACTTGACTCAACTCGGCTGAAAATCGAGCCAACTCGACCAACAACTCAGGTTTGCAGAGACTCTGGCTTGACTCAGACCAACTTGGACTTGACTCAGGCAAACTCGGACCAACACGAACTTGGGGTATCTCTCTCTCTCTCTCTCTCTCTCTCTCTCTCTCTCTCTCTCTCTTATATATATATATATAGAGAGAGAGAGAGGGGGGGAGAGAGAGAAAGAGAGAGACAATATGCTGCCTTTGAAAGCAGCGTTCTTCACTGCTTTGATAGGTCGTCGGTGGCTATCAAAGCCATGAACGACGACAAAGGTCATCCGAACTCACAATCGGGAGATGCTAGAAATCACCAGAGGTGATCGCCGGCTGCAAATGTCGTCGAAGGTCGTCGAATGAGGTGAGGTGATGAATAGACAGCTCACAATGGAAGTAGTCACCGGACTACCGGAGTCCTCTATCGGTGGACGTCGACGGTGGTGTCTCCAGAAATCACTGGTGGAGGTGATCGGAAGTTGTTGATGTTGATTCTGGCCGGAGATCACATATGGCACGGCCGTGATGGGTTGTCAAAGCAGCAAAAACATTGCTTTGAGAGGTAGCGTCGCAACCCTCATATATATACACACACACACACACACACATACCAAGTCGTCCGAGTCGAGTTTGGAGTCAAGTCTTCGAGTTACTCGACTTAGTGGACTTTCGAGTCGAGTCCGAGATTCGAGTTTTTGAACACTGCTTAAAAACTTTTTGGAACAACGATCGTGATGTCAGCAAGTATGATTCTGATATACATCAATGCGCCCTAATTGTGTCATTGCCTCACTATCAAATTTCATAAACCCTTAGTTTTGATGTCCACTATGCATCTCCAAAATATAATGGAATACACCATGCACGATAGCCTATATTAGAACCATAACATTGATACAAATTGCCCCGACCTTTTTGATTATGTTGCTTCCAAGTAGGGATGTGAGTCTTGTGAATGGGTGCAGTTGGGTTGTCAATTTGCTTTATTTTCAACTGACCATATTAAACTTTGGGTCCAAAGTTTAGACCAACCCATTTACAAATGAAGTCCAAACCCGTCAAGCCAATAGATTTGGTTTTAAGACCCAACATAATACTAGGTCGGGATGGTTTGAATCAGTGTTACATTTGTCTCAGGGTTATTTGGGAGTAAAGCGTCTTGAAAAATTAAATATTCAGAAAAAATTTGTCGAATAATGCTATGGGGAGGATATCCGATGGGTACCAACAATGAATATTAAAATTATTATTTTTAATGTCTTGACTTTGTGATGTGGTGATCGATCGTAATTTTTTGTTCCAAGGTTACCATGCATCCTGACCTAGTTGTATGATTATTTATTCAATTAGTCAAGTTACAAAGTAACTGAATTACCTACCACCAAATGTATGCCCTTATATTTGGATATCAGGTTAGGTGAGTGTTATTGGATTAGGGTAACTGGGTAGGTCTAATTACTAACTAAACCATTTTGGCATATTTTCCATTCATGGTTCGATTGGTCCATTCAAGCTCGACAAATAATCAAACCACGTTGACACACTATTTTGGTGCACAATGAACAGAAGATCATAATCGCAAGAAAAAGAAAATACTCAGCAATCAACTTTTTATTTAACTATGAAAAAAATCTATACAAAAAAAAAATCAAATCCTCCACTTGATAAGCCAATTACTAAAGTGATATGATGAACGAGAGGGGAAGAATAGAAACAGAAACAAAAATAGGACTTAAAAAATTAAATTTAATGTCCAAAAAATTCCATGCTTTAACAACCAAGGGCATCATATAAGGCCAACTAAAACTCCAATTTTAGAGTCCAACCATAAGAAGATTCATCGTCACATTTTAAATAAAAAACAAAAAACATCTTCAATGTCACACAAGGCTTTCAGGACAAGGAAGAGAGAGAATCTAATGACTTTGGGATGGTAGGCAAAGCAGATCTCAAAAATATTCAAAATTATAGTCAAAATCACATTTATGATATATATGAATCTAAATCAGTTCTTTGCTGCTTCTAAAAGTAACAGAAGGAAATAAACAAGCTATAGGAAATCCTAAATTGAATAATAAAGAAAAAGGGAGAAGAAAAGGAGGGAGTAAATACCAACTTCATATATCATTTCTACAAGATTCAAGTATGTACATTCGTTTTTATCCCATTAGAAGACCCATAACCGCCTCTTAACCATCCGCTTTATGGTCTCAGTGTAAATACTTAAATATTCATAAAATGAAAAAAATAATAAAAGATTCATTTATGTTCCAAAGGAGAAAAAAATAGATAGGTATCTGGTATAAGTCCATGTCCGAACACCTCATACTTTGGTAGTTCCCTCATGCTTCATTGTTTTCTTCAGTGATGCTCTCTTATGTATCTCCATGGGTGTTCTATTCCTTAGAAGATTTATAACGATCCTAGTGGATCCAACACAAGAAGTACTCATTAGTAACTTCCTATTCTTCTCAGTCGCTTAGGTAGACACCACAACTAAGCTTTTTTAACTTTGACATCCAAAGCTTTAAAGTTCTAAAGTAGCAACATTGTTATCATGTGCAACTATATACGCACATATGAGGTCTGCACAATTCTAGTCGTATATGTTGGGGACGTATATTCGACCCAAGAACTGTGTGGGTGCACAATATAATATATTGTGCAGGCGAATAGTAAATTGTGTGGTTTGAGGGCTCATTCACTTAAACTTTGATGACTATCTAATATAATATATTATACGGGGGCATAAAATATGATGGCGTTCGAGGGCCCATTTACTTAAACTTCGATGATTATCTAACCCTAACTGACCATGTAAATAACTTCTAATATTGACCACCCCCCACCCCACTCCCCAACAACCAACAAAAAAATTAAAGATTAAAATCCTTCCAAACAATGATCGACCCATTTATTTGAATGCCATTCAACCTCCATGTGTCTCCATCATACTATCTTGATCACATCATATTTCAACAATTATCCTTCATACAATAATCTGTCAATCTTCTAGGAATCTTGTCTCACTTTCGTTCTCTGGCTTATTTATGTCATACGAATGTGTTTCCCTACATCAAAATATGCCTTCTACCCTCTGGTTTAGCCTGTTTCTTAGTCCAAAGGAACTATGGAGGGTTGCTCACTAGTTGCATGAGTTTAAATTGCTTAACTCTACTTGGCTGGTCTCCTAGGTTTCTCGGCAAGACCCTCTCTTGCCAACTTTAGACCGTTGACGTTAGGTTGACAAGTAGTCCGGATTTTTGTGGAGCCTTCTTTGCTGTGATCTATAGCCGAACCCATCATAACGGAACAAGACCCATTTAATCCACCAATCTTGCAACTCATTTCAAGTATTGGCCTTCCTTACTTTAACCACCATCATTCACTTCAAATCATTCATCTGGCCTCTTATAAGCATTCAATTCTCCACATCACTCTATCAACATTGGCAAATTGAATCTCCTTTTTATCTTATTCGTTCTAATTTTTAAATAGTGGAAGGATGTTCAAGTTCTAATCAGATCTGATGTATCATGTAACAATCGAAACCAAAAAACAAAAATCACGAAACGGCGAAAGCTTAATACCTACCAAATGGAATCGAGAAATCAAGATGCGGTCGTAGCTTCCTACAATTTCCATTACAATTATTGAGAAATCAAGACATAGGAGAGCATATCCGATTGTAAAAGAATCGAAGCACAAAAGAGGGCACGAGAGAAAGGGTTGGGGATTTGGGGATAAGAGATCACCGCAGAACCAATGGGAGCAGTTGGCTTGGCAGGGGAGGGTGAAGTTGTCGTGGCAGACGGTGCAGCAGTCGTTGTCCGTCGGAGAATCCATTCGGTGCGGCGGGGGGGAGGAGAGTAAAGCTACGTCGCGTCCTCCATTTTTTTCCGCAGAACTATCACGAAATCCCCAGGCGTTGCGCGGCCCGGAACTCGGGGAAATTTGATCCGCCGGGATCGGAGGTGGGGATGGAGGTTCAGCGGCGACGGAGGAGGAGGAGGAGGAGGTGGCGGGATCGAGATAGAGGAGAGGATTCGAGTAGGAGGAGAGGGAAGCAACGGCGGGTGGCGGTAAGGAGGAGAGGGTGTGGGGTCAGATGTGGTTAAATGAGGATAAGGTATGGTTAACCAGGGTGAGAATGGGCGTTAGAATCTGTTTGGACATACACGTACTCGTGGACATACTGCGGAGGTGGGGGCCAGCAACCCCCACCTCCGCAGTATGTCCGAGAGTATGTCCTTCAGTTTGTCCTTTTGTGTGTTCAAATATAATTTTTCATTTTTCACCCATTTTAACGTACAGGTACTGACCGTTGACCGCTTTATTAGGAGTAACCCGTACTAATCTCATTGCGTGGAGAGAGGGAAAGAGAGGAATATCTTTAATTATATTAATTTTAAAAAAAAAAAAAAAAAGAGAGAAAGTTGAGACTTGGGACAGGGATGGCAATGGATCGGGATCGGGTTCGGGTTTTAAATTTATATTATAAACAAGTCGGGTTCGGATGGGTTTATTCAAAAATCATAAAAATTAATTTTCAAACCCGCCCTATTGCCATTCCTTGAGAGAGGTAGGGCATGGAGAGACTACCACGTGGCATTAAAGGCCTCAGCTTTATAAGTGTAGTACTAGTTACGAACCTGAATGATGCACGGACGACTACGACATTGCTTGACTCACTTGATTGTACGAGCATACGGGAACCCCAAAGCTCAAAGAAAGTCCTATTACCAACGGGCTCTTGGCCTGTTGGTACTCGGTACTTCCTCTCTCCCATGTTGGAGAGGTTCCATGTTCGACTCTTGGTATGGACATCGTGGAGCGAACCTTCCCTTAAAGCCGCTATGCCTTGTTTGCGCATGCGAATCCAGGCTGTTGATGTCATATTCACAGGATTATGAAAATAATAAATACCAGCTTGTTGATTGCCTCACCATGTTTTGATCTACAGACCTTATTGGGCCCTTACTCTAGCTCTCTATCCTCTGATCGCTTGGCCGGTCCAGCAAAATAAAAAAAAAAAAAGTCATGTTGTAGATAGTAACTCTCGCTCCTCTATAAGGTCTTTCCCTAATATGCTATCTTGCCTTATTTTGGTAGGATTCTTGTACTTCCCATAACTTTTAGGGTCAATTTGACTTAACCAAACCCCCCCCCCCCCCCCCCCCCGCCCGGCCCCCAAGTTAATAGACCACTTATTTCCCTAAAATGATATCAATTAGAGTTAACCGGAAAAAAAAAAACTAGAACTAACCACTAAAAATTTTGACTTATCGATCCCCCCCTAATGCCTATATGGTATTTGAGATGCCCCCAATTCCATCTAATTATCATATAGAAATTTTGGGGGGTTAAGCCAAAGTCGGGGGGTAACTGTAATTGATATCATTTTAGGGAGGTAAGTCTAATCGGCCTATTAACACAAGGGGTCAAGTCAAATTGACCCTAACTTTTATTTCAAAAAATTATTTTTTTGCTACTCTCTTTTTTTTTTTTTTTTTGAAAACAATGATAACATGATGTATTGGGCATTAGCATTATTAGTTTTGTCAACCCAAGAACAAAAAATATAAAAAAAAAATTATGGGTGAAAAATTAATGGGGATATTAAGAGTCTTATCTTAGTTAGTTAGAATGCATTTGAATCTATGATGGGTGGAGTTTTTTTTTTGGCATAGAAGTCTGATCACCAATTCCCCACCAAAGTTTCAACTATTCTCTGGGTACAGTTTGATTGATGTTCAAACTACCAGAGCCAGAGTGAGTAGCAGAAATGGTGGTGGGTTAGAGGTGACGCAGCTGATCATTAATAATTGAGGAAGAGTTACAACAGTCCTCTTGTAAGACAGAGGAGATACAAGTCAGGAGGGACAGAGAGAAAATCTCGTGATTATACTGCATCACATACAAAGCCAGTGTGTGGGCCGCCCTGTTGGCTCTAGGCACATGAGAGAATAGACAAGAAGGGAGAAGCTTCGCAAAACTCCTGCATTCCATGATAGTGTTCTAGATCATCCAATGTGGAATCATGTGGGTGAACTTGTGGAGTAAGAAATCACTATATCATGTATTTACTAGATTCGTTTCAAATATCCCAAACAGGAAAAGCGGTCCTAGTACATATCCAAACAACAAAGGACAAAGGAACAGAAGAAAATTACAGAGGAGGGAAAGAGAGAGAGAGAGAGTTGGCGGTAGACTGTGAGATGTGGGTCGAGGAGTCAACGATGATGGCCTCCCTGAAATTTAAAGCCCTTAACTTTATCGCCCCAACGGTATCACCGTGGTTCGGGATCCGGTCATCAACACCTGTTATTTTCGTCCCCATGGACAGTTCCAGATTGTGGAGATCTATAGGGCACCAGGTGAACCCCAGGGGGCTCCTATCATAAGGTGTAACGACCGTGAATTTTAAAATTATATAAATTACAGCTTTACCCTTATAATGAAATAATATTTAATTTTTTTGTGTTTTAGTGTCCGCATCGTCGATAAGATTCCAACGGATCTTATTTCACTCGAATCCAACTTCCGGAACCATAGTTACGGCTACTTGAATATTCTAGATAAAGACGACGGGATCCAAATTTCTCCTGATTTGAATCAGATATGAATCTTCTCACTAGACATCCGAAATCGACTCATAACAACCATTTTACTTTTCTGGAATTTTAGAAACAAAAATCAAAATTTTTGGATGCCAAATGGATTTATTATAGAATTATAAATGTTTAAAAAAAATTAATTAAAAAAATAAAAACAGAGGATAAGAGCAGATGCGGGAATAGGAAGCTTCGTGGAAGAAGCAGTGGCCCCTACCCCTTCCATCATAGCCGTCCATTTCACCCCGATCCAACGGACCAGCCTCTCACCCCCTTCCTTTAAAAACCCTCATCAGACCCTCCTCCCCCTCTCATCCCGAGCTCTCCTCACTCTCTCTCTCTCTGTGATTCTCCTTCACTCTTAGCGAGTGGCATGCAAGGGTAGAGAGTGCGAGTTTGCTTGAGAGTAGTGTGCAGGTGAGGATGCCAGGAACTGCAGAATCAACTAACTTACTAATCGTTGACTAACATATTAACTTGTTTTATTAATTATTTAATTATATTAATATTCACAATAGTGATCATCCATTAATGATATGCGGACAGCACAATGGTCGGTAAAGCCGCCTGTATTCCAACAATCATCGAAGGTGGTCGTCATAGCCATTTGATTATTTCCACGAATTCAATAAATTATTATTAAATAGAAATTTATTTCTATTTATCTACTATAAATACTTCTGATAGCAATTACCCATTAACGTCAGTTGGACAAAGCAATGGACGGCCGAGCCGCCAGCAACATCTGACAATCATTAAGAGTGGTTGCCATCCGAAGAAACAATGAATTGATTCGCTTTTTAGTTGAATATTGTAATATTCATTTCAGTACTTCTTTTATACTGGTCCTTTTCCAGTGTCTTTCTTTTATATTGGTCCTTTTCTAGTGCCTTTCTTTTATACTGGTCCTTTTTCAATGCCTTTTATTTTTTTTAAGACTGGTCATATTCCAGTGCCTTTTATTTTCTTTAATACTGGTCCTATTCCAGTGCTTTTTCCAGTTCCTTTTATATTATTATAATTTATTAGTCCAGTTAAATATGTAATTATTAAATTATTGTAAATTTAAAAAAAATGGATGAGTGATGGCGAGTATGACTGTATTTGGGGAGCCCTAGGGTGACACTGCCCCTCCCCTTCTCTAGGTCTTCCTTTAGATGTCTATCGTCCACTTCCTCTATATAAGAGCACATGCGTGCATAAGGCAACCTAGCTCCTCCTTTCTCTCTCTGGTTTTCTAACAAGATATGAACTTGAATCGGAGTTTGGCGCTACATCTCGCATGAACCCTGAACGGAACTGTGAATTATTAGATGAGGTATGTTGTTGCCTCTCAAGTGAACTGCATGCCATTCTACACACTAGAACTACTTACACGGTACAGAAAATCACTACACCGGCAAAGGTAAGCTTCACCAGAATTACATCACTTGAACACCACCAGACTAAACAAATATAATTACTTTTCTGTAAATAAAATTATCTTCATCTACTAAAGTATTATAATCAATTGATGTTTCATGATAATTGTAGACCTTTATTTAATTGTTGAGCTTGTTATAATTTTAAATTGGTATAAATAAAGAGAGAAAAATATGCTAATCTCCTTGTAGAGATAGATACCTCACACACACCGGGAATGTGAACCTCCTGGGGTGTGTACCGAAAGCCAAAAGTAGGTATGGGGTCACGGGCAAAGGTTACCATGATGCTAGGTTGGTACCCTCGGAAAAAGGGACCTGGTTGGGTGTCCCGACCTAGGGTCTCGGCAGCCTCCAAAGAAAAGCAAGATGGACCTGTAAGCTCTACCGTGAAAGACAGGAAACCCCACTTGATCATTTGGATAAAGTTTGCATGAATGGATCCCATGCAGGGATAGAGCTGGCCCTCTGGTGTGAAAGAAATGCCCAATAGTAGTGCCTACTGGGGGCAGGATGAATAAAATAATACTAGGGTTCACAATAGGTTAGAAAACGTATTCTGATATGACATAAATGATGTTTGTACTCATGCAACTGATATTTATTTTGATAATCTAGATCTGATTGTTTTGGCCTTACTGATATTTGATAGAACTGTGCAACTACTAATAATATTCGATTCTATACTATTATGTTCGTTTTTTTTAATGTTATCTACTAACAAATATTTAAATATCATTATTATAATCATCTTTTAAAGTTATTATGATTAGTTTAGTGTGGTGGTTGTGGGCTTACAAAATCGTAAGGTTTATGAGGTATTTTTCTTGTAAAATGCCTTAGGTCGCAGAGAAGAAGCTGGTATCCAAGTGAACGGACGGGAGCAAGGAATTAATTTCACGTGGCTGAAAGATATTCATATTTTTGGTTGTAGATATACATTGTATAAATGACAATAAAATTTTGATATTGTGACATATATTGAACATTAGTCTTGCTTTGTATCGGCCTATCCAAATGTAAAGCTATATTTCTTTATGCTCCCCTTTTCTTTTTCAAAACCCTCCTAACGAACCGCAGTTTGGTTCGGCTCGGTGAACATAAGGGCGTTACATAAGGGCTAGGTGATCAAACAAGTCGAAAAAGGTGTCGATGGCTGGACCCCGAACCATGGTGATTCCATGGTTCTGGGCGACTAACTTAAGTCATTCGTCTAAAATTGGCATGGACCCAGACTGCCACCTCGACCCAAATCCCAAGTCTCGCTTGCTCATCCTTGATCACCCCTTAGCACAAACCGTGAGGAGGCCCAACACATAGAAGAATCACGTGCGCCACATGTGGTGAATGAAGAAATAGTAGTCCGATAAAGAGACAATGCCTCATCATCATCTTCCCTCCCTCCTACTCCTCCTCTCTTATACTCCTTCCTCCTACTCTTCCCACATTTTTTCTCCTCCTACATTCGGTCATTACAAGTTGAGTGCCTAAATTGTACTCAACAATAGCCGAATGGAATGTAGATGCACTCGGCCTCGAATGGACGAATGCGTAGTAAAAGGGCTTGGGCTGAAACTGTCGAGTGCAGGAGGAGTAAGAAGAAGAGAGAGGAGGAGGATGCGGCAATGGTGGTGGGTTAGATGGGACTAGCCATGACAGACGAGCAGACCAGCACAGTAAAGGGGATCGGGCCGTTCTCGCCTCCCCTTCCCTCATCCTCGTCGGAGCCGCAAATTGTATCCTCTTCTCCTCCTCCGTCTTCCTTGTCATCAAAGCCGTTGTCACCTCCCCTTCTCCTCCTTCCCCATCACTGCCAACAAGGGAAAGTGGGGGTGGCTAGGATGGGGAATGATAAGGGGAAGGGGAGGCGACATCAGCTTCAACAATGTGGATGGAGGAGGTGGAGGTGGGGGGAAGGTGGCGGTGGTGGCTCCGATATTGGAAAGAAGGGGAGGCCGGTGGGGTATGAGATGGGGTAAATTTTGGATGTGGTGTGTGGGATATGAGTTGGGATAATCGGAGGGCATATATGTCATTCAAAAAAATTTATGCGTAAAGGAAGGGGATACGTAGGGGAAGTGGGGTATATGTTAAGTGAATTTGTGGTGTGAATAAATTACCCTATATTTTTTAAGGAACTACCAAAATGAAATGCTTGGACATAGCTTGGTACGATCGGACCGTATAAAAGTTCTGGGATATATTATACATAATACATCCAAACTTGGCTTTATAAAAATTACTATATGAACTATCTAGATTTGAATATAATCTAATTATCTCTATCATATAAAGAAAAGTGACTTTGATAACACAAACTAACCAATACACACTCCTACCCTCCCATGACTTAAAAATAATATTAAATATAAAAAAAATTGAGAAAATTTTAGTCCTTTTATTAATGATATTTAGTTTCGAGTGGATCATAATTAGGAATTATATGGTCAGACCTTATAAAAGTTTTGAGATATATTACACATCCCAACTGTGTCGATCAATGTTAGATGGCAGTATCCGGCAATGAGTGAATTGCAACATAATAATAATAGCTCTCTCAGCCCCTCTACTTGCTCCGTTAGTGTTGCTTATGTTTTACGTGATCATACCAGTAGCCTTCTTGCTATTGGTGTCGTTTCTTTGTCTACTTTAGTGCAGGTGGCTGAAATCTGTGGTTTTTGTAAGAGTTTCAAAGTGGTTTTTGTTTTGTTAATGGATCGAAGGTGACTCTTAATGTGCTCTTTTTAAGATCATGTATGATGTTTGTCCTGTTCTAATGCTTCAAGATTGTCACTAGCTACTGCTCTAATTCTGTTCAATGTGCATTTTTCATGTTTATCATGAGAGGAACTCTATTATGGATTAGTTAGCTTTCTTTACTCTGGTCACTGGTGGTTATTCCGTATGACGGTCAAACTCTTCTCGAAAAGTGGTGCACAAGGCTCGTATGAGCTGTAGTTTGTGTTATTATTTGTGCTTGCCTGAACAGGTGTACTGACTAGTTTACATAATTTTTCTTACAAAAAAAAAATACACCCCACTTCTCATTTTCACACACGTGCATACCTCTAGTCTATATCTATATACTAATTTTATAAGCTGAGGCCTTCGATGCCATGTGGCAGCCCCCCCCCCCCCCCTCTCTCCTAATTTTTAATATCTATATGTGAAAAAAAAAATAATAAAAGTAATTATTTTTGATAAAAATCAATGATGGTGGCAGGTGGGTTTCAGTGGGTTGCAATTTGGTATTAAACGTCCATCAATGAGATAAACGCACCCCATTAATCTCTGTCATTTTCTCTCCTCTTTTCCATTCCCAAAAAATCGTGTGATCGCATGGAACACTCATCTAATCTAATAGTATCTAATCTACATATATCTATACTAAAATGGAAACTACTCTCCCATGTTGTGACACGTGGATGTCTTTTAAAGAGCTAAAATACTTCTTCCGTGTGTGAACACGATGTAGGTGATGATTCTCGTGCCGACTCGAGGACTCTGCCCAACAATCAATTGATTCGATCGTCGGTTCGAGCGTTGGGTTTCTAAACTTGAGCTTTGAAGTGGTTGAAGGTTTGTGGACTTAGGTTTAGAAATATATGAGAGAAAGTGAACACGAGGTGTGATCTCGAAATTCAGTCGAAGCCTACGTCTCCATGCTATAAGGCGCAACCTGAATTTACTAACACTTGAAATATAGTGATCTCGACTGATCGAGTATCACTTGTCTTAGAAGAAGAGAGAGATGTTAGAGCTCTGGTTTTTGAAAGTCTAATCTGGAAATCAGATAATTTATTCTCTGGAATATACATCTGGTCTGCTATTTATAGAGGTTTTGAAAAATTCTAGGATCCGGGATGGTTTTCGCAATTACTTTGACATGATCCAGGTAGGGCTGGTGAGCTCCGTCGTCGTCCGTGTGGATCCCCAGGCAGGGCTAGTGGGTCCCTTTGTTGTCTCTGTGAACCCCCAGGCATAACTGGTGGGTCCTTTTGTCGTCTCTGTGGACCCCCAAGCAGGGCTGGTGGGTCCTTTTGTCGTCTCTGTGGACCCCCAAGCAGGGCTGGTGGGTCCTATCGTCCCATCATCGAGCGTTGGCCAAATTTTGCACCCATACGCGGCTCTCTTTTAAATCTATTTAAAAACCTATCATAAAGATGATAAATTTTCATTCAATGGCATTTAATGGTCATTTAATGTTAATCTCTCTCTCTCTCTCTCTAACAAGTGAATCACACTCACTTCATATTTCACACTTCTTCGAACAGTTGTGATGTCGTCTTTGCCAAATGACGTGCATCAACCACATTTGGGCATTGCCCGGGTTTCTTACTAGTATAATACTAAAATTGAGCCCTCTCTACCGTATGGTGACACATGGATATCTTTTAAAGAGTCAGAATCCTTCTTCTGTGTGTGAATGTGGCTCACTTTAAAATCCTATAAAAATCTACCGTAAAGATGATAAATACTCATTCAATGGTATTTAATTATCATTTGATGTTAATCTCTCTCTCTCTCTCTCTCTAATAAGTGAATCACACCCGCTTCAGATTTCACACTTTTTTGAACAATTGCGTCGTCAATGTCAAATGACGTACATCAAGCTCATCCGTACATTGCCGGGTTTTTTACTTGTTCTCATTAAACTATGTCCCCTCGATCCTCTCCTCGTTTTTAAATATCTCCATCGATTAAAAATAACTTACGACTTTTAGTGTTACCATATCTATAAAATATATACTAACTTATGTATCTATTGGCATTTGGTAGTGTGCTCTTATTCAAACACCTCCTATCGACGCACTTTTTTATATAACTTGTCGGTAATCACAGTCGTTCTTCGTGATCGCAGTTGTGCGGTGAGCCTCATCTCTCTCTACATCAAACCTTCCACCCATTGCATTCTCTAATTGCATTGATGATATTCCCTCAATAACATTGCCTATGAATGCTTTCTATATAGGGGTGGCAATGGGTCGTGTCGGGTCGGGTTCGTGTAGTGTCTAGTTTCGGGTCATGTCCAAAACCCCCAGATCCGGACCCGACCCGTTTAACTAATCATGGCTAAATCCTAAACCCGTACCTGACCCGTTTATAAACGGGTAGACCCAATAAAACTCGTTAGACCCGTTTACCACACGGGTTTATTCAGTTGACCCGATCCGACTCGACCTGATCTAACCCGATAGACCCGCTGATACTATATAATATAGTATCGGATTGCGGGTAGACCCGACCCGACACGACCCGTTGAATATTAAATGGGTCTTCCCGGGTCTACCGTGTCCAGACCCTAAACCTGGACCCGACCCGTTTATTAAAGCAATAAAAATAATATTGCAGTAAAGATACAAGTACTAGAGTTGCAGGATGTGTCAGCAATAAAAGTCCATATTAAAAAACATCATATTCAATAGAATTCTAAAATCGATACAAAGAGTTGGCTCAACTGGGCAAAATGACTACGCTGGCTATGAGCCTACACCCATTGGAAGTTGACAATCAAAATTTGTACTTTTTTTTTTATACAGAATGCATATTGTAAAATATTTTAATATTTAATAAAAATTTCTTCCTTTCCATAATTCAAATGGTAATAGTCCACTAGCACTAGGGCTACAATTGAACCAAACCGTTCATGAGTAGCTCGCGAACAAGCTCGATAAAAGCTCATTTGAGTTCATTCGGTTATTAGTCAAGCCAAGCCCAAGCTCAAGCAGGCCAAAGCTTGATTCGGTTGAGCTTGCGAACAGGCTTGTTTAGGGCTTGTGAGTAAAGCTCGTGAGTAGGTTCATGAATACGCTCATAAATGGCTTAAATAGGCTAAACATATAGCCTAGTCTGAAGTTTAGGCTCATGAACAAGCTCGATAAGCAACCATTCGATCACTAATTGAGCATAACCAAAGCTCGATAGGCTTGTGAACAAGCTCAAGCAGACCAAAACTCGTGAACAAGCTCGATATGCTCATGAAGTTTAGGATCGTGAACCGGATCGATAGGCTCATAAACAAACCAAAACTCTCGATTATTAAACAAGCCGAGCCCAAGCCTAAAATCTAGGCTCGTTTAGTAAACTAACAAGCTCAAACAGGCCAAAGCTCAGCTCGTCTCGTTTGCATCCCTAACTAGCACCAGTGTCAATGTCGCTTCCCTCCCCCGTACTATGTCGTACTTCTTTCTGCCGCCCTCTTCTCACCTCCACCATGATACTTCTCTAGGCTGGCAGCGAGAAGAAGGGCGTCAGCGGCGGTGAGAAGAAAGATGGCAGCGAGAAGGAGAAGGGCGTCAACGGCGGTGAGAAAAAAGATGGCAGCAAAAGGAAGTACAAAAAAAGGAAGGAGTACAGTTGAGGGAAGGTAGCACAAGAGCACCGCAACAGGCTAATAGCTTTACATGTTTAGCTGATCTTAGAAGTTAGAAGTTTTAAATAACTAGGTTTTATATGTTTAAATAACTAAGTCTAATTGTTTAAAAGTGTAAATAACTAAGTTTTAAACTTTTAACTTTAAACTTAAAGTTCGAAACTTATTAAACGTAGTTAAAAGCATACAACGCTCAAATAACTGAGCCTTACAACATTTTAAACTAAGTTTTATAATTTTCAACAACTAAATTTTAAATTTAACCTTGAGGACTTAACGTTACAGGCTTATTAACTAAAATATTTATATTTAAAAACTTAAAAGTTAGAACTAGCTTAAACTTTATATAGTATTATAAAATAATTTGGCCCGAATCAATCCAGCCCAACCCCGTCCCGTTTGACGTATTAAGGATGGACCCAGGTTCAGACCCTGGCCCATGGCCCAATCCGTCTACCTCAATGGGTCTTGTTGGGTTCTACTCTTGTCAGCCCAGCCTGGCCCGGCCCAATTTACACCCTGAATTACCCTTCTTTTGTCCCAATCAAATAACTTTTAAATACCTGCAAAAAAAAAAAACTTTTTAAAAGCAACATAGAGTAGAATTCCAATTCCATTCTCATACCTATTCTGCTATTTCTGCAAAACAAATTCAGCCAGAGTGAAACATATACGAGTCGAACCGGCACTTGACACACAAAGCTTCTTGATCCAAGCAGAGGTCTTTGATCCAAGGACAGAACCTTGGACTCTCCCACTGCTGCATCTTGAATCGTTTTTGTACAGAAACTTTTAACCCACCCAAGCAGGTTACTCATAGTTCACCAATCTGCGACAGACTAAATCGACATAATTTGTGACTTCTGCAAGAATCCGATGCGATGAAATTAATCCTAGGAGAAGGAAACACTAAAAAAAAAAAAAAAAGACCAAGAGAACATAATCAGAATAGAAAGATTTGGCCCACCAATAAATCTGTACATGAAAACTAACTCGGGTATAGAGAGAAAAAAAAAAGAGGGCACATCATTCGCACAAAAGAATGGCTGGCGGTTGCTTGTAACAGGAATTGCCAGCATTCGCGGAAGGTACGGCGGGCCGGTCCTTCAAGCCAGAGGCGGCTAGAAGTATCTCAGAGGAGCTCGATTGGCTGCAGTCGCTGTGCCCGGGCCTCGCCCAGACCTTGATGTGCCCTTCCCGGCAAATCGTGAGCACCGACTCGTTCGTAAATACCAAGCCGGAGAGGGGCTCCACATGCACGCGGTGCGCAACCAGAGGCGAGAGCTTCGGCACGTCCCGCATGCTCGGCGCGGGCTGAAGGGTGCCGACGGGGCAGATGTTGTCCCAGTGAGCGGAATGGCTTCCGGCGCTGAGTGTGGGTGATCCACCGGGAGGGCAACGCAGCGGAACAGCGATCTCGTCCATTACTAAGTCCCACAGAAGCAACTGTGCATCCTGCACAAAAGTACAATGGTGTAAATTGGATTTAAGAGAGAGACAAAACCATAAGTGCTCTAACCAAAATATTATCTATGCAATCATTTATTGGGCACAGAATAATGGCTTCACAAATAAAGTCACATAACTATTAAACAGTGCATGACAAACAATGCACCAAGCTATCACTGCTCAATATTGGTTAGATAAGTGAAATGTGTCATTATTAGCTATACATGTTGGCATCACACAATTCCATTGGTTTTTGTTTTTTTGGTGTGTGTGTGTGTGTGTGTGTGTGTGTGTGTTTTGGTTGTGATTTGGAGTTTTGGACTAGTGATGTGATGAAGGACCCATGGCTGGAACTTGGTTCTATGCGCGACAAGAACAGGGATAGGTTTAGATATGAACAAATGGTAGTCTG
The DNA here is from genome assembly GCA_947650365.1 of Chamaelirium japonicum. Classification (NCBI taxonomy): domain Eukaryota; kingdom Viridiplantae; phylum Streptophyta; class Magnoliopsida; order Liliales; family Melanthiaceae; genus Chamaelirium; species Chamaelirium japonicum. The sequence continues at coordinate 24,804,708 of OX393553.1, read as the reverse complement.
ACTGCACCGCATGCCTATTCACTCAAGATGTTTCCACTTTCCCTCACCTACAATTCTTTTCTCTTCTTTTTTGCTTACATAGGATCCGGTCACTGGACCATCAGGAGGTGGGAACGTAGTCCACTACATACAAAGAGAGACTCGTTGGGCCCTTTGAGGAAACACCACACGAGTGTGCGCCGAGAAGCCACCATCACCGAGCGGAGGGAGGGGCCCACCTGGCCTTGGAGAGAGTGTAGACAAGCACCACACAAAGGAGCCCATGGGAGTTCCCACACCTACGAGTCATTAACCTATGGTAGGCTGACCAGTAAGCAAACGGAAATACTGGTTTCTCTAGCCTACCTCATTTCTGCTGAAGTCTCATTGTCCCCAGCTTCACCTAAACAGCCGTGAGATGAATTCGTCGGAGGGGACTCGAAACCAGTGACAGCCACCTTAGTAGGGGCATGCAAGACACTTGTTCCTTGCCTAAATCTTACAATGAAGATCACAAGCAAATCCAGTTTCGGCCGAAGTTTTGGCTTTTGCTATTTTGTCAAAGGTTGTGGATCGAGCAGACTAGCAAAGAGAACTTCTCTATTGGAATGTACAGGTCTTTTTAGTTCAGAAGAAATCTCCCGTGAAAGGTCAAACGGTCATACTTTTCAACCACCTTTCGCTGAAACATTTGGAAAGAGCAAAGACAGAGGGCCATTCAGAACAAAGAAAATTACATATGAAGTTTTTTTACAACACCAGCAGACCAAGACCAAGGAACAGGATATGCCCCAAAGCAAATCTACACAACTAAGGCCGCAATCTAATTCAGGCATCTGAAAAAGGTTAATACAGCTTCTCAAATGGATCCCACAAGATAACCTGGGTGGTAAAATATACGTTTTTCCCAACACTTCTTCCCTAAATGACGCCACCCACAATGAGTAAGACGCTATATGCTAGCATTTCGGGAGGCCTTTAAGTTGGGTGACTCGGGTTTTGGCCTGACACATATTCAACTGCAGCGCTCATGGTCGGTCATTAATTGAAGCTCGTTCGAGAAACTACCTTGACATTCTCTTTCTAAAATTGGCGGAATGGAGAATTTCTAAAAGAGGAGAGTAGAAAAAGTGATGTCCGTTTTGAGTGCTTCAACGAAGTACTAATTATTCATATGGTCAAATGCTACTCCAGGGGGATGGCAGGAAGGCAAGCTAATAACGTATTACTGATTTAGAACTATGTGACGTAATTGGTGACTGGTGAATAACAAAGAAGATAGGCATAAGCTACGCAAGAAGTGAGAAACATATGGAACATATACTTCAATATTATATGACAACACAAAGAGCCTTTCACCATATCCTTGGTTAAATGCAAAAGCAAGGGTGAGAATAAGATATTAAGATGCACTCCCCCAACAAATAAAAGGAAAAAAGGAGTTGGGGGACCACGATAAATGGAAATTATTGAAAGATTGCTGCAAGGAGGATAAATGTTTTGTTTTGCATATGAGAAACCAATGCCAGCCTCTGGATGCGACTCCTTAAAGAATTATAGCTGACCTCTTAAGTAAAGTAGGTCTCAAGGAGTCTGTTGTAACGTCCAGTGGCCTGGAATGTGAACATATAGGGATGTTGGTTTTGAATCCTTAGTCACGCTAGGTATTCTCTTGACATATTTGGGATGAAAAGTTAGTTAGAATATATTACTGGCCTAGACAACCCTCGTGGAAGGAGAACCTTTTTGATACAAGTGACATTCTTAAAAAGAGGAATTTCCTTGGATTGTTAGTTAACAAATGTGTAGTATGAATTTCTTGAACAGAGTGGCATAACAAAATAGAAGTACGAGAAGGATTTCCTAAAGTTTGTGGAGTAGTATAGAGTCTATAGACTAGCAGCTTTTCCCCATGTAGCAAGATCTTCACTTTGTTTTAAGTGGTTGTGTCTATTCCAGAAACAACTGAATGTGTTCTTTTGATATCTACCTTTGATCATAATTCTATTTTGTCGGAAGTCCTCAAGTGCAGCAATAATCAATCCCCATGTGTGGCTTATGAACATGGAACTCTAGATCTAAGTCTAATATTGATGGACGGAAGGGGCAAGAAAGGGATATGTCACCTGTTTTCACCTTAGTGCTCAATGAATTAGAAACTTAATAAAGAAGTTGGACACGCAAAAATTTGATGCTGTCAATATTTGATAGATCTTGAAAGAGTTACCCTAACACAGATTGGGACCAAGGGAAGGAGAGTCTTTAGGAGTCAGTTTTGGCCAAAAAGCATGGAAGGCAAGGCAGGAAGCCAACCCAACGATGGTATTTGTTGTGCCACCAGCAACTCTATCAAATCCAATCGCCAATTTGTCGTTCAGTGAATCCATCGGTGCTATCTTGGGTGCGTTGAAGAAAGCATCAGTTTCTATATCGTCTCCGTAAGAACGAAGTGACATAAATATTCTAGTCATGGGATTATGATAGTTTTTACAACTTTTGTTACCATACTCATTTGAGCCACAAGAACAAGTACATATGAAAACAATAATTTTCACCTGGATAACATAGATAGTTTGGCAACGCCAATTAGGCCAAGATCTGAATCTTCCCTTCCTAGGGTTGATCGAGCGCTCATTTTGTCATCATTAAGCCCTCAAAATGAACCCAAATTGTCATCAGATTCCCTGCTAGCAGATGTAGTCTCAAACTTGAAGTCTCTTGAACATGTACCTCAATTCAGCATAAATGTTCTAAGCAGTTGAATCAGCAAGCTATTGGGCTCCATATAGCTATTCCTATTAATTTCTTGCATTTAAGATTTCCCAATTCCTACTAAGAAGCATTCGTACACTGAGAAACAAAGAAATCAAAAGAAAAATTAAGAAAAGAGAATTATTGGGCACTCTGTAGATGGAAAAGTTGATCAGATGACCGATTGACAGCAGTAACAAGCTTCTCAATAGTTGATCGTAAGGAATGGCCACAGGGTCTCTTCAACAAAAATGAAGAACTACTGTCCATTGTGATTCCAAAGGTTGCAAATAAACCATTTCACAAAGCAGGAGCACAGACCTCTTCCACAAATTACATTGTTGGTTCAATCTCACTTATCACTAGTTCCTCTGATTATATCAATATTACCAAAAATATATGATGGCAATTGATGCTAATGCTATCCAATTGAAGTGGAAAAGGTTTGGGGTTTAGGTCTTCTTAGATGCATATAAGAGTATGGAATTCTCTAGCTTTATTGTTAATAATACTATTGACAAAAAATAGTTAACAACTAAAAAGCACCGATACGGATACGGGGATACAGATACGAGGATAAGGATACAACGATAAGTGGATTTTTTAAAAACTAGGATACACGATACTGCAGGGATATATATGTGTGTGTGTGTGTGAAATTAAATATAATTTTTTTGTGCTAGAATAGTGAATAGTTTGAAAATTAAATATGACCATGTTTATCCAATACAACAAAAAAATACAAAGCAAGTGTCATATTCATCATCCAGTACAAAAATGCTAGCAAAAAACACTAACATTCATCATCCATTACAAAATACAAAGTTAGTGTCACATGCATCATCCAAAAACATAAATATATAAATGATATCATTAAGCAAATGGTTACGTATGCAATTTACACCCATATCCGAAGTTTCGATAGGGTTCGGGTTTTCAGATTTTGGACTATATAGCCATCCATACGTATCCCGGCGTATCGGTCCCGTATCCCTATCGTATCGATCTCATATCCCCGATGTATCGGATCCATTTTTTTGTTTTTTTTAAATCCCAATACTTCCTAGCCGTATCGAATACGTATCCCGCCGTATCGGAGTATCGAGAAGTATCCAATACGGGTACAACACCTGTTTCGAAGTATCAGTGTATCCCAAGTTACCAATGGTTTTATGTAGACCGGGAGTTCAACCAGGTTAATGTGTTTACCCCACATTATATACTTTCTAGAGATTATTGTTTGGGGATTCATTTAAGGTGAGTACATTGGTGTCGTGGGGAAACACGCGATAATAGTAGCTACGAGAAAGTGCCCGCAAATCATCTTCTTGAGCCTAAGTATTTTTAAACATACAATGTCACCACAATCATAAGGGAAGATGGGCCCACATTGGTTAAACCAATGTATCCCCAAATCTCCACGTTAACCCTGTGCACAAATCCTAAGATTTGTAGTTGTAAAAGTTCTAAAAAATTACGTGTTTACAAACTATTTGAAATTTCTAAATGATCTCATAGATTGATGTTAACAGGATCACCTATAACACAAAACCAATGATTATATGGGAACCATAGTGGAACAAGAATTAACATTTTAGCGTAAATTTATTGCCAAAAAAAAAAAAACATTTTAGTGTAAATTACAAGGACCTCCCAATAGATTTACCTAAATTATGCGGACCTCCTCTCTGTTTCCGATATTTACACTACACTCCCTTGTCAAAGATGTCCCCCAAACTCCGTTAACGGATTAGGCAAAAGGAGGACAACACCCTCAAATCAAAGGAGCGAACAAGCAGTAAAAGCGTACATTTACCCATGGGTTTCATTTACCTTCCACAAAACCCTAGATCCATGTTCTCTTGTGATCTATTCGCGACGAGGGCGGCCACCTGATAGATGCGACGAGAGCAAGAGCGACGTCTAGGGAGTCGACCAATGCATCAACAAGTCTCTCTCTCTCTCTCTCTCTCTCTCTCTCTCTCTCTCTCTCTCTCTCTCTCTCTCTCTCTCTCTCTCTCTCTCTCTCTCTCTGTGGGTGCTTTTTTTTTGTGTATGGGGGTGGGGGGGGGGGGGGGGGAGGTCTCAGACGCCAATTTTCTTAGGGTATTTCCAAATTGTTGTGTGGGGTCTCAGTCCCCAATTTTTTTTTAGTGTTTTCCCAAATTCCTGAGTGTGGATGCAAAGTTTGAATCGAATAAAGTTCATGCAAAGATTTCTTTCGACATATTCTCTAGTAGAGTTCATGCAAAGTTTGAATCAAATTGAGTTTTCCAGAGATTGTTTTTTATTATTCTTATATCAAAGCAAGCTTGGAAACCAAATGTGGAACCTAGAATTGAATATTTGCCATGGCATCAATTTTGAAAAGGTTCTAAACGATGATGGAATCGTGGTGAATTATCTTGTGAGAGTGGCACTGGAATTAGGCCAGAAGACGGTGGCTATATATCAACTAAAGAGAAATCAGTACAATCTTGGCCTTTTCATCTACCTATCAGTGAACATGTGTAGTCAAATCAGGAAAAGGGGACAATTCTTTCCCACGGCATTTGACATTTGCGAGAAAATGAGGTCATCAAAATCAGAGTAGTCTACACTTCGTATGCTACTATGGTAATTGAATTGATGCCTAGTAAAAAATTTTATACCTGACCAACTGAACCAAACCGATACATAACATTTTCTCCCGTTTCATCTGAATTTGGCGCTGACCAATAGGGATCAAAAGCAACTCCACTGACCTGCTTATCTACTTATCATAATATACGAGATGCTTAATGTATAATAGCATATAGAAAAAATGGGGAAAAAATTTACCCATGAATTATGCCCCTCGCCCCATGCTACTATCTTCCGGTCTTCCATGCTCCAAACTTGCACTAGATCATCTTCACCACCAGTTAGTATGTATTTCCCATTAGAACTGAAACACAAATTTCTCCCGAATTAGATGTAATCATTGTCTTTTCCACAAGAATAAGAAAAACAATAGAGTACTGTTAGGATAAAGTAAACAAAATGCAGATGTGTTTCTAGCATCTGGCGTAATCACTTTGTGCCAGAAAGATTAAAGAATCTATAAGCAGAAGTAAAGTGTGCAGCATGTTTAGATAAAAGTATTGAGCAATTAAGCAAGTCCAAGTACATAACTAGACTTCCAAGATGAGGATGCTGAAGTAGATGCGTAGTAAAAAAAGGAAGAGATTAGATATAGAAATGCTGAAAGAAGAATAAACTATACTTCTATGAAATATGAAATCAAGTGATAGATATGGGCATGTACAACATACACTAGAACTGGGCAAGTGAGAAGAGGCACAGTTGCATGGAAAGGTCAGAAAGACTTAAAGTTGAAAGGAAGACCTAATAAATCTGAATAGAACAGTGAGACATAATGTAACAAGGATTGCTATGGTAGTAAAAGTAGTTGTTAACTGGAATGCACACCAAAGAAGAAATAATAAAACCTACCCCAAATAGATGGGACGTATGTCCGTTAAGTTTTAACATTAATTTCCAAAAACTTCCAAACAAAATGAATAAAGAATCTGTCACAAATGACTTATTGTAAGAAATTAATATGCTGCTTATTACCTCCAAGAGCAACATAGCAAAGCACCATAATAGCCTTTCCCACCGCATATTAATTGTTCCTTTGGGTAGTCAAATACTCTTAAATAACCTGCAAGGGGCACTCTGACTCAGTAAAAAATGAAAACAACAGATAATTGAAGACTAACAACGGGTAACAAAGAGTGTTGGATCAAATAATACCATCTCTACCAACGGAGGCCAAATATGTTCCATCTATTGAGAAAGAAATGTTGTTGATCGGACCCTGGCAAATATGCCATCTAGCAATGGGATTGCTCTGCAAATATTTCCAGAATATCAGGTGATAATGGGCACTTACAAAGCTCCATATGCTGATGAGTGATGATACATCAAGAATTGCATAGATGGAACATCAGTCATACATGTATGATGTATCAACAAGAATCACGAAAAAAAAAAGAAGAGGAATTTAATAAATTTATGTACGATGCATACGGTTCCACATTTTAGTTAAATAGTAGAATGTTAGTTGATTTTTTGCTTTTATAATGTTTTCACCTATAGTGTGGGGGATGAGCACACTAGTCACTTATATAGATGGACTATGATTACCCGAAAGTAAGATGTACGGAGTAATAGATCCTTTACTTAATCGTCTGCCCCTCTCGTATGTTTGTCACTTCCATGGACATCAGTTGCATTTCTTCCTCCTTACAAAGCATTTTCCACGTGGATACTTCTTCCCGTGCAAAATTAAGTTGACATGATTTCTTTTTTTCCAGCAAACTACTAGCACCCCTTTTTTATCTTCTTGACATTCCTCCATCTCTCACTCTCATCTGTATGTATTCTTCTTTCCTTATATCTTTTTTTCCCCTTTAATAAGAGGATCCCAATAGACGAACAAATGGGATGACTCTCTGATGCTTTGTGCGGTGGCAGACCTCAGATATATCTTCCTCTTTTTGGTCCTACAAGCTTCATTTGGTGAGCAATTTCTCCATCTTCCTTGTTAGAGTGTGTAGATTCATTCTTAATCCTTGTATAGGCTCTTTTAGTCTCTTTTAGGTATGCTCACCCTTTGGTGACCCCATCCTTTGTATAGTGATATATAGGGCATTTGCCCCATTGAGTAAAGGAAGCTTTTACTCCCAAATTCCTGTTTTCCATTTTCCTTTTTGGGTCTAACATGGTATCAGAGCCCTGATAGGTTTGTAGAGCTTCCTTCAATCCAAGCATCGAATGCTTCATCCGAGCTTCTTCGGCAGCCTGCATCGACACCTGCATCAAGCCTCGAGATCGAAGCTTTCATCGAAGCTTCATCTGCATCAAGCTTCGAGATCGAAGTTTTTCTTCAAAAGCTTGTATCTAGATTGATAACTGCAGGTTTTCGAAAGTGAGGAAGCAGGATCTCAAGGTTCGAGTTTCAGATCTTCAGATTTGCAGAGCTTCAGATCTGCAGACTTCGACGGGCAAGATCTCAAGGCTAGCAGCTGATTCATATAGTCAAGATCTTCAGATCTGCTGGCTTCTATTGCTGCGGGTTTTGATCACTGCGAGTTTCGAAGAAGAGGACCTCGCCGGCTCGCAGTTCAGATCTTCAGATGAGGCTGGTGGCTCAGAGATGAAGAACGAAACCCTAAATACAGTGTTGATCTCAGCTCTCATCTCAGTCGTCCATCAAACCTGTGGTCAGATTCTCTTCACTTAACTTTATTTGCCACCTCACCGGTCTGGTTCAGGCTCTCTTTGGTTTTACAGCTTCAGTGAACCGGAATCGGTTCAATAGTTTCAGTGCAAAACTGGTTCAGTTCAGAGATTGGTTCAAATTGGTTTATTATCCTCACTAGTTCAGTTCAAAGACTGGTTCGGTTCGGTCCAGTTCAGTTCAGGGGTTCATTTTCCTCACTAGTTTACTGTAAAGTGTTGTGCTATGCTGTGCTGTGAAGAAAACCAGTGAGTGAACCAATGAAGTAAAGTGCTGTGCTGTGAAGTAAAGTGATGTGCTATGCTGTGCTGTGAAGTAAACCAGTGAGTGAACTAATGAAATAAAGTGCTGTGCTATGCTGTGCTGTGAAGTAAACCAGTGAGTGAACCAATGAAATAAAGTGCAGTGCATTGATGTGATGTGAGATGCAGTGAAGTATAGTGCAACACTGTGAGGTGCAGTGAAGTAAAGTGCAGTGCGATGGCTGTCAAAGCGACTTTTGGGGGTTCTTGTGTCAATTCGTCTTCCCATGGTCAGTGTCATCTGAGTCTCTCCAGCGGATCTTGGATCTTTGACTCAGGAGCTACTCATCACTTGACCTCCGATACTACTGTTCTCACCAAATGTACCAGTGTTGCTCCTCTTTGGGTCTGCTTCCTACCCCTGTGCCTCCTGATGCTACCACTGCTCCTGCTCCAGTGCCTGAGCCCAAACAACCACCTGTTCTTTACACCTACACTCGTCGCCAGCCCGCGCCTGCTCCACCTGTACTGCCAGCTTCACCAGTTCCACCTGATTCGCCTGCTACCACTTCTGCTGCAGACACTTCAGGTTTATCACCTTCGCTGCCATTCCCATATGCTAGTGACGTTCGATCTTCTGCTCCCTCCACACGCTATCCTGAGCGTGAAAGGCATCCACCTGATCGCTATGGCTTTTCTCAGATTGCTTCTTACTCGCCATATTTTCAGTCCTTCCTAGCGACTATTCACTCTCTTCAGGAGCCACAGACTTATCGTGAGGCAGTTCAGATTCCGCACTGGCAGCAGGCTATGGCCGAGGAGTTGCAGGCTCTTCAGCAGACTGGTACTTGGGAGCTCGTTCCTCTTCCTCCAGGGAAGGATCCTGTCAGCTGTCGCTGGGTCTATCGGATCAAAACTCGCTCTGATGGATCGATTGAGAGATACAAGGCCCGCCTAGTTGCTCGTGGTTTCACTCAGGAGCACGGCATTGACTACGATGAGACTTTCGCTCCTGTTGCGAAGATGACTTCTGTCCGGACTCTGTTAGCAGTTGCTTCTGCTCGTCACTGGCCACTCTTCCAGATGGATTTGAAGAACGCGTTTCTTCATGGAGATCTTTCTGAGAAGGTCTACATGAGTCCCCCTCCTGGTCTTTCGACTCCTCCCCAGCATTTTTGCCGTCTTCGTCGGGCCATTTATGGGCTCAAGCAAGCTCCTCGGGCTTGGTTTGAGCGCTTCAGGTCCTCAGTGCTTGCAGCCGGCTTTACAGAGAGTATGAATGACTATGCTATGTTCACTCACACCTCTAATCATGGTCATGCAATCTTGCTTCTATATGTTGATGACATGATCATTACCGGTGATGATACTGCTACTATCGATTCTCTGAAGAGGCACCTCCAGCAGCAGTTCGAGATGAAAGACCTTAGTCCGCTTCGCTACTTCCTTGGCCTTGAGGTTGCTTCATCTCCCCGGGGATACTTGGTCTCTCAACAAAAATTTACTTTTGATATATTGAGTCGTGCTGCACTTCTTGATTCACGGACCGTGGATACACCGATGGAGCTTAATGTGAAGCTCCGTCCCACTGATGGTGAGCCGCTTTCGGATCCCACGCGATACCGTCAGCTTGTTGGTGCTCTTGTATATCTGACTATCACTCGCCCGGACATTGCACATACCGTTCGAGTTCTTAGTCAGTTTGTCAGCGCTCCTCGCTCCGCTCACTATACCGCACTACTGAGGATTCTTCGCTATCTTCGAGGCACGGTGACTCGCTCCTTGTTGTTTTCGTCATCTTCTTCATTGGAGCTTCGTGCCTTTTCCGATGCAGACTGGGCGGGCGATCCCACTGATCGACGATCTACCACTGGGTTCTGTATTTTTCTAGGTGATTCGCTCATCTCCTGGAAAAGCAAGAAGCAGGAGATTGTTTCGCTATCTAGTACCGAGGCCGAGTATCGTGCTATGGCACGCACTTCGTGTGAGGTCGTTTGGCTGCGTCGCCTACTCGAGGATATGGGTGTTCATCTGACCTCGTCGACTCCCCTCCATTGTGACAACCGGAGTGCTATTCAAATAGCTAGCAATCCGGTATTTCACGAGCGCACAAAGCACATTGAGTTGGATTGTCATTATGTTCGACATCGCTATAAGGATGGCACGCTCTCACTTCCACATGTGTCTTCTACAGAGCAGCTTGCAGACTTCTTTACGAAGACGCACACTATTCAGTGTTTTCGATATCTCCTTGGCAAACTCTTGGTGTATGATCCACCTTGAGTTTGAGGGGGGGTGTTAGAGTGTGTAGATTCATTCTTAATCCTTGTATAGGCTCTTTTAGTCCCTTTTAGGTATGCTCACCCTTTGGTGACCCCATCCTTTGTATAGTGATATATAGGGCATTTGCCCCATTGAGTAAAGGAAGCTTTTACTCCCAAATTCCTGTTTTTCATTTTCCTTTTTGGGTCTAACATTCCTTATTCATGCTTCTTTCTAGACTTCGTTGTTTGCATTTGTCCTCTATTCCCATCCCGCTTTCACGTCCAACCTATTATTTCAAATTAAAAATAAGATGTTATTTAATTATTGTAAAAAACATGTACCAAAGAGTTCGTTATAGCAGTCATCAAACTTAGATATATACCCAACTGATGTTAAATGCCCTGGCCTTGGTATTCTTGGTTGATCTATGTCAATTTCCTAATTTTTCTAAAAAACAGACTTCAAATTTTTATTATTTTTTGGGAAAAAAATTGCAGAATTATTATTTTCAGGGCCGAATTTACTTCAGATATGTCGATGATCATATCTAGTCAATTCATACAAGTTATAGTTTCCTCATGTTATTATCTTCCTTGTTTGACAACCCTTTGCTTTTTTCTGTGTTTAGATGAAAAAATTCCTGAAATTTACTTCTATGTTAGCCCCAACCTAGTTTTCTAGAAGAATCCCTGCACCTTGTGAAGTTCTAGATTTCCTATTCAAATTCATCTCTTGATACCCATGGCAAGCTTTATTTCCAAGGGAAATTTTTTTCTAAATTAATCCTCTATATTGTTTTAAATCCTTAAATCTCTTTAAAATCCCCAAGAATTAACTGAGTAGGTTGTCTAAGTAAGATTATCGCAAGTGTCAATCTGTACGAGGTTAGTAAAATCTTTCACAAGGAAATCGAAGAAGCCATTCTTAATCTCCTTAAGTCTTAAATGCATCAACCCTAACTTTCAAAACATGCAGTCTATATGAGGTTGGCTATAAAATATATCCTATCGTACTTCGAGATTTTTTTATCACCAAATACAAACAAGCTTGTGGAATGGTGCCGAATTTTGCTCGACTCATCCTGTCAATAGAATGGCTTTTCATAAAAATGAAGACCAATTGGCAGATGAGGTACCAGCCTAATTGGTTACTTAGCTAAAGCAGATACAACTGTTTAGCAATCTCGGAGATTTCCCGAGACGTAAGAGTCTAGAACACGGGAGAATGCAGAGTTTCACATAGGAAATCAATACTAGAACTAAGGCAAAAACTATAATCCAAACACATATTCGAAACATGATCACAACCTCACCGCCTCATTCGGTAAACTTCTCGCTTCTTGAACTAGATTTTCTAATTGCTCCTAGGTTCTTAGGCTTCACGATTTTTTTTCCTTTGCATTTATGTGGGAGATCTGGGCGTTACACACGTCAGCTTTTAAAACGAAGTACACAAGTTTAGAAGACATCCAAATGAGTTGATTTGACTGTTTTGATACCTAATCAAAGGACTACTCGTTCTTTCAACTTCACAAAAAAACATGAGCTATTTATGATAAAGTATACAACTATGAATGTACTTTCCTACCTCGATAGAGTACTTTTTTGGAAACTAATAACTTTCCAAAAGAAAAACTAGTTTCATTATCAATAATGAGAATGCAAAGAAAAGCATAACAACTTCCAATCAAAAAAAAATTACAAACCTACCTTTAAAAAAAAATTACAAACCTTCCTCTGTCGAAAGTTTTTTGCAATTCTCTTGTTGAGAAAATTTTACCCTTAATACTTAATAGGGAAGCACAAAAGGGAACTCGGATTTGTCCATCAGTAGCATGGATGCATGTAAAACTTGGTTTGAAATCCAAAAATATAATTTCGAAAGGTACATAAATAATCATGCATGCACAACAGTAAACTGAGTTTGATGCATCAATAATATGATCATCCATCATTTGGCTAACTCTTTTTGTGCTGCTTGAACTAGATTTTCTAATCGCCCTCTTGTTCGGCTGATTTTTTATTATCATTCATGGAAAGGCGACAGGAATCCGTACAACTTATTGGCTATGTAAAAATTAAGAGATTCTTGTTCCTTTGCATTTATGTGGGAGACCAGGGAGAATACAAAAACCAACCAGCAGAAAATGGCTATATAAGATTTGAAGACATCAAAATGAGCTCATCATATAATTTTGACTCTTGGTCAAAAGACTCCTCGGATGGTAATTCAAGTTCGCAAGAAAACTCATTATGATGCCCACTAGGAAAGTAACTTTTAAGGATAGTGTTAATTTATACTAAAGCCCAATATATATGTACATCAATACACAAGCAACCCGACCCGACTGTACATAAAACCTGACCCAATATATACATTAACAGATAGAGTATGTTTCTTTTTGGCAACTATTTCAGTTTTTTTTAAAAAAAACTCCCTCCATAGTCATAATTAAAAAAATGACATAACAAAAATGAATGCAACTATGTATATCAAATCTAGCTTTCTACCCTCTTCGTCTATACTTTTTCCTAGTCTAGGAGAACCTTGGAGGGTTGCTCCCTGGTTGGATGAGCTTAAACTGTGTAACAAAAGGTAGATCACCCTACCTGCTAACTGATGTTTAGGTTTCTTGCTGCCTTGGTCAGGTTTCACAAATTTTAGAGGGTTGGCATCGTGTCGACAGATGGTCAGAAAATTCTTGTTAATAATTGCTATAGTCGATCGCATCTTGATGGTATACAGAATTTGAAGATGATGATGATGATGTCGAGGATAAAACCACATCTCTAAGCACAAAAATATTTCCAATTATGGAAGCACAAAAGAGAACTATTAGGATTTGTGTATCAATAGAATAAGAAACACATAAGGACTTGGTTTCAATTTAGAAAAATGTATTTCAGACGATACCTTACTAGATCGTGCATGCGTAACAGTAAACTGAGTTTGATCCTTGATAACCGGAAAAGAACAATCAGCAGTCCCATCCTTGCTCTAAACAAAGGGGACAAAAAGTCATTTCAGTCAAAGCAAATTTAGAACAAAGTTTAATAAAAAAAATTCTAACCAATCAAAAACTCACTTTTTCATACACATATAAATTTCCATCAGCATGTGCAACAACGAACGCACCATCACCTTCTGGCACCCATGTGACACAAGTGCATCGACTGCAAAGAACAAAGAAATGTCCACTAATTAGCAGATAAATGGGAAATTTTGATTTTGATTTTAAATAAGTTATTAACTTATTTAAAAAGTCCAAATAAGTTATTAACCAAGTTTAGTCCTGTAACTTCCAATTAGGAGATCAGTGATGAAGACATCCAAGATGATATTCTGTACATTAAAATGTGAATAGACTCCATACTGTCAAACAGTGTGCTAAGTGCAGGCTAATAGCATCCCTCCTAAAACATAATATAGTTGCCAAACTAGCATCTCTTACTGCCATGGTTAAGAAAAATAAAAGAACTAGAAGAAGTAAAAGTAAAATACTGCTCAAAGGTATGCGCCTCAAATAAAAACCTACTTGAGTTTGATAATCAAACTCGTTCCCTCTTCTTCTCCCCAAAGAACTAAATAATTGGCAACTCCTCTAAGTGAGCACAAACTTTCGTCTAACTCTAGTCTATCATCCAAACTAAATATTCCAAAAAATTGGTATTCCTTTTACCCCGGCTTACAATTGTTCCCATCGCCACCATGCATGAAGCATAGGTAAAAGACGAGTTGAAGATGTCTGCCAACATGTCATGCATGCATGCAGGTCTCTCCACTTTCTGTCGGTGGAGGCCCGGTGCAAGCCACTTGGCAGGTACGGCATCACAGTCGTCTAGTTGAGCGTCGCACGCCCGACAGGTGAAAGCACTTAGCCCTGACCTCATTCTCCACTGAACGTCTGTGATTTTGTCCCTGTCACACAGCTCGCACCAGGCCTCTACCAATGGAAAGTGGAGAGCAACGTAGTTGGAGAGGAGCTTAACCCGCCATTGCGATGGTAACTATGAAAACAATGTGCCTGTGAACATTGTGCATCTAATTTATTGTAGATACAAGTAGGCATGTCCTGAGTACATGAATATGGATAAAGAACAACCACAACATAAACCTCAGAATTGATTCTATACAATGCACTTGTCATACTAATGTTGATCAGGTTCTTCCTCACACCATAACTGTCATCCAAGATCCACTGAAATGACACGACAAAAGTTTTATTGACCTCAATTTGAGGTTATGAGACTAGTTATCGTTCCTCAAGATCAAAATCAGGCATCAGGTTCACTGATAGAATCCGGTGTTACTCCGAGCATAATCAAACCCGTTGGCCCATAGCCCCCTCTCTTGATGTTAAGCTATGCAACTTTATAGTGGTGAAGATCTAGCCATTGTATGCACACTGAAGAGAGGGAGACATGGAGGGAAATGATGACAAGGTTATCCAATAGCCATCATGGTTTGTTGTAGGGGATGTCAACGTCGCAAGATTTTTCTGAAAAACAGACTCATAATGGAAGAGCTATTGCCATACTGAACCAGAGATTTATGAATTAATGACAACACTTGATAACACCATACCCATAATCAAACATCCATACCATACTCCAATCTTGATCGGCTTTAAGAATGCTTTCATTGCTACTGATTTCTACTATAGGATGTACCAGAGGTCAATGGACCTATTCTCAATCCATTCTCAATCGTTATCTATGTTAATCTTAAATCGCTCTTATTTCATGACTCTTCAATTTAAATCTAATCTAATCTTCTTAAGGAGGCCTCTTGGGATATTCACATTTCAAAGCGCATGAGCATGTCATCTGAGCAACTTTGACATTAATTAGTACAACCAATATGCTTTCTCCTGAAAATCCTTCCCTCCACATAACTACTTGGGTTTTACTTCACATCCATGTATCCACCTCAATTATTCCATCTTGTGTGTTGGGCTGTCTTTATTGTGTAAACACTACATCATTCAAAATACTCTGGTCATATTCATCTCCGGTCTTAATTCCAGATAGATGGAGCAGACTATGGAGCACAACCCTAATCAAGATGGCTCTAAAAAAGATCGATAAGAATTTTGATTGGTTGTCAACTTAATGTCAACCTTTTACAATTAGAGCCAAAAAAATTGGCAAAAATGCAAGAGAGCACGCATGCCAAAGAACCTAAAATATCAATTGGCGTTTAAGGAGGCCAACTTTATTGGTTACCCAATTAAAGCTAATGCAACTAGTAAGCGACCCTCCAAGTTCTCCTAGGCTAAGGCCACGTTTGGATGCGGTGAAAATACTACGCGTGCATCTGTTTGCACTTTGCACATGTGATCTGAGCAATTAAAATTTCATGTGTTTAGGTGAAACTTTATTTGTACAACTTTACGTGCAAAAACAGTACAAATTTGGCCTCATGTGCATCTGTTTGCACACGTCACACCCCATTAACCAAACAACTCTAATATGTTTGCGCATGTGTTTTCAAAAACACAAGCCAAAAATACAGGAACCAAACAAGCCCTAAGAAAGCCATTCAGAGAAGATAAAAGGCAAGATTTGATATAGCGAATTGCATTTATCTTTGTGGCACAAATTAAAGGCCAAAGTGAAACAAACATTCCCAAATTTCAGGTCTCATTGTCATCTTGAATATGCTCCAGATTTGCATGAGCTTATAATTATCTAATTTATTTAATTATATCACATACGTTAAATATATCACATACCCTACATTTATGTTTAACTATTTTTCTAGATACACAAAAATAAGAAACATTTTAGCGCAGAACAAGTTGAATGACATTGTTTACGTATTGGGACTGAAACTTTTAGAGGATAAGGGATTAAGATCAGCCCAACTAAAACAAAGTATTGCGACATCAACTTTGAAAGTGGGTTATGGAGAATCGAAATAACAATCAGACTAATTGATCAGCCTTTCGTTCAGTGTAAGTTGTGTAACCCTTTTTGTTACCTTGGTTCATTGTACAGAAAGATAGTGAAATAATTTTATTAGAAGTAGCAAGTGGTGATAAAATAGATGCATATCAAGAATATTCAAAGGAAATTTTATATACAACAATAACTAAACCATTTGCATTGTATGGTTCAAATGTTAGGTCATGAAGAAAGTCAATACACGAAGAATAAATGTACTAGAAACAAAGAGGTCCAGATGGATTCGTAGTAAGACTGGAAAAATAAGTCAAGAGACTGGGATATAGAACCCAAGATTGCATCATAAGAGGATGTGGTCAAGTACTATAGTGATTGTTTTAGTACGGTCATGTGCAACGAAGAGCGAAAAATACTCTCGTGGGGAGAGGAGTATGTGCCTTGTTATATGGGGCAAAACGGCTACGTCTCAAGGGTAGATGGTTAGAGGCAAGAGCATCAGCGTAAGGAACATCAAATCGCACAAGCTTTAAGATATAATAGCAGTTAGTAGCAATAGGCCTAACCCATTTTTATGCTAATACAATAATGGACTTTCTTGTAATCTAATATGCTCAGGGGTTTAGGAGCTTTTATAGTGGTAAGGGGTTTTAATTATTTTAAGAGTCAGGGTGATTGTAAATGAGCCAAGCCATAAATGGAGTCAGTCAAGTAAAAGTAAGAAAGAGTAGGAGGTTGGCCCTATTTTATAGGCAAGTGTCTAGTTTTGGGGGGGCAAGAATGACATCAAAAAAGTAAAAAGGAAAAACGAGGATATTAGTTTGATATGGGTTCCCATCATCAATTTTTTTAAGGAAACTTGGTTTCACACAAACTGTAGGAGTCCACAGTCTAAATATTGGTAGATCGGCTCCCACTTTGGGGCCATGAAAGGAAAATGACTCTTAGATTTAGGCTTGTAGAAATTTTGGGTCCTAATAAGAAGGTGATAGCCTTGTAGGCAATTATAAGAGGCACAGGGGAAGAAGGGGTGGGCGGGTGAGAGGGTTTTTTTTTTAATGTGTGTGCGTGTGTGCTCGTGTGTGTGCGTGTGTTGATTATGGAGGTTGAGATGACTTGAAGAAGAAATCTCACAAGTAAAAGATTGACGATCTTGTGTCTGTTATTATCTTTTCATAATTAGAAAGTATCAGCTTTTGTTTAACCTTTTCAAATCAAGCATATATATTGCTCATTTTGATCTCTTCTTGGATCTTAAGTTCTTAACCATATTCTTTGAGCTTTGGCTAGTCTAGATGAGATTTTTTTCTCTTAAGATTCTACTTATTCAAATAAGCAATATATATTGCTAATTCTGGTTTTAATTGTCTACTTAGACCACAAATCTGCAGTTGGGATTAGAAGTGGTGATTAAGAAGATTTAGAAATGCTTTGATTTAGCTATGGGCCTGTCTTTGATTTGTAATTAATGACCGAGAAAGATGCCAAGACCTGAGCAAAGTAGCCTTCTTTTTTAGCAACATAGTAATGCAAGGTTAACGAGAGACAATTGTGTAATGAGTAGGGATAACAACATAAGCACCTATCCCTTCCAAGCAGACTTTATTAAATATAAGCTCGACTATTTCTCCATCCTTTCTATAATAGACCAAAAACAAATTAAAAAATGGTCACACTAGGGTATGCAACCATAAACAAATGGCTAAGATGGGCGCAAAGGAAGGCAAGAAAGAAAATGAATGAACTAGCTATGGTGATGGAAAGCAAACTAGAGATATAAATCAAGTTAGGTGCATTGATAACACAACTCTAAAGAAAGATGATAGAATAAGGTAAAATAGAAAGGTTACTTCCAAGGGATAGTCATGAAAGGAAAGGAAGCATTTTGTACCACTATTTAATTTGAACACCTGAAAAAAAAAAAAAAGATGGCTTTGGAAAAGATGCGAAATTACTAGACTTCATAGCCATATGACTAGAATTATGATTTTAACCATCTAGATGAAAAAAGAGAGAGCTCTTGAAAAGATAAATTACTCGAATCAGCAATATATATAGCTAATTTTAATTTTAAACATCTCCTTTAGACCCACAAATCTACACTTAGAATTAAAAGTGGTGATCCCCATTAAAATACTAGTAGAAAATGACTCAAAAACTAAACATTACAAGGTTTGAAGCCAATAGCTTGTTTACCCGATTCTAGAAGTTATTTGTATTTTTTCCTGATTATTTTGGCATGTTTTAATGGAATTTTCGCCTTTTCTGATGTTTACACAAAAGAGCAGAGGAGAAATCATATTGGACTGTTACACAGAAGGGAGGATTCCTTTAACCCATGGAAAGGAATCCAGCGAGTGGGGTGAGGAGCCCGTTCTCCCTACTATCCTTCTAAAAATCTATTTTAAACATACTTATATTAAGATTTATACATAGATCAGTCTTATCCTCATTAATTAGGCCTTATTACAAATTTTGCAGATACCCCCCCCCCCCCCCTAAAATTTAAAATCTGTCCCAATGAGCAGAAAAAACTAATTTTAAAAAGCATCTAATTTTAAATGGTTAAAACTAGACTCATGTGTAGTCACAGACTCACAATGGACACAAATAAAAGGTTAAAGATGACAAATTCCAATATGAGTGTCAAACTTGAGTCACCAAAAAAGCAACTAACTGAGAATCCGATTTTTTTACACCCGGAAAAGTACCAACCAGTTTCAGCTCCAGCAGTCAAAGCACAGTCAGTGGGACAAAGAGTGGAAATTGGAGCAAAAGTATCCCACAACGTCAGGGCTTAGATTCTGCTTTTGCATCAATCTCTAATAAAAGACTATCTCCAAAAGTCCATCCTTCCATTATTTACAGTGGAAGTGACCTATGAAATATATATTCCTAAGAGTAAGTCCCAACTTTTTAATGGCAATTGATGTATGATTTCAATCTTAACTATTGCATTACAATCATTGATCTAACCAGACCTTATTTTCCCAAAAATACAACTATATAAATTTTCTTAGAAATTTGAATAAGTAGTAATTTGATGAAGAATGTAAAACGGAAGTTCCAGATCAGACAAGTACAGAAAACATAACATGAAATGTTAAAACCCATAGAAGGTACATCATTTCATGCGTGATAAATAATTAAATATCTTTATTCTGGTAAATCAAATATACAAGGTCACTTGATCAACTAAATGCTCCACAGCTAAGAGAAGCAAAAGAATGGCATCAAAAACTATTACAAGAACAGTCATCCAACATTCAACCACTGCGTTCTCAATGAGAAAGGGCGACGCTTGTAAAGATTGGCTAGAGCACAACCATATTTCTAGATATTTCCATGATGATGGGACCATACTTGTTCCGGTTACGTTCGAGCAGTGGCTATCATATTCGATATTGCAGAAAGGCACACCTGCTATTAACCACGCCATCTTTGTTGTAATGATGAGCTCCCACGAGCTTCTTCCCGACATCCTGTAATTGCTGCCTCAACGACACCGAGTAGACTAGAGCGGTGTGCAGCCAATCAGCATTGAATCATAAAAGTGGAAAAGGGCAAGTTATGCCAAATTAAAGAATAAGTAGATGAAACTCACTGTCGCCAGAGTGCAGCCCAATGAGCAAATCATGCCCATCCTTAGCCTCGGGATCGAACGCATGGCACACGGGGTTGGAGTTGCTGAAATGGATGGCCTTAATTGGATCCTACAAAGAAGAACAGCATCAAAACCCGAACAAATTGTATGAAGGGAGAGAGAGAAGTAAAAAAAAAACCTTGTCCTGCGAATTGAGGTCGCTGATGAAGAGGGTGTCCCCGGTATTGAATATCAGGTAGGTCCCCTTGCCGTCGTAACTGGACGTGGACAGATATCCGCCCGATCCCGCTGTAGCTCCGAACGGCCCGGTGATCCTGCTGCTCCCGGAGACCACCTTGCTGACGCCGTTCCCGCTGACAAAACTCAGCGCCCGGCTCCCGTTCCCCGCCCCGAGCAGCCTGGCAGCGGCCGACCTCACCCCACCGCCGGAGCTCAGGGCCGTCGGCGTCGTGGGCTGCTGAGCCGCCGGCTTTTCCTTGAGGCAGGCGACCGTCAACTGCACAAAAAGCTCCATCCTTAGAAGAAACCTGAGGATCCGAAACCCTAACCCTAGCACCTAGGAGATCGTCGGGTACCTGGGAGACGGACTTGCCGTGGGAGAAGTGGAGGCCGCCGGCGGGGTGGGTCTTCTCGTACTGGAGCTTGTAGCGCCCCTCCGGCGTCTTGAAGTAGGTCTTGAGGACCGGAGATTGGGCGTTCATGGAGGACGGCGGCGAGGACATGATCGGAGATTTAGAGCCTTTGGGGCGGCAGGAATGGTGCGAAGCTGATCGCTCCCTCCCTCATGTCCTTCAAGGGTTTTCTGTCGAATTCCTTCTTAGGGTGTAGAATCGAGACCTCGCAAAGAGGGGGAGTCGGGTTAGAGAGAGAGAGAGATGACGGTTAAAGAGAGAGATGGTGATGAATGATTCTTGCTCTTCTCATGTGCCTGCTCCCAACTGCTGGAAGAGGGGTCCGAGGAGAGAGAAATGCGTTTCCGATCATGAGTCAATCCGTTTCCCCCGTATAAACGGAGCCCCGGTGGAACTTGAAATTAGATGGACTTGATGCTTGATGGACGGCGAAGATTTGTAGACGCGTAGAAGAAGACCGAGGGAAGCATCTGAGTCATCTGACCTTTTTTTTCTTTTTTTTTTTAAGAGATCATGACCCTTTTTTTTTTTCATTTTATTTAGAGGGGGCATAGACCAAGCCTTGTTTCTGCCCATGTTTCAATATTGCACCAAGTCCTTCTCGAACTTTGCATGCTACAGCAAGCCCCTCGTCCATTATTACCCCCTCACGTGTCATAGATAGAGTATCCATTCGTCTCCAAAAATAATATCCATTTACTAATTTGACACTGAGCATGTAGCGGTTTCTACAATGATTTTGCTCTAGCTGCTACAGTGATTTCACTGTAACTGCTATAGTGAAATTACTGTAACAAGAGTATCAATTTGATTTAGTAAGAGTATCAATTTAGCGAGTTGACTGTTGCTATAGTGATTTCACTATAGCTGCTACAGTGATTTCATTGTAGAAAGAGTATCAATTAGCCGAATGGATACTCTTTCTAAAGACGAATGGATACTCTTGCTACAGTGAAATCACTGTAGCAACCGCAACATGCACAGTGTCACCCGATGAATAGATACTCTTGTTGATGACGAATGGATACTCTTTTCAGAGATAAATGTATACTCTGCTATACTATTTTCTCTGTAGTAGTTACAATGAAATCACTGTAGCAATCACTACATGTATAGTGTTAATCGACAAATGGATACTTATGCCAAAGACGACTAGGATACACGAATGGATACTCCTGCTGGAGTGGCAGCTTTGTAGTTTAAAGGATAAAAAAAAAAAGTTTATAACATTTTTTGTTAAGGACTTGTTGTACAAATATGTCCTTTGGGAGGGACTTTAGCTAATATTTGAACAAGTTGTATCCTTAGCTTAAATAACTACCTATGGAAGGATTTAGGACTAATCAACCCTAAAAAAATTTTATTAAAAAATAATATTTTAATAGTTATAGGTCGAAAAAAATATAAATCAAAAGTGGCCATTTATCGATGACGTGGCTGCCGTATCAAGTGTTTAATTAACTTTATATGTCCAGTAATGCCGAGAACTGGAATACCGGAACTCGGCACTTTGTCTATAGTAAGGTGTCTACGAGAACCCCTATGTTACAACTGATGAACGATGCACTCATTGTGGCAAAGCAGAAGGATTACAATGTCTTCAACGCACTCAATGTCATGGAGAATAAACCTTTCTTGAAGGAACTGAAATTCGGGGCTGGGGGCGAGTACGATTTTGTTCCAACCTCCTTAAAGAGGTTGGATGTTCCCGGTCTCTCTCATTGGTCCATATCGAGAGCTTTTGGTCATTTCATCATGATAAACAGTATAAAATGACAAAAATACCCTCGATATGGACCAATGAGAGTTTTAAGGAGGCTGGAACAAAATGGTACTCCCTGGGGACTGGCAGCTCCATTATTACTTGTTTAACTATCGGATTAGGCACGCGATGGAACCATCGGTGCTTGGGCTCGTACTTCGTTAGGTATGCTTGACCGATAATGGAGTTGTGGCGGGAGTTCAAGAATACCTTTTTGCTCGTGGTGGTTCGATTGCAATCCCCTTCCTTTCATTGGTGACCTTTCCACCATTTTTGTGGTAATTCTGAATATGATTTTTTTTAACAGGTGATCGAATGTTTGAGAAACTTGCGTAAGATATCCGAATTCCATGTTTAAGAAACTTGTGTTAGATTGTTGATCTCTTTAATCATCATATAGACTGGTGTGCTCGTGTTCGTCCCGACCACGCATCGGATCAATTATTTGCTAATTGACATACAATTACATGCTGTCCCTTCACACTGAGCATATCTATGAGTATGTAAATGGAATAAGGGATCAACAGATGCACATAGATCTCCGATCTTCCTATGAGTATGTAAATGGAATAAGGATCCAAAGTGTTAAAAGACTGTTGAGTTTGGGTTATTTTGACTTTGCCCCCCAAATTTTGCCATGAATTAGACTTTACCCCCATATTTTCATTAATTAGACTTTACCCCCCAAAACTAACTGTTCCGCCAGCTCACCACCCAAAACTTTATTTCTTTTCCATCGGCTCACCGCTCACCCTTTCTCTTAGATGGAGAGCTGACGGGAACAGTTAGTTTTGGGGGGTAAAGTCTAATTAATGAAATTATGGGGGGGTAAAGTCTAATTCAAGGCAAAATTTGGGGGTCAAAGTCAAAATAACCCTAACTGTTTATTAGCCTATATACTTACATAAGCATGGAGCACCATAAATATAATGCAAACTTGTGTCACGCAGAAAATTACCAAGACAAACAGTGAGAACCGAATTAATACATCAAAAAATAATGAAGTTTTTCATCCGGAACTAGCGAGAAACTAAATAACGGATATAGATATCAAGAGAAAACCAAACTAATACATAAAAAAAATTGCACCATCTTCAGCATGAAATTCGGATATCTAACACAAGTTTCTCAAACATTCATATGTTCTGTAAGTGCTAAAAAAATCATATTCAGAATTACCACAAAATAGTGAAAAGGCCACCAATGAAGGAAGGGGATTGCAATCGAACAACCACGAGCAAAAATGTATTCTTGAACTCCCGCCACAACTCCATTATCGGTCGAGCATACCTAAAGAAGTACGAGCCCAAGCACCGATGGTTTCAGCGCATGCCTAATCCGATAGTTAAACAAGTAATAATGGGGTTGCCCGTCCCCAGGCCCGAATTTCAGTCCTTCAAAAAAGGTTCATTCTCCATGAGATCAAGCGCGTTGAAGACATCGTAATCCTTCTGCTTCGCCACGATGAGTGCATTGTTCATCAGCTGTACCATAGGGGTTCTCGTAGACACTTGGTCCCTTTCTCAGAGAACCAATTTGATTTAATGATCATCTGATGGTGTCTAATTATTTCGCCTACGTCATTCATTATATTTCTTTGAATTTCTAGAGATTGTTTTCTTTGATTGATTTGGAAGACTTGCTTCTTTTGATAGGTTTTTTGTTTCTTGAAGTTGTGAGGCTATGAATGATACAAAGTGTGGCTTCCACAAAGGAGACTATGAAAATTAGAGTCTTCATAGTTCTGAGGATCTTGGGTCTATGTATGAAGCTGATCAAAGTCAGAGTGAGACCAGAGTCTTCATTCATAGCCTGTCGATAATTGGGACTCTTTAGATAACCATCAAAAGTTTTGAAGACTGGTTTTCTTGAAAAAGTAGGAACCTCCTAGAAAAGACTGTCTTTATGGCCTGTGATGCAGAGGGTGAAGCTCTTAGCCTTTATGTATCCGTGATAGGGCCAAGTCTCTAGAAGTTGAAGAGAGAGAGAGAGAGAGAGAGAGAGAGAGAGAGTCACTGGAAGGAGTCAAAGGATGTAAAAATCATAGTAACAAATTCGTCGTTCGAGAATAATTCGGCGAGGGGGTAAAATTCAGGGTTTGGGAAAAAATTCGGAAAGCTCGGAATGAGTTCAGCAAAAGTTCAGAAACATAAATCATAAAAAAAAAATATTATATTGCACTAGCTATTTTGCATAAATGGATATCACTATGATGAAATAAAGGTTGAAGCCGGTTTCGTTTCGAGAGACGGGAGTCTCTAGTGAGAGTAAGAGGGCGTTGGAGATGAAGTCTTCATGATAATCCAGCTACGGCACTTGCGAATGAAAGGGAGACAGGTCTTTACGAAGAACGACCCCTTGGAATTCAAAGTTTTGGGCTGGCATCTCCATGATGGACAGAGGGTGAAGCCTACATCACTTCCTGAGAAGAGAGTATTTACCAAGTCTGAAGACAAAATATCAGGGATGCATGCAAGAACCAGCACAGCAAGATCAGAGAAGCAAGGACCGAGGTCTCTAACGAAGTCTTAAGGTATGCATGCTCTGTGCCTTGAAAACCATTGACTTCCTCCCCAATCAAGCTACTGGATCTAAATTTGCTGGTGTATTTTGCCATAAATGTAAAGTAGCAATCGTGACCCGAACAGACTTTCATTTTGAAAATGAAAGCCACATAAAAACAATGGAAAACAGAAGTCTTTTAAGGAAGGGTCTGCTCTGCAGAAATTGTTCCCACTCCACTTAGTTTCTCTTGTTCTTTTAAGCAGGGAAATGAAGGGCAGAAACCAAACATAGTGGAAATGAGGAAATCTAATAGAAACCCACTGTTCTTTTAGCAAGAAAATGAAGAGCAGAAACCCTCCTATCTGTGTTCATATCTGCAACAAACCATGATCGCAAACCTAGTTCTAACGACTCACAAACCTGCGGCCCACATGACAAGAACTCGAACATGATCCTTCGCCTTTGATGCACTGAGAGATCGAGCAGGACCCTGTACAGTGGTCGAGGAGTAGCTCAAAGATGATGTTCATCGTTAGCAGTACATTCATCTAGGGGGGTTT
The DNA here is from genome assembly GCA_947650365.1 of Chamaelirium japonicum. Lineage (NCBI taxonomy): Eukaryota > Viridiplantae > Streptophyta > Magnoliopsida > Liliales > Melanthiaceae > Chamaelirium > Chamaelirium japonicum. Next base: position 24,779,239 of record OX393553.1, on the reverse strand, counting down.
ACCTTAAAAGATGATGGGAGTCGAAGAGGCCGTTACATCTCCCACCTTCTTCTTTGCACCGATCGGCAGGAGCTTGTCTGCGATAGATTGAGAGGGTGGTCGAAAATTGGGAAGGAGAGATGGTCATGGTCGTAAGAGGAAGGGATCGAAGGATAGACACCTGGTTTATGGGAAAATCGTCTTTCCAAGATAAGGTACGGTGTTTTTCCGCCTTTGAGGAAGAAACGTTGTTTCCGCTCGTTTTGCACAGACCTTGTTTCCTTGCAAACTCCACCAGGGAAAAACGTTTCTGTGTTTTAAATGGCAAAAGTACATGGGAAATAGACAACTTTGTGGGTTTCTGTTGTCGATTTCCGCCAAAAAGAACATGCCCTAAATGAAAAGTAACAATTACTTTCAAGATAGAAGGACAAGTGATCACCATGTGAACAATGACAACCTAAGATGTTAATCAATGCATAGTAAAGAAAATGCATGAGAACCTGATTAAATTTTCTGCGGAAGAAGAAACCTAGGAGCTAGGAAGCATGGACACTTCCCCAGGCCTCCCGTACCCGTGTCGGACACCGACACTCGTCGGACACGCATGTGCCGTGTCCTACGTGCTTCCGGGAGCTGGACACGGTCGGACACTCCTCGGACACTCGGGACACTGCGGGTTGACGGACTGTTCGATATAGGGTCGGGTTACAAGTTGTGGTGATTCAGTTTTGGCTTCAACCTATCTGATCCTCTGAGATTATAACCTCAAAGAATTAGATAGGTTGAAGCCAAAATTGAATCGCAGCCGTTCTTTTGCATGCCATTTGGGTCTAAGTGTGATTCAATTGTCAGGATAGTTATGATGGACGGTTACGATTCAAGTTTGGCTTTAACTTATCTTATCCTCTGAGGTTTCAGATAAGTTGAAGTCAAAACTGAAATACAGTCGTTATTTTCCATACCATTTAAAGCTGTCTACGATTCACCGATCGGGCTGGATGTAACTAACGATAGCGATTCAGTATGCATTAAATTCTCATTTTAGTTGTTTTCTATGAGGTTTTTTCGGTTATTGAAATATATAAGAATTGCAAACACACATAAAATATAAATTTATTTTGTCGTGTCCCCATCATACCCGTGTCCTCCTTTTTTAGGATTTGCCGTGTCGGCGAACCCGTGTCGTGTCGTACCCGTGTCGCCGTACCAGTGTCAGTGCTTCTTAGCCTAGGAGTTGAACATAAGAGTATTCCATAAATAAAGTTATGGGAACCTATGGATTCACATGAGCATTAAATAAGACATCAGTAGCAGCATATCAAGATAACTCCATGTTTTCTAAAGAGATGAAGGGAAACTTAATTTATAAACGAACGATATTAAAGAGCAGACCAAAAAAAAAAACAGAATACAAAATTATAGCTAAAATTACGGAAAACAAGATGAGATGTTCGCCTAAATTCTATAAGATCAATCAACAATGCATTGTTGGAAAATAACGATATAGACGATGGAAAGATGGATGAAAAAAAAAATTTAAAACTACGACGACATTTACAGGGAAGAGATTGTTGAAAGGATAAATATGGAATTAGGTATCTCTCTTAAACAATCAAGAAAATCAAACTGAAACGAATTAATATTATTCATGAAAGTAGCTTTACATGGACTGATAGCTTAGCAAGAACTTTTCAGGTTTAGCATCAGGAACATAACAAGACAACAAGATTAGAAACAAAGTAGAATATCATCAATGCACAATCCAACACTACCCGGGTTCCACAATTCATGACCGAATCTAACGGCTAATATTAAAAGAGCAATGCTATTCAGCCCGAAGGTTTTCCCGATTCCACTCAGCCCAATTGACGTGGCAGCGTGCAACTGGTGGTGTAAAAGACTTAAATGTCGTTAGTGGGTTTCAGCCACCATTTCACGCTGCCATGTCAATCATGCCGGCAAAATCGGGAAAACCTTTGGGCTGAATAGCATTTCTCATATTAAAAATATCTTTTTAATCCGGACATGAGGGATCGGATTACGAGACTAGATCACAAGAACCACTTCAAGGTTCATCAGATCAAGTATGGTCTTGCTCTCTTGGCCTCAAACTAAGTTGTATACCTATTTCTCTCACGAATAGTAATCTGACACATTTTTACCCCTTATTTTCATTAAAACAATAGTATGTCCCTTTTAAACCCTCTTAACGCATTATTTTAGGATATATTCATAGCGTTCAAAGCTTTCATGGAAGAAAGAATGGTTTCAGGAGTTACTATATAATTCATGAAACCATTCTTTCTTTCATGAAAGCTTTGAAAGCTTTGAAAGCTATGAATATATCCTAAAGCAATGTGTCAGAGGGTTTAAAAGGGACATAGTTTTGTTTTAATCAAAATAAGGGAAAGAAAAAATGTTGTCAATGTTTGAAGTGGCATTTAGCTGGTGTCTTGCCTTAAGCATTTGAATAAAAACAATTATGAAAAAAAATCTTCTTTCTTGTCCTCCCACCTTTTTGCAAGCTTTTGATATGAAATAGGTAAAACGTTGAAGTGGATTCATATAACTACAAGACCTACACAAGAAGAGGACTAGTGTTCATATAATTCTCTTTTTAGTTTTTTGTTAGGTATTCTTTTTTACAGTTTTTTGTTAGTTATTTATCCAGATTATAACGACATGTTCTCCTTTCCTTTATTTTTTTACTTATTCCAAGTAGAAAGCAGAACGATATTTCACTCGACAATCCGACGTGATCTAACCCTCTTTATCATTTACCATACAATCATGATGCTGGCAATATTGGTGCAGCCAATAGGGTTGTCAACAAAGTGGGTACCAAGAATAAAAATCGTCGAAAATCATGAAAATTTTCAAAATAAATCGGTTTAGGCAAGTACCGATTGGAAATATGGCATACACCCCACAGAATCGTCAAACAGGGATTTTACAGAAAAATCACTATGTATCGTGAATCGTGATATATCATTAAAAATCATTAAAAACAAATAAACAATTAAAATTTATTAAAAAGACAAGAATATCGTTAAATGTTTGGATGTTATGTATTTGCATAGCATGCATAGAAATAAATGCTACTTAGAGTTCCACTAGTAAATAGTATAGAAATGCCAATTAGGTGTTCCAAAGTGTGTAGCTATGTTTGGCTTATGAATGGATAAATTTTGTTGCAAAATGCCATCAATTAATCAATACTTCTATCATTTCTATGTTTCGACCTTTGCACAGCATCACAACATAAATGAAATACATGTTATATGAAGCTCTACATCCCTAGAGAATGTAGAAATGAGATCCAATCGTCCAAGTGTCCAAAGTGATGACCTATGATTATGATTGTCTAAAGTTTCGTTGCAAAATTCCATCAACAAATCAATGTTTCCATCAATTCTAGATATATGTAATGTTGTGCATCAACATAACATAGATAGAAATATTTGCTATGTGAAACTCTATACATCCCTAGATAGTGTAGAGATGTGATCCCAAGTGTTCCAAAGTATATATCTATGTTGTTTTCTGATTGTCAAGAATTTCGTCGAAAAACTCCAAAAAATCAATATTTCTATTGTTCCTATAAAACTACAATATTTTCACAATATCAAAATATTTTCAAATATATTTTCATATCCGGAAGTGTCGATTTATTGGTTATTTTGATTTTTGGAAACCCGGCTCGCAATCTTATCCACAATTTTTGTTGAAAGCGTATATGAGTATTGATATCAATTGCATCTAATAATTAGTATCATGTTTCATGCAAACAAGATACAAAACAGATACAGCAATAAAAATACAGACATGAAGTGAATATGGGTAATAAGCACAGTTATTAGAGATGTATACAGATACAAGTTAGCTAACCATATTTACTAAGCTGATAGATCATCGTATTGGCCTCGTGAAATGGACTCAAACACAATCCAATACTTAATCCAAGTAATCAAAATAATCTGATACTTAATCCAGGTAGTAGCACTATAACTTTGAAAGTGTAAAAGTTCAAAACACAACATAAATGTGAAAGATGCATAACTATGATTTTCTCTGAACATCATATCTTACTCAACCAAGGGTTAAAACACAATCCATCACCATCACCATTGTTTTCCATCAAGTCCTGACATGTAGGACCAGTATTTCCAGCCCACCAGTACAGATTAGAGTGCTTCTATTAGCAGCTAACACATGGACTCGAGTAGATGGCGTGACTAACTCTACTGCAAAGAAACAAAAATGGATTTCCACTTTGACAACAAATGCAATAGAATTTGACTTAGGGATTCATGCTAAAATAATGAGATTAATTCCAGTAGAACCATCAACAAGCTATAGAGATGTAAACACGGCATTTACGGTTCACTTGTTTGCAAATCATATACCTTTTTTTGAGGATATAGATAAAAATACAAATTTTAATTGGATGTTAATGATGTAGACGACCTCGAGTCTATACGAAGAACAAAAAGCCAATCGTTACTTTCAGTTGTGCAAGAAATCAATGCAACGGACCGGCGTAAATCTAGTTCATTAAACTGTACTATGAATTCTGAACACTTTTGGTTGATTCATGTCCATCGGATTGTTGGATCATAAGTTATGAACATTTTCACTAATGGTTAGACCTAGGTGCGAGGTTTTTTCACACCCAAGTTATCAGTTGGGTTAGCGTAACTATCTTTAGGAGGTTTACTAATGAAATAAATAAGTACCATTATATGGCTCATCCAAGGGATGAGATTAAAAGGTACTTAAAGTAATAGTGGATGGAGGCCCTCATCAGACTTAAGTTGCACTCGAGGGTTAAGATCGCATCCCGCAAAAGATGGTACTCCGCAACCCTAGTCGCCACCCCTAAACAAGTCATACAGCATCCTTAAGAAGCGTGTGTGGACGCCATGCCTGCAGCATCTCTCTCTCTCTCTCTCTCTCTCTCTCTCTCTCTCTCTCTCTCTCTCTCTCTCTCTCTCTAAAAGGTACTTAAAGTAATAATGGATGGAGGCCCTCATCAGACTTAAGTTGCACTCGAGGGTTAAGATCGCATCCCGCAAAAGATGGTACTCTGCAACCCTAGTCGCCACCCCTAAAGGAGTCATACGGCATCCTTAAGAAGCGTGCGTGGACGCCATGCCCGCAGCATCTCTCTCTCTCTCTCTCTCTCTCTCTCTCTCTCTCTCTCTCTCTCTCTCTCTCTCTCTCTCTCTCTCTCTCTCTCTCTCTCTCTCTCTCTCTCTCTCTCTCTCTCTCTCTCTCTCTCTCTCTCTGTGTGTGTGTGTGTGTGTGTTACATGACCCCCCCACCCCACCCCCCCTTTATTTCCCTTCTATCACTTATATAAAGGGCTTTATGCATTGAAAGGGATATCATATTTTGAAAAGAAAACCCTAGTTTTTGAAAAAGTTTCATCTCTCAGAAACCCCTACTTCACCTTTAACAGTCTTCTTCAGCTTCTCTTCCAACCACGGATTCAAATCTTCAGTGTAACCATTTCCTCTCATGCTAGTACAGAATTTCAGTACAGAATTTCAGCGCTAGAGAGCATCTTCTTCCTCTGGATCTTCGTTAGAACTTCTTCCCTTGATCTTCTCGGCCACCAACTCCCTTACCGCCACTTCATCCAACTTTCAGGCAACTTCGTCGTGGATTCCAGCGACATCCGTGCATATTCAGAGGCACACAAGTATCGATCGGTCTCATAGGCACTGTTTAAAATGCGGGTATCGGTCTCGATATCGGCCCGCCAACAGACCAGTATATATCGGTATCGACCGGTACATACCGATATCGGTCGGTATGTATCGACTGGTATCGGTACCCTTTTCGGAACTAAAAAAAATCCTAAAACTTGAAGAAAAAATCTGACCCATACAGCTGAAACCTGATATACATACGTAATATATATATATATATATATACAAAAATATAAGCTTATCAATCGATATGGAGCCATCACGGTACCGGGGGGTTGATTCGGTACCGACCGGATATCAGTCGGTATTTAAAACCATACTCCCATGGTAGTATCTTCCATTGATCCTGTGTTTTGTTGATCTACAGCTTTAATTGAGATCAATCCCCCCATGAATATAGATTGTTGAACTGAAATTTCTGCAACCAAAATTTCAGCCACTGTTTAGGCCCCAAAACCTTTTCTTTTGTCTTTTGCTCCATACTTTCAATGAGTCCTTCTAATTGGTATTTGACTTGGTTTGCTAACTTCCTGATGTGTTTTTATTGTGAATATTGTTTTAAATTTCTGATTTGGATTTTGATATAAAACTTATGATAGGAATATGCTTGATATCTTAAGTACCTCGTTAATCGTATGGGGAACTTTGGAGTGACAGTTCAAATCCTCTAGTAGTCGCATTTGGGGGCTGTTGGATGGAATTTTAGGGAAGGTTCTCGAGTGGAGAACTTCAAAATTCCCACACATATGAACCCATTCATTTTCAAGTTTCGTGTGGTTAGGTGGAATTTCAAAGTTCACACGAGCCCATCATCCACCGCCCGCCACCTTTGGTGCCATAGTGTGAGACTAATTAAAGGTTTGAGGGACTCTTGACTCAAGTCCATGGGAACTTTGAGTTTATGTACGCGAAGCTCATGGACTGTGAAAGTTCATAGGAGTTTGTAGCTAGAAGTCAAGTCCTTGGGAGCTTTGAGCTTATAAACTTGAAGCCCATGGACTATGAAAGTTCACCTGAGTTCATAGGAGTCCAATCCTTTCAAGTTCCCCCAAAAAAGTCCCTAACAACAACCAACCCACAACTCCCTCTCTCCCTAAACAAGTAGGTGCATGGTTTTGGAAGATTAAGGACCCTCAAAATCGTTTTTTCAAAATTTCATAAAGCCCACCACCAAGATGGAATTATTTTGAGGAAAAAGGACGAGGATGGGAACACGATGTACCCTGAATTTGTGGCAAAAATGACAAACACATGAATTATATTTTAAAATTTCTGATGGAGAAGTGAAAACAAGCTCAATAGGAGGCTTACCACGACTGAAGATATTCTAGAGAACTTGTAAACAAGTTGAACAAGAGGTTAGATTCCACATGACAATAAATTTACCAAACTAAAAGTTATAACGTGGGAGAAAACCAAGCGAAAAGGGTATGGAAATGTTTTACCTCTTGCACTATGCCAGATATAGAAGGGTACAAGTAAAAACTATGTATCCTGAGTATTAAAATTGTTGAAAATTCGGTACAAATTTCTTTAGTATTAAAACTGTTGAAAAACTAAGACAAGACCTAAGGACATAGTGATTCGGAGACACGGATGGCGGCTAGAACTTCCATGACAAAACAAAGTGCTAAATAAATGAGTAATTGTCATTAATCATTATGCACCTATAAAGCAAAGTAGCAAACCCAGCGTATCACTGGGAGATCGAGCCACTTGTAAAGTAGCATAGCCCACGTATAATGAGATAAACCGAATATCTACTTCCTTCTTGTTGTGCGTTATGTTGTTTGGATATTGAGAAACTTTTCTTTGATTTTGTTCAGTTGTTCTTTAGAATTAAAATCAGTCTCCTAATTCTAGGACAATTATCACACCTTGATCTTTTATGTGATGTTGAGAAAAACCATGGCAATTCTCAGATCATAAGAGATAAATATATTAAAAGTGTATCAGCTACCTCGCCTTTGTTGATGTTGTTGCAAACAACCAAGAACACACTCACATCAGCTGCTTAGTGGGTCGAGATGGGGAGTGGCCTGGGGTGAATAAAATCTCACTCCATTGCTTCTGCAAAGAAGAATATATTAGGGGAATTCTAGTTGGAGGGGAAGTTGTTTTATTGTAAGAGAATGGATATAGAGGTTGTGGGAGGCTGATACCTACAACTGAGTAGATAGAGGATCTGATGAAACTTCTTATTAGTCTTATGTAAAAATACAGGCAATGCTCAATCACATTCAAGTATTTTTTCAACAGGATCAATAAGCCTCCACAAAGGTTTTAAATTTTGGTTTTGTTTCGGGTTTCGGTCCAAGCCTAAACCAAAATTTTGACCGAAATTGACCAAATTTTGAAATTTATTATTCCAATTCTAAAACTGAAATTGACCGAACCGAAATTTATAGTTAAAGTTTTAATTCTGAATGCCGAAACCGAAATTGATCGAAATTTGACGGAAATTGACCGAAATGGCCAATCCCCCTGGTGTCGACCCTCGTTTTGTTTCAGTTCTGCCGAAACCGAAAAATTTCGGCAAACTTTTGGTATTTCGACCAAAATTTCAAGCCATGGCCTCCACCCAGGAGCACTACTTAACTAGTTGATCATCAATCTCCAACTGAACAACTCATCACACAATGAATCGATCAAAAAATTTAACATGAGATAAGTTTATGAGTCCTTTAATGGAGATAATTGCAAGATCTTGAGATATCCAAGTAAGAACATGCCCCAGTAACAACCCAAGACCATATAAAAGCGCAAAATTCAAGCATACTGAACAGAATAGAATGAAATATTTGCTTCATAAAGGAACATAAAAGATGAAAAAGCATCTATTTCAAATGATACCAAACCCCATAACAATCGAACGATAAAAGAAAATGAGCTGAACTACTGAACACCATCATGGGCTGATAATTATTTGGATCTGAATATATTATTCAAAAAGGATATGATCACAAATATTAAATGAATCTCAAAGCCGCGTGTTATCCATGACAGATAGATCACTCAAAAGGTATGAAAATAGAGGCCAGAACCAAAAAATAAAAACCTTTTTTCTCTTGTTAATGTAAAAAGGATTGTATGAAGGTTAACCTCACTCTACCATCACCTCCCTCTCGGCCTCGTGCTCCCTCGGTGGCACCGGGTAGTTGAGAGAGAAGCAGGCATCGCAGAACGTTGAGGCCTCGTCCCCAAACAGCTTCCTTAGGCTCTCGAGCGACAGAAAGGCAAGCGAGTCGCACCCGACCTCCCGCCTCACCCCCTCGACGTCCATCCGATTGGAGATGAGCTCCTCGGACCTCGGGGTGTCCACACCGTAGTAGCAGGAGCCGACGATGGGTGGGCTGGCGATCCTCATGTGCACCTCCCGTGCGCCGGCGGCCTTGACAAGCCGCACGATCTTGGAGGAGGTGGTCCCCCGGACGATGGAGTCGTCGACGATGACAACGTTCCGACCCTCGAGGATGCCGCGGACGGGGGCTAGCTTGAGCTTGACACCGAGGTCGCGGATCTCCTGGGACGGCTGGATGAAGGTGCGGCCGACGTAGTGGGACCTGATGAGGCCCTGCTGGAAGGGCACGCCTGAATGCTGGGCGAAGCCGAGGGCGGCGAAGAACCCCGAGTCGGGGACGGGGATGACGACGTCGGCGCAGGGGACGGGGGACTCGCGGGCGAGGGTCTCACCGAAGGCGAGGCGGGAGCTGTGGACGGCGCGGCCGAAGACGATGGAGTTGGGGAGGGCAAAGTAAATGTGCTCGAAGATGCAGGCCTTGCGGGGCCGCTGGGGCATCAGGCAGAGGGAGGTGACGGACATGTCGCGGCTGTCAACAACGACGACTTCGCCGGGGAGGACCTCACGCTCGTAATCCGCGTCGATGAGGTCGAGTGCGCAGGTCTCCGAGGCGAAGACGACGGCGCGGGAGGGGCGGCGGAGGCGGCCCATGACGAGGGGTCGGAAGCCGTGGGGGTCGCGGACGGCGAAGAGCTTGTCGGCGGTGAGGAAAACGAGGGAGTAGGCGCCCTCGAGGGACTCACAGGCCTCGACGAGGCGGGCGATGAAGGGGCGGGAGCGGGAGGTGGCGATGAGATGGAGGACGACCTCGGTGTCGGAGGTGGTGTTGAAGATGGATCCGCTGTCCTCGAGGCGGGCGCGGAGGCGGGAGTAGTTGACGAGGTTGCCATTGTGCGCGACGGCGAGCTGGCCGAAGCGGTAGCCGGCGAGGAAGGGCTGGACGTTGAGAGGGGAAGCGGCGGCGCCGGCGGTGGAGTAGCGGACGTGTCCAATAGCGGCGGAGCCAGGTAGGGTATCGACCTTGGCGCTATTGAATACGTCGGAGACAAGGCCAAGGCCGGTGAGGGAACGGAGCGCGCCGGCGTCGGATGCGACGATACCCGCGCCCTCCTGGCCGCGGTGCTGGAGAGCGTGGAGGGCGAGGCAGCAGAGGCGGGAGGCCTCCGAGTCTCCTATGATGCCAACGACCCCGCACTCCTCCCGGGGCTTGTCACCGGCTATGTCAACGGCGAGGCCTTCATCTGCGTCGGCGTAGGCTGCGGAGGGGAACCGGGGCAGCCTCTGTGGACACGCAGGGGAGGAGGTGATGGGGGGTTGGATTCGGTGGTGGAGGGAGGAGGGGTTTAAATGGGTTTTGCATGAGCGAAGATTGGAGGTGGGGGGTTTAGGGTTTGGGAGTGATGGGAGGCGAGGCGACGACGCGAGGCGGTGGGAAGCGGCGGCGGCGGCGGCGGCGGCGGCGGCCATGAGAACAGAGGGAGTAACTGAGAATAAAGGCCGAGGTTTGTTTTCAAGGGTTTACGCCGCGCGTTCTATCTGCATCTAGGGGTGGCAATCCTTGACCCGACCGGCCAACCCGAACCGAACCCGACCCGAAGTTAGCGTGTTTGGGTTTGGCCTAAACGGGTTCGGGCCATAAACGGGTTACCCGACTGACCCGTCTAGTAAACGGGTCGAGTTCGGGTTTGTATTTATAACCCTATTGACACCATACTTGACCCGTTTACCAAATAATTCCTGTCAACCCGACCTGACCTGATCCAACCCGATCAAACCTGGCCTAACCCGACCCAACATGATCAAACCCGACGAACCCGATCAAACCTGACCGGTTTATATGGGTTCTATTGAACCGACACGACCCATTTATTAAACGGGTTAAATAGGTCGGGTCAACTCAACCCGTTTATTAAACGGGTTGGGCATGGGTTTAAGTTTTTGACCCATTTATTAAACGGGTCGGGTTCTGGTTGGGTGTTCTGCCCTTATATCTCAACCCGACCCAATCCATTGCCACCTGATCTCGGCTACAAACGAACTAAGCTGATCGTGAGCCGCTGAGCAGCTCACATACAACCTGATAAAAAGAGCGTTTGATCACAAATCGAGCCAAGCCCAATCCTATAGTTTAAGCTCGTTTAACAAGCTCAAGCAGACCAAAGCTCGACTCGGTTGTGATCGTGAGCAAGCTCGTGAATAGACTCATGAAATGCTTGAATAGACCTAACATATATAGTCCAAGCTTCTAACTGATTCTGGATTTCGGGAGCAAGCTCGATAAAGAACCGTTCGAGTTAATTCGATCACTAAGGGTGTGTTTGGCATTGGTTTTGGAGGCCTAGTTTTGCGTCAAAACTAGTTCCGCTTGCCAAACTGGTTTTGATATAAGATTTTAGTGCGTTTGGGATTCGATTAGAAAATTGATTTTTCAAAACCAAAACCAGAAAATCATCAAAACCTAAAAGCAGAAATTTTCTGCTTTTGGGTTCTTCTTTTGGGTTCTTGAGGCAAGAAGGCAAAACAATAATTTAAAAAAATTATTGTGAATAACATATATAGTGTAAAGAGAAACTATTGTAAAGACAAAAAATTAAAACCGGGAGAATATATACATATCATATTGTAGAGAGAGAAAATTATTATAGAGAGAATACTTTAGAGAAAATATATGATAGATATAAAAATATTATAGAGAGAGAAAATTCTAAAGAGAAGAATATAGATAGAGAGTATTAAATAAATAAATATGTAGTAAGAGAAAATATTGAAGATAAAAAATATTCTAGAGAAGAAATATTATAAAGAGAGAAAATATTATAGAAAGAGAATATTTTAGAGAGAAAATATTATAGAAAGATAATATTTTAGATAAAGAATATATTATAGAGAGTAGTTTAGATAGAAAATATTATAGAGAGAGAAAAAAACATAGAGAGAAGAAAAATAATAATAATAGAGAGAGAAGATATCATAGAGAGAGAAAATATAATAGAAATAGAATATTTTAGAGTGAGAAAATATTATAAAAATAGAATATTTTAGAGAGAGAAATATTATAGAACGAAAACTTTGTAGAAATAGGATATTTTAGAAAGAAAAAATATTATACAAAGATAATATTCTAGAAAGAAAAAATGTTGTAGATAGAGAAAATATTGTAGAAAGAGAATATTTTATAGAGATAAAATATTATAGAAAGAGAATATTTTAGAGAGAGAATATATTATAGAGAGAAATTTAAAAAAGAAATATTATAGAGAGAGAAAATAATGTAAAGGGGAGAAAAATATTAATTATAGAGAGAGAAGATATCATAGAGAGAGAAAATGTTCAAGAGAGAAAATATTATAGAAAGAATATTTTAGAGAGAGAAAATAATATACAAAGAGAATTTTTAGAGAGAGAAATATTGTAGAGAGAAAACATTATAGAATATGATATTTTAGAGAAAAATATTTATAGAAATAGAATATTTTAGAAAGAGAATATTATAAAAAGATAATATTTTAGAGAAAGAATATGTTATAGAGAGTAGTTTAGATAGAAAATATTGTAGAGAGAGAAAAAACATAGAGAGAAAAAAAATATTAATAATAGAGAGAGAAGATATCATAGAGAGAGAAAATATAATAGAAATAGAATATTTCAGAGAGATAAAATATTATAAAAAGAGAATATTTTAGAGAGAGAAATGTTATAGAGCGAAAACTTTATAGAAATAGGATATTTTAGAGAGAGAAAATATAATAGAAAGAGAATATTTTAGAGAGAGAATATTTTAGAAAGAAAAAATATTATAGAGAGAGAAAATATTATAGAAAGAGAATATTTTATAGAGATAAAATATTATAGAAAGATAATATTTTAGAAAGAGAATATATTATAGAGTAAAATTTAGAAAAGAAATATTATCAAGAGAGAAAATAATGTATAGGGGAGAAAAATATTAATTATAGAGAGAGAATATATCATAGAGAGAGAAAATATTCAAGAGAGAAAATATTATAGAGAATATTTTAAAGAAAGAAAATAGTATACAAAGAGTATTTTAGAGAGAGAAATGTTGTAGAGAGAAAACATTGTAGAATATGATATTTTAGAGAGAAAATTTTATAGAAAGTGAATATTTTAGAAAGAGAAAATATTATAGAGAGAGATTATTTTAGAAAGAGAAAATATTATAGTGAGAGAAAATGACATAAATAGAAAAAAATATTATATAGAGGAAATATCATAGAGAAAAAATAGGATAGAAAAAAAAATATTGTTGAAAGAGATCGAAGATATCGCAGATAGAAAAAATGTAATAGAAAGATAATATTTTATAAAGAGAAACTATTGTAAAGAGAAACTGTTATAGAAAGATAATATTATAGAGAGAAAAAAAATATTATACAAAAAAAATATTTTAGAGAGAGAAAATATTGTAAAAACATAATATTTTAAAAAAATAATATTTAAAGAGAAACTGAATGAGAGAAAATATTATAGAGAGAAAAAATGGGATAGAGAGAGAAGAAATAATATTGTAGAGAGAAAATTTAGAGAAAGTGTTTTAGAGAGAATATTTTTAGAGATCGAAAATCTTGTAGCAAGAGAATATTTTAGAGAGAGAAAATATTATATAATGAATATATTTTAGAGAGAAAATATATTAGAAGGAGAGTATTTTAGATAGAAACTGACATAGTGAGAAGAGAAAATATTATAGAGAGAAAGTATCATAGAGGTAATGTTGGAGAGAAAATATTGCAGAAAGAGAAAATATCGTAGAGAGAAAATATTGGAGAGAACATTTTAGAAAAATAACTGCAAAACTAGTTTTAGGCTCAAAACTAGTTTTATTGCCAAATGCTCAAATGTTGATAATTCTAGAACTGGTTTTCGATAAGCTAAAACTGGTTTTGCACAAAACTAGTTCTTGGTATTTCAAAATCAAAACCTAAAATTTCAAAACCAATGCCAAACGGACCCTAAATGTGCGAAGCTTGGTATGAAGTTTAGTAAGCGAGCCAAGCTCAAGCAAACCCAAGCCTTGCTCGACTCAATTATTAAACAACCCAAGCCCAAGTCTAAAGTTTAGGCTCGTTTAATAAATGAGCCACGCTCAAACATGGCAAAAGCAGGCTTGGCTTGCTTGCAGCCCTATTTGCATCCACCGAATTCGGGTTGACATCAAAATTTTACAAAGAATATTCAATGCCCAAACTACCCTCGTCCCTAACTTCAAGTCATCCCTCACCCCACCCACCTAAGTCGTCGTCCCCTCCTTTGTCGCCCCCCTGACGTCAAGCTCAGCCTCGTCCACGGCCATCCTTCCTCTACCTCCTTTCTCTTTCAGCATGGAAAAAATTGAGGAGAAAGAAGGAGAGGGGAGGAGGGGCAAGCATGAGGAGGAGCAAGAAGTAGCTGAGGCGACTGATGAGTTGGGGCTGGCGTGAAGGTGATGACGACGGGGGATGCAGGTGGTGTCAAAAGCTCAGCACATTGGGGGATTAGATAACTGGAGGCAAGGGATGGAGACAATTTAGGGTGATTGAAGGTGTTGAGATAAAAAAATAAAATAGTGTGCCAATAGAATCCGGGTGCCAAGCCGATTTCGATGGGTGCAGATAGAACGCACCTAAGGACTATGTTGCGAACGCACGACCCCGCGTGGGTGTGGACCGTGTGGCCCTGCGGGGATCTTAACCAAGGAAGAAGGGATAATCCATTGGATTCGATCTATTTTGACTTTTGTAATAGCAAGTATAAGTGATGATTCATGAACTGGTGAAAATGGGTCTAGGTAAAACAGTTCTAATTGTTGTGATGTGCTTGGAATCTGATCCAACATTTTTTGTTACATCTCTATTTCAACTTCAAACCACATCTCAAAAGTCTAAGGTTAGGTGCAAAGAAATTATTTGATGAAATAATTTTGTACTGGCTAAGTTTGCCTCTTCCTGATCATTTATTTTTTTTTCGAGAAATGCTATTCAGCTCGAAGATTTTCCCGATTCTGCTAAACCCGATTGATGTGGCCGTGTGCGAGTGGTGGTTGAATCTCACTAGTAACATTTGAATCTAGCGCTGCACCACTCGCACATGGCCACGTCAATTGGGCTGAACGGAATCGGGAAAACCTTCGGGCTGAATAGCATTGTAGACACATGAATTTCGCTAGGACCTGAACCCGACTTACGTGTGCCGACGCGGATGCAAACCCGATGCGCGGACCCAACTCGCGCGCACAGACGTGGATGCAAACCCGACACGCGAACCCGACTCGCGCGCGCCAATGCGGACCCGGACCCCCCACTTCCCTAGGGGCCGGCCCCTACTAGGGTCCGAACCCCATAGGGCCGGCCCTAGTGGGGACCGAACCCCATGGAGGGGCCGGCCGGCCCTGCAAGGAAAAGGAAGAAAAGGAAAGAAAAGAAAAGGAAGAAAAGAAAAAGGAAAGAAAAGAAAGGAAAGAAAAGAAAAGGAAAGAAAAGAAAAGGAAAGAAAAGAAAGAAAAGGAAGGAAATACCGCCATGCGCGGGGGGAGGTTGCGTATGACGTCTGCACACACGCGGATCTGCGCCGATCCCTCGATCCGACGCACAAGACGAAGCGCACGATCGCCATCGATTTCGTGTGCGAAATCCAGC
The DNA here is from genome assembly GCA_947650365.1 of Chamaelirium japonicum. Classification (NCBI taxonomy): domain Eukaryota; kingdom Viridiplantae; phylum Streptophyta; class Magnoliopsida; order Liliales; family Melanthiaceae; genus Chamaelirium; species Chamaelirium japonicum. The sequence continues at coordinate 24,763,607 of OX393553.1, read as the reverse complement.
CATAATTGCACCCGCCAGAAAAGGAAAACAACTAAATGTTATTCCCCTCATCAATGGATGAATAAATCCAGGGTAATTATGAGAGAGATACAAAAGGGATTTAAAATTAAAAAGTTCCCATATCTCTCTCCCCACCCCTTTGCCTATAAATAGAGGGGGTGGGGGAAGGAAAAAATGGTCGGGAAATTGAAGACGAAACGCCAGAGCTCTGCAGAAGAGGAGACGCTTCTTCATCGACCCAAGGCTTCACGAGGCACAGTCAAGCCTGTCCCGAGGGATCGGCTTACTGAAAGTCCTCATCAACGTGAAGACCCTTGCACACGAAGATCATCCCTTCGACTCCGTGCACGAAGAAGAAAGCTCGGAGAAGAAGAACCCTTCGACTCCGAAGACGCCAGAAGCAAAGGCCGGAGAAGAAGAGGAGCGGCACTACCCCGTCGTCTCCAACAAGCTTCGACTCTGATCAAGCCCAAAAGCCCAGAGAAGAAGAGGAGCGGCACTACCCCGTCGTCTCCACAAGCTTCGATTCCGATCAAGCCCAAAAGCCCGGAGAAGAAGAGGAGCGGCACTACCCCGTCGTCTCCAACAAGCCTTCGACTCCGATCAAGCCCAAAAGCCCGGAGAAGAAGAGGAGCGGCACCACCCCGTCGGCTCCAACAAATCCTCGATCCCGATCAAGCCTCAAAGCCCGGAGGAAAGAAGCGAAGCGTCATCACCCCGTCGTCTTCGACTAACGCCTGCGCCATCCACGAAGAAGAAAGCCTGGAGCAGATCGTCTGAAGCGTCGCTACCCCCGTCGTCTTCATCAACAAAAGCCGATGCCACAACCGTCGCACAGAGATCGGTGCTACCCCCACCATCTTCGAAAGCATTCTTCGACTCCGATCACGCCAAAGAAGCCCGGAGAAGAAGAGAAGTCCAGTCGACACGTAAACCGTCGAAGCACCGGAGAAGTAGCCCACGTCGTTCGAAGAAGAAGATCGAGTTGACGCCAAAGCTAAAGCCAACGCAAGAAGCCGAAGCAAAGCCCCAGTAAAGCCCGCGCCAAAGCAACGCAAGTGCCAAAGCCAAGCGACTACGCCGGCCACGAGCAAAAGCACCGCACGTTCTAGCCGATACGACGCGAAGTCCAGAAGAACGAAAGCATCGCAAGACTCTCCCAGCTACGTCCAAGTGCAAGCGCCAAAGCAAAGCAAAAGCCAGAGCCACGCCGGAGCCAAGCCAAAGCCAACGCCAAAAGCTCGATCGACGCTGCGAACCGACGATCAAGGACACCGAGGTCAAGCAAGGAACGAGGAAGACACGAAGACCGAGGAACGAAGCCGAAAACCCCCTAGCCGAGAAAGCGCAAAGCACGGAAGGGATAAAGCAACGGTGGATATTCCTTAGCCTCTCCAAAACCCTCTCCCTGTAAAACCCCTATCCTGGGCAGCCCCTTCAGAGCTCTCGCACAAACACCACGTGGAGACGCGGATCAAAGGGATCCCCCAGAAGATCTTTCCCACAATCCCCTGATCAAAACTCGCCGCAACCCGGACTCGCTACACCCGAGCAACCCGGGTCCCGGCCACAATTGTAATCTCGTGTGATTCGCAATAAAGACGACCCGTGCTTTTTTTCTGCGTCCACAGATTTCTGGCACGCCCGGTGGGACCTCTTCTCCTTTCATCCGTACGGTTGAAGAAGCTGCTTGAAGTTCGCGATGGCCGGAACAAACAACGATGTGTTTGCTCCAAGCCTCTCACCAATCGCCGAGTCTCCTCTACTCCGACACAGTGATCCAGTAAATCCGGAGGGTGATGCTTCTCCAATGGTGCGCGTCTACACTCAGCGTACTCGGACTCTTGCGGACGTCTTCGTGCCAGAAGCTACTACCGAAGATGCTCGCCAAAGCGCCGACGAGGCCCTGGTGCTTGAAGAAACGAGCCTCGATCCTGGAGCCCATGTCCAGAAGTTTGGGGAGGACCAGCCCCAACCCCGAACCCGTTCGGGTTCTCCAGCAGACGTTGCACCTCCTCTGCAGGGGGCAAACATCAATCATCAGCCAGAAGCAAGTCGGCGTAACTACGTCTCCGATGATGATGGCGAGGATGCGAACATGCAACACCGAGATGTCCTCCGTCATCACCCTCCGTCCGCTCTTCAGCTCCAAGTCATGCAGATGAACGAGCACATGGCGCAGATTACTCGGCTAATGGAGGAGAAGGATCGTCACATCAACACTCTGCTCCAAAAGCTAAGCGCAAAGGACGCTACAGCAGTCGGCCATCCCGTCGCTTCTCCAGTAGCCGCTCCAGTTCCGTCTTCAACTCCCGCTCCTGCAGAAGTTGCTCCGACGATTCAAGCAGCTACTCCAGCGCTCTCCTCGGCACCCGTCCCATTGGAAGTCGTCTCCCCAACGCCAGCCTCGGTGGCCACACAACCTCCGGCAACGGCTGCGATGAGTGCTCAGCAAGTCCAAGCATTGATAGCCGACATGATGCGCTCCCACGGCAGTGGCCTTCCTCCGATCACGGCGGCATACTCGAAGCCCTACACTACGAGGATCCAGCAGCTACGCTTCCTAGTCGGATTCCAGCCACCAAAGTTTCAGCACTTCGACGGAAAGGGAAATCCAAGACAGCACGTCGCCCACTTCATCGAGACCTGCAATAATGCCGGCACATATGGCGACGAAATGGTGAAGCAATTCGTTCGCACCCTCAAAGGCAACGCGTTCGACTGGTACGTTGATCTCCCTGCAGGGACCATCGACAGCTGGGACCAGATGGAAAGGGAGTTCCTCAATCGCTTCTACAGCACCAGACGTACAGTCAGTATGACCGAACTCACCGCCGTCAAGCAAAGGAAGGATGAGCCAGTAATCGACTACATCGACAGGTGGAGGAACCTCGCGCTGAATTCACGAGACCGCTTGTCTGAAGACTCGGCCATCAAGATGTGCACCCAAGGCATGCACTGGGGTCTGCTCTACATCCTCAAAGGTATCAAGCCTCGGTCTTTCGAAGAACTCGCAACTCGGGCTCACGACATGGAACTCAGCCTAGCAAACCGCGGGGACTTGAAGAACAAGGACTTCTTGAAGATAGAGAAGAAGGACAAGCCATCGGCAACGAAACTGAAACAAGTCAATGTTGCTGACATTGTTTCAACCTCCAAGCCGCTCAAGATCGGTGGCAAGCCAGATCAGAAGAAGGGTGTCGCCATACCGCCGCCTCCGCCTCCGAGACAAAGGATGACTCTAGAAGAACTCGAAGCCAAGGAGTACCCTTTCCCAGACTCGGAAGTCTCCTCCATGTTCGACCAACTGCTGCAGGAGAAGATGATAGAGCTCCCTCCTTCGAAGAGGCCCGAGCAGATGCATCGCGTCGACGACCCTCTCTTCTGCAAATACCACCGGGTGGTGAGTCATCCCATCGAAAGATGCTTCGTCTTCAAGGAAAGAATCATGGCGCTCGCTAAACAAGGGAAGATAGAGATCGACTCCGGAGAAGTTGCTACGGCCAACATGACGTCCATCACCTTCGGCTCCTTTTCGCCGGTGCTCGTTGCTGCTAAGCGAAGCATGCCCAAATTGTGCATCAACCGTCAAGCTCCAATCGCTAAGTTAACTTCCCGGCCGAAAGTCTCGAAGCGACGTCAATATACTCCTGCGCTCACCGAGGAGGAAACACCGCTGCCCTGGGGGCAATCATCGCTCACGCCAGCACCTCTTCCAAGCAATGCTGCATCCCAACGGGCGCTCCAAAGGAGATACGAGCAAGGAGATCCGGAAGTCGGTCTGCTCGGCCAGCCTTCGGGGAAGTTCGACTATTACGTTCTCTACTCAAGGCCTCCGTCTGTTTCAATCGACGAAATCAAGCCCACCAGCTGGGAATCGGAAGACGAGCCAGTGGAACCTCAAGAAGAGCAAGTCCCTTCCAGTCAAGCTATGTCCCAATACACCCTCCAGGAAAGATACGAGCAGGGAGATCCGGAAGTCGGTCTGCTGGGCCAGCCTTCGGGGAAGTTCGACTATTACGTCCTCTACTCAAGGCCTCCGTCCATCCCAATTGATGAAATCAAGCCCACCGGTTGGGGATCGGAAGACGAGCCAGTAGAGCCTCCAGAAGAACAAGTACCTTCGAGGGAACCAGTTGCTGCTGTCGACCTTCATCCTAGCGGAGGGGAATCCACCGACGAAGAAGCATGGGTCATGCTACCGCGGCGGCGAAAGCCATGGCAAGAAAAGAAGCTCAAGCAAGACCGTGTGATGAGGGGATTCACCAAGCGGAAGACCTACAAGAAGAAAAGCAAGACTCCGGGAAGGAAGGTGTTCAAAGTGCCGCCAGCAAGCCAAGACGATCTCCTTCAGCAGAGCCTTCCAGAGCCGACAACTTTGCAAGACTTCTTCCCAGATCACTTCCTCCCAGCGGACCAACACATCAAGGTGTCTTGTTGCATGGTCGAAGTCCATGAGGCGTCGGAAGGAAAGAACGAAAGCGGAACTTCAGGAGAAAGTGACTCCACAGATGATGGAGACGATTCCGACGAAGGGGGCACATCTACAAGATCTTGAGCTAATCTTCAAACGACTTCGAAGGTACCAACTCCGCATGAATCCGCTCAAGTGCGCGTTCAGAGTCTCCTCGGGCAAATTCCTCGGCTTCGTCGTCCGACATCGTGGCATTGAGATAGATCAATCCAAAATTGATGCTATCGTCAATATGCCCGCACCAAAGACAGTGCGAGACCTCAGAGGCCTCCAGGGGCACTTGGCGTATATCCGAAGATTCATCGCCAACTTGGCTGGGAAGTGTCACCCTTTTAGCCGCCTCATGAAGAAAGGAGCGCCGTTCACATGGGATGAAGCGTGCCAAGAAGCACTCCAAAACATCAAAGCATATCTACTGAAGCCGCCAGTCCTATCAGCACCGATTCAAGGGAGGCCGCTCATCCTCTACATCGCCGCCCAGGAGCAATCCTTGGGGGCACTCCTGGCCCAGAACAATGAACTTGGCGTGGAGACAGCTTGCTACTACTTAAGTCGTACTCTCGTCGGCGCAGAGCTGAATTACTCCCCAATCGAGAAGGTCTGCTTAGCGCTCATCTTCGCCACGAAAAAGCTGCGACACTACATGCTCGCTCACACCATCAGACTCGTCTCGAAGGCTAACCCACTCAAATACATCATGTCGAGACCAGTGCTTTCCGGACGTCTGGCCAAGTGGTCCCTGCTACTACTTGAATTTGACATCACCTTCGTGCCACAGAAAGCGGTTAAAGGGCAGGCCCTCGCGGACTTCCTTGCAGAGTATCCTCTCCCGGCAGAATGGGAGTTATCAGAAGATCTCCCAGATGAAGAAGTGTTCTCCGTCGATGTCGCCCCATCCTGGAAAATGTTCTTCGACGGCGCAGCTAGGCAAGACATAGCGGGAGCCGGAGTTATCTTCGTCACTCCGGACAACGAAATACTCCCCTTCTCATTCCTGCTCTCGGAAGCATGTTCCAACAACGTGGCAGAATATCAAGCCCTACTCATTGGTCTCGAGCTGGCCGACGAAATGAAGCTTCAAGGACTGGAGATCTTTGGCGACTCTCAACTCGTGATCCAGCAAGTCCTGGGGGCATACGAAGTCAACAAAGAAGACCTGGTACCGTTGCACGCGCGAGCTGTGAAGCTCCTCGAAAAACTCAAGGCTGCTTCCATCCAACACGTTTCCCGGAACCTCAACCAGCAGGCTGACGCACTCACAAATCTGGCGGCTACACTCCCGTTCCCAGATGAACGTTCGCTCATCGTCCCCGTCTGCAGGAGGTTCGTGATCACCGAAGAAAAGGGTCCGCCCGAAATACCGGTTCAAACCAACGCGGTGCATGTCCTCGAGATTAAAGAACAGGACTGGAGGCAACCGTTTGTGGAGTATCTCGTTCATGGTAAACTCCCCGAAGATCCGAAGCGTAAAAGTGACATCCGTCGACGATCTCTAAGGTTCTACCACTTCAACGGCCAACTGTACCGACGAAGCTATGACGGCACACTCCTGAGGTGCCTCGCAAAAGAGGAAGCAGAAGCCACGCTCGAAGAAGTACACGCTGGAATCTGTGGATCACACCAGTCCGGTCCGAAGCTTCACTTTCGCGTCAGAAGGATAGGATACTACTGGCCTACCATGATCAAAGACAGCTTGGAGTACGCGAGAAGATGTCAAGCTTGCCAAATGCACGGGGACTACATCCGTCAACCTCCGGAGCCTTTACACCCAACAATCGCGTCTTGGCCTTTCGACGGATGGGGTCTCGACATCGTCGGTCCTCTGCCCAAGTCATCCAAGCAACATCTCTACATCTTGGCGGCAACGGACTACTTCTCCAAGTGGGCTGAAGCGATACCGTTGAGGGAAGTTACAAAGTACTCCGTCATCAGCTTTATCCAGAACGACATCATCTTCCGCTATGGAGTCCCCCGCTACATCGTAACAGATAACGGGAAGCAGTTCAAGAATGCTGCCGTCAGCCAGTTCTGCGCATTGTACAACATTAAGCAGAATTGTTCGACAATGTATAACGCTCCGGCCAACTGTCTAGCAGAAGCCTTCAACAAAACTCTGTGCAAGCTGCTGGAGAAAACCGTCTCGAAGACAAAGAAAGATTGGCACGAACGCATGGGCGAAGCACTATGGGCTTACCGAACATCCTTCCGTACGCCGACACAAGTAACGTCGTATTCCCTCGTCTATGGCGTGGAAGCCGTTCTTCCGCTCGAGCTCCAGATCCCGTCACTCAGGATAGCAGTCCAGGAAGGCCTCACCAGCGATGACAACGCCCAGCTCCGCCTAGCAGAATTGGAAGCACTGGATGAAAGACGCCTCGAAGCTCAACAGCGACTGGAGTGTTATCAGGCCAGGCTCTCTCACGCCTTCAACAAGAAGATTCGTCCTCGATCATTCCAGATAGGGGAACTGGTGCTGGCGGTCAAACGCCCCATCATTCTCTCGCATCGAGGAGGGAAGAAATTTGACGCCAAATGGGATGGCCCGTATTCCGTCAAGGAAGTCTACTCCAACGGCGCCTACCTCCTCACCACGCCAGAAGGGCTGACACTTGGCCCTATCAACGGCAAGTACCTCAAAAGGTACTATGCCTAAAGCAAGGCCACACCCCTTGTCCAAAAAAAAAAAAAAAAAAAATGAACTACGTGCGACTTGATCCTCCTTAGGGGGGTACGTAGGCAGCCTGAGAAGATACTTCAGGTTCAGTCCGACCAAAAGAAAAAGACAATAAAATTCCATGAAAAGGATGTGGCGAAACGAGGTGATATTATTAATGAAGCGAAGGCAGTACATGGCATAAGTCCTGAAAAGAAAGCCACAATGAAACAAGGAACAACTAAAAGAAGGTGTCCAGAGCTTGAAGACGGCGCAGTAGCTCCTCCCTAGTCACCTCCACTCGCTGAAGCTCCACGGGACGAGCAGCCAGAAGCTCGCGACGGGTCGCCAAGTCCGACTGCTGTTTCAGATAACTCGCCTTCAAAGCGCTCTCCGTGGCCTCGGCCCGCTCCAGACGAGACTCCGCCTTTCGAAGCGAGGCGCGCACAGACTCTATCTTTCTTTGAGCCTTCGACAGGCTGGACGTAGCTTCTGCAAGTTGATTCTCGGACTGACTCAGACTCGTCTCAGCAGCCTCCAACTCAGAAGGGGAACTCCCCTCCAGCAAAGCCCGCCGGGATCGATAAGCCTCGCTCTCGGTCACAAGCTGGTCCATCTGAGCGACGAAAAGAGAGCTGTCAACTTTGAACTCCGCCAGGCTCGCGCAAAACTCCGCACCATCCGTCGACCACCAGTCCTGGAGGGCGCCAAGGCCGGCAGTTTGGAAAGGCTCCAACGTCGACTTGATGTACTGCCGGTAGCTCGAAAGAAGGAACTCTGAGACCCTGCTCCTCGGCCTTAAAACCGGACGAGGCGCCTCGGAGTAGGTAGGCAAGACCCTCCCTGCCGCTGCAACTGCCACAGGAGCCGCCTGCGCCAACAAGGGTGGTGGAACCGGAGAAACCTCCGTTGCCGCTGCAACAACCGTCTCCACTAAAGGGCACGAGGGCACAGTCATCGGGGAATGCCGCTTGTCGACGCTCGAGACTTCAGCCTCCTCGCCAAAAGACAAGGCGTCGACATCGATGTCGTCCAGGTTAATGTCGCCCCTAGGGAAGTTCTCCCCGCAAAGTCCAAGGAAACCCAGATCGTCCGAAGGGATATCTAGCCCGCATGCCCCAGGCACTTCTTGCGCAGCGCCAGTCGACGAGTGCCCGGGCGATGCTTTTGGAGAGCTCGCTCCGCGCTCTACCACTATAACAGAATCTGGTCAAAAGAAAGAAACGGTGCTCAACGTGATAAAACTTCCTGAACGTAAAGGGCAAATAAAATGAAGAGAGCTCCATACCTGTGTGGTCGGACGAAGCGGTCCTAGACGGAGGAATCACCTCATCTTTCAGAAGTCCAGGCTCCTCGGCGTCCTCCGTCAGACAAGGAACTCTCGGGACCATCCCGCGAGGAATGCACACTTTTCTTCTCTTGGGAGGGGCACCCTCAACTTCGGCCTTCGGGAAACAAAATGCCCCAGGGGCACTAGTAAGCTCGACATCCAGCACCGGAACGGAAGAAGGGACACGACGAGCACTGGAGAGGCGACTACAGCTCCTCTGCGCTCTTTGAAGCCCCAGTCGGAGGCGACGGTCCTCCACTCCCGCAGAGTGATTGAAGCAGAAATTTCTGAACCCGCTACTCACCAAGACGTCGACTGGAAAACTCGCAAGTAAAGGAGAAACTCGCCCTTCAACCCACTGGCGGTATTCTGGAGTCGCGGCATCCCGAAATCCGGACTTAGCCCCAGGAAAGAAACTGCCGCCAGTCGAGCGAGCGTAGAGAGAAGCCCACAGACGGTAACCCTCCTGTGGACTGATACGCCCCTGCAGCTGCTGAGGCATGCCAGGGACTTCCTGCCGAAACCCCTGTTGGCGAGCAAAGCGATGAGGGGAGTACTGCTCCACCTCCACCACGACCCCTTGCGCCAGACCAAGTAGCCAGGACGACAGCTTACCATATTCCAGTAAAGACTGTCCGGGAGCCCATCATTATCATACACAGTCGACCTCTCCAAAGGCAGCACCGAATGCTCCGACAGAAATTCAAAATCGACGCTCCCCATCCTCCTCAAAAGGGTGCGAGCACACTCTTTCGGACGCTCCCAACTGATAAAGGCGTTCAAGATCCCTCCTACCCCGGGTAGGAAAGGTAGCTCGGCTGGATGCCCGCGCCTGGCAAAGATCCCCTTCGGGAAATGCAGAGCTATCCAGCCGTACAAATAATGCAAAGGTCCGAACGCGGTCGACCGGCCAAGCTCCTCCTTGGCCTTATCAGAGCCAGACAAATCCCAGTAAGTCCCGCTGAGAGCCCGATACAAGGCGCATAGTATGGCCGGGGCTAGATTGAAGAGCTCGCCCCTCTCCATCCTGGAAGCGGCAAGGAAGGTCCCCGGACGAATAGCCTCCCCAGAACACGGAAGCACGAACCGGCAGAGGAAGATGACCAGCCCAGCAGCTCGGTAAACCGATCGCCACTCCTCGCTATCCCGTTTCAGGACAAGGAGTTCCCAGGGACACTGCTTCCCCTCCATTGAGTGCTTCTCTCGAGCCAAGGAGTCGATAGGCCTCACAAAGGAGCGAAGCGGAGGTCTCTGCATCTGAGCGATCTTCCACATTGGGTGAGTCGAAGGCGCTGGAGACCTATACTCACCTCTGAACCAAAAGTCGACCCAAGAAGAAGGACGCACTCGATCTGATTGATCCCGCGCCGCAATGATAGCATGTGCCTTGAACAGAAGAAGGCAAGAACTCGGAGCGTAGCTGCTGTCCAGCAGATCCTTCAAGGCTGGCACCTCCTCTTGGTAGTAATTACGTACCTCGGGGCACCCGGAAACGATATGGACGTCGCGAAGCGAGATGCCTATCTCCCCCGCCCCAGTAAGGAAAGTGCGCGGTACATCCCCTCCGGACGACTGTACTCTCGACGGGCCGGCGCCAGAAATTTGGCCAATAAGTTCATCTCAGGTTCTGCGCCAAAGACCTCATAGAGCTCGTCCATCCATTCACGAAAGCCGCAAAGGTACTGGACGTCTCCCCGAGGCCAAGAGTCGGTGCCCCATCGGGTCAGCCTGGCGCATATCTTCGAGGCAACAACTGGCGTAGGCACGAAATCTTCATCACAATGGTGGAACGGAAGACTCAAACTCGGCCGCAGAAGTTTCATGGAGATCCCTTCGTCAGTATGAATCTTCTCGCTTAATTTCGGCATCCCACAAGTCGCATCCACGACGCCATCTTCCGTGATGCGCTCGTGCACAAAGACACGGAGGAACGACAGAAGGTCTTCCCGCCTTGAGCTGCGGTGACGGCGCACACGAGTGTAAGGAAAGCAAAGGCATCTCCTCCCGTCGAAGAAGTCCTCGTCTATCCAGCCCGAGGAAGTCAAACTCTCGAAGACGCAAGCCCTGGAGGACCGTGAAAGAAGGCAAGTCAAGACAAGTGCGTACACAAAAAAAAAAAAAAAAAAAAAAAAAAAAAAACTAAGGGGGCCTGCACCCCTGTCAAGAGGATTGCCCGATTCAAGATCAATCTCCAGCCAGCCCGCACCCGTGTCGCGACCCGTGCGCCACGAGCCGACACTAATATCATCGGCACCTTCGAAGTTCAAAAAAAAAAAAAAAAAAAAAAAAGAGAAGTCAACGAGTGGGGGCCCACGGGCCCCTCTCCCCCAATCAATGACCAACAGCCAAAGAAGGGGGGGGGACCACAACGCCCCCCTCCTCCGTTCCGGTCGGGGCCAACCCCGACCCTGTCGCCGATACAACCGGGGAGGGGGGGGGCGCCCAACTCGGGGCCGCCGCCGCCCCTTCGCCGACCCGTTCGGGGCCAAGCCCGACCCGGCCGCCGCCGCCTGCGCGCCACCGCACCGCTGCCCGCACGCGCGCCCCCCGACCCTGCCGCCGCGACCTCCGGCCCAGCACCGCCCGCGCCGCCTCCGTTCGCGCAGCACCGCGCCGCCCGCGCCGCCTCCGGCCCCGTGCTGGCCACGCGCAGCCCCGCCGCGCCCCGCGCCGGCGCTGCTGCCACTGCTGCCCATGCAGCCTGGAACCGAAGAAGAAGAAGAAAGAAAGAAAAAAAAAAAAAAAAGAAAAGAAAAGAAGAAGAAAAAGGAAAAAGAAAAAGAAAGAAAAGAAAGGAAAAGAAAAAGAAAAGAAAAGAAGAAGAAGAAGAAGAAGAAGGAGGAAGAGAGAGGCGGCGAAGGCGACCCGCACCTCAGCCGCGCTCCTCCATCCTCCCCGCCGCGAGCCTCGTCGCATCGTCGCTTCGAACCCGCCTTCGCAACGACCGCGAAATCGCGCACCATCGCCGCCGACGAAAGAGGCGACACCGGGAAGACGGAGCAAGTCGCGTGCAACCCCGGGCAGCTCTCTTCCGACGACGGTCTTCAGAAGCCGGCAGAACCTTCGCAAAGGAGCACGATGGCGAATGAAGAGGGTAGGGGTCCTTAAATAGACCTCCAACCCCGCCCACAAAAGGAATCAAGGACAAGCGCTCTACGATTCCTACGTGTCCAAACCCTACACGCTCTCATCGACGCACTCGTCCTTGAGGGGGCATTTGTAGACACACGAATTTCGCTCGGACCCGAACCCGACTTACGTGTGCCGACGCGGATGCAAACCCGACGCGCGGACCCAACTCGCGCGCACAGACGTGGATGCAAACCCGACACGCGAACCCGACTCACGCGCGCCAATGCGGACCCGGACCCCCCACTTCCCTAGGGGCCGGCCCCTACTAGGGTCCGAACCCCATAGGGCCGGCCCTAGTGGGGACCGAACCCCATGGAGGGGCCGGCCGGCCCTGCAAGGAAAAGGAAGAAAAGGAAAGAAAAGAAAAGAAAGAAAAGAAAAAGGAAAGAAAAGAAAGGAAAGAAAAGAAAAGGAAAGAAAAGAAAAGGAAAGAAAAGAAAGAAAAGGAAGGAAATACCGCCATGCGCGGGGGGAGGTTGCGTATGACGTCTGCACACACGCGGATCTGCGCCGATCCCTCGATCCGACGCACAAGACGAAGCGCCCGATCGCCATCGATTTCGTGTGCGAAATCCAGCCATAATTGCACCCGCCAGAAAAGGAAAACAACTAAATGTTATTCCCCTCATCAATGGATGAATAAATCCAGGGTAATTATGAGAGAGATACAAAAGGGATTTAAAATTAAAAAGTTCCCATATCTCTCTCCCCACCCCTTTGCCTATAAATAGAGGGGGTGGGGGAAGGAAAAAATGGTCGGGAAATTGAAGGCGAAACGCCAGAGCTCTGCAGAAGAGGAGACGCTTCTTCATCGACCCAAGGCTTCACGAGGCACAGTCAAGCCTGTCCCGAGGGATCGGCTTACTGAAAGTCCTCATCAACGTGAAGACCCTTGCACACGAAGATCATCCCTTCGACTCCGTGCACGAAGAAGAAAGCTCGGAGAAGAAGAACCCTTCGACTCCGAAGACGCCAGAAGCAAAGGCCGGAGAAGAAGAGGAGCGGCACTACCCCGTCGTCTCCAACAAGCTTCGACTCTGATCAAGCCCAAAAGCCTAGAGAAGAAGAGGAGCGGCACTACCCCGTCGTCTCCACAAGCTTCGATTCCGATCAAGCCCAAAGCCCGGAGAAGAAGAGGAGCGGCACTACCCCGTCGTCTCCAACAAGCCTTCGACTCCGATCAAGCCCAAAAGCCCGGAGAAGAAGAGGAGCGGCACCACCCCGTCGGCTCCAACAAATCCTCGATCCCGATCAAGCCTCAAAGCCCGGAGGAGAGAAGCGAAGCGTCATCACCCCGTCGTCTTCGACTAACGCCTGCGCCATCCACGAAGAAGAAAGCCTGGAGCAGATCGTCTGAAGCGTCGCTACCCCGTCGTCTTCATCAACAAAAGCCGACGCCACAACCGTCGCACGGAGATCGGTACTACCCCCACCATCTTCGAAAGCATTCTTCGACTCCGATCACGCCAAAGAAGCCCGGAGAAGAAGAGAAGTCCAGTCGACACGTAAACCGTCGAAGCACCGGAGAAGTAGCCCACGTCGTTCGAAGAAGAAGATCGAGTTGACGCCAAAGCTAAAGCCAACGCAAGAAGCCGAAGCAAAGCCCCAGTAAAGCCCGCGCCAAAGCAACGCAAGTGCCAAAGCCAAGCGACTACGCCGGCCACGAGCAAAAGCACCGCACGTTCTAGCCGATACGACGCGAAGTCCGGAAGAACGAAAGCATCGCAAGACTCTCCCAGTTACGTCCAAGTGCAAGCGCCAAAGCAAAGCAAAAGCCAGAGCCACGCCGGAGCCAAGCCAAAGCCAAAAAGCCAAAGCCAAAGCCAACGCCAAAAGCTCGATCGACGCCGCGAACCGACGATCAAGGACACCGAGGTCAAGCAAGGAACGAGGAAGACACGAAGACCGAGGAACGAAGCCGAAAACCCCCTAGCCGAGAAAGCGCGAAGCACGGAAGGGATAAAGCAACGGTGGATATTCCTTAGCCTCTCCAAAACCCTCTCCCTGTAAAACCCCTGTCCTGGGCAGCCCCTTCAGAGCTCTCGCACGAACACCACGTGGAGACGCGGATCAAAGGGATCCCCCAGAAGATCTTTCCCACAATCCCCTGATCAAAACTCGCCGCAACCCGGACTCGCTACACCCGAGCAACCCGGGTCCCGGCCACAATTGTAATCTCGTGTGATTCGCAATAAAGACGACCCGCGCTTTTTTTCTGCGTCCACAAGCATCTCTTTTTTTTTCCACAATAAAAGTGACACTTGAGGACTAACCAACTTAGGCTCTCATCAAACCTAGTGTGCCGTACCAACCATGATCCAAGAAATCTGAAGGTCGATCGATGGCAGCAAGGTCAATGTGGATGTTACTCATGGTGGAATTTTGGAGACCAACCAGTATAAAAGGAGCCATATCCCTCAAAGACATAATAATCACATGGTGAATGAAAGTATTGACAACCGAAAAAGCATCAGATGAAAATGTTTTAAAATTCTAGAGTGTTTCAAAATAATATTTAAAAATAATATATTTAAACAAATAGCGTTTGACGTAAAGTAATTACCATACTTGCACTCTAATAGCCACTTGGCGTGTCAGCATCATAAAACGAGTAGCGATATATATATATATATATATATATATATATATATATATATATATATATATATATATATATATATAGAGAGAGAGAGAGAGAGAGAGAAATGCTTGAATGCGGCATGCGGTGCGTGCGGCATCGCACCGCAGCCGTGTGATGCACGCAGCAGTGCATCACACGGCTGCGGTGCGATGCCGCACGCACCGCATGCCGCAGCATAGCATGCCCCTATATATATATATATATATATATATATATATATATATATATATATATATATATATATATATATATATATAAAGAGAGAGAGAGAGAGGAATGTTACAGTGAGCTGTGAGCTATCAGTTTAGAAAATGAGCTGCGGGTATTTTGACCCCCCCTAGAAGTTTTGAAATTTGGTGAGGGTTTTGTCTAGGGTAAGATGATCATCCTCACCTATTTTCATCAAATTCCAAAACTTCTAGAAGGGTCAAATGGTCGAAGCAAAATTTGTCGTCCGTAGTTACCGTTAAAATATGTAGATTTTGCTTCGACCATTTGACCCCACTAAAAGTTTTGGAATTTGATGAAAATTATTGAGGATGATCATCTTACCCTAGACAACACCCTCACCAAATTTCATCAAATTCCAAAACTCCTAAGGGGGTAAAAATACCCGCAAATCATTTTCTCCTACCCCAGCTCACAGCTCAACGTAACAGCCCTCTCTCTCTCTCTCTCTCTATATATATATATATATATATATATATATATATATATATATATATATATATATATATATATATATATATATATATTCCGTTTAAAGTAGAACCTGGTATTTAGAGTACAGGATTTAAACCCGGTATTATGGATACCGGGTTTATCCGAAATCCAACGAGAAAATGACTACATATGGGAACACTATATAAGGGGACTTCAGTTAAACTCGGTGTTCAGAATGTTGGGTTTAAGAGAATACGGGGTATGAGCTGACAGCCCATTTGCTCATTTGGGCTGTCACCGGCAGTCATCCGATTCCAACGATCCAATCGTCCATTAAAAAAAAAAAGATGTGTTAACAGCTGTGTTACAGTTGTTAACCAACCGCTCTCCCTCTCTCTCTCTTCGCAGCCCGAGCTCACCCCCTCCGACAGCACCCCGACCCCCTCCGGCAGCCCACCGACCCCCTTTGGCAACCCCTCGACCCCCTCCAGCGACCCTGTCCCCCTCCGGCAGCCCCCCGACCAGTCAGCCCCCTCCTCGACCTCCACCTCCCATTGCTCCCTCCGACGCAGATGATCGCACTTCATCCCAACGAATCTGCAAATCACATTGGCCCCACCTCCGGTGGTCAATCGCACGGGGGTCTGCCGGTGCTGCGATTGGCGTCGGGGGTCTGCCGGAGGGTGCTGTCGGAGTTGTGGGGAGGGTGTGATCCACCAGCGTCGGAGTGAGCAAGGGGGGTGGAGGTCGGGGAGGGGAGGGGGCTGACTGGTCGGGGGGTTGCCGGCGTCGGGGATGAAGATCGGGGCTGCCGGTGTCAGGGATGCAGATCAGGAGTTGCCAGCGTCGGGGCAGGTGCGATCCATAGTCGCTGGAGGAGAATTTTGGGGTCGGGGAAGCGATCAACGCCGGAGGTGGAGGGTGGTGGTCGGGGCTGGTGCGATTGGCGCCGGAGGTGGAAGTGGAGAGGCATCGGAGGTGGAGGTGCGGTCGGGGCTGGTGCGATCGACGCCGGAAGAGAGATCGGCCCGAGGGTTTCAGAGAGAGAGAGAGAGAGAGAGAGAGAGAGAAGGGGGGGTGTATACAGCTATCCCTTTTTGTTTTTTTTTTGTTTTTTTAATGAATTTGTCCATTCAAAAGCTAACACATGGCTGACAGCTCAAATTGCAATTGGCTGTCAGCTCATACCCCGTTTATCCGAAATCCAACGAGAAAACAAGTACATATCGAAACATTATATAAGGGGACTTCGGTTGAACTCGATGTTCAGAATGCTGGGTTTAAACCATGTAATCCAAATATCATATTCTACATGAAATAAAAAAGAAAAAAAAATATCTCGACTCGCTTTACAGCGCTGACATGCCACGTGGCTGTCTGAGCGCTAAACTGATAAATACTATCGATCAAACGCTATTGAATTTAAATATTTATTTTTTAAGTATTATTTTTTAAAAAATCCTTATTATTATCCCCACAAGCCACCCCAACTAGAGGGTGTGGGTTCTAGCCAACACTTACCCCCTTTCATTCTCGACATATTCTTGATCATAGTAGCAGCGAGCAACCAACCGGGGATGTTAATAATAGCCAATGTGGGTGCAAGTTGTGGATCTCTATCTAATGGTCCAAAAAAGAAGATTAGGCCGAAGGGGGATTGTTGGTTTCAACTAATTTCAATGAGTGGACGCTCTGTAACTCATTTTCTTTCTCATGGTTGTAAAATTCGACTTCTTTTTATCTCAATAATGAGCTATCTAGAAGCAAAAACACACCGACGACAATCGGGGTCAAAAGGGATATAAGGGTGAGGACCTTTCCCCTTTGGGTTCTATTGAGGGCGGCTAGGGTTTAAGTGGCCTCGACCTCCCGAAGGAGGTTTAATCCAGGTGGATCCGTCTCCCTGACCTCCTCTCCGATAAGGTGTAGATCCTGATTTTCTCCTCCTTTTGGTCGATTTTCTTTTAGGGATTTGTACATCCTCTACCCCCTTTTCAATTTTGGGATTTTGGGTGGTCTTTCGGTGTCAGTTCCTCTCAGATCTGGTGGTCCCCTCCATCTCTGGTGTGGTGCGATGGCTCGATTGGTCTCGATGTGGTGGCCTTGAATACGTCCGGTGGACCTCGCCTCGACTCGTATGCGGTGGCTCCCAGTCTTGACGTGGTGCGGCTGATACGCTTAGCTTGGTGGATCCGGTGTGCGGTTCGACTATCCCTCCTGTTTTCCGGTGGATCTTCTCGCCGGGCATGGTAGATTGGCCCGTGGTGGCGGCTTTCTGGTAGTCGATGGCGGTTCATCCATAATATCGATTTATTTTTCCTTTTTTTATTTGTTTGAACTTTGTCCCTGTTGCTCCATGGCCGATCGTTCGGCCGATGTGTTTCCCCGTCGGTGTTGCGGGTTTGTGCTAGCTTGCGCCAGGCTGTGGCGCCTACTGGGGGTCCGCTTGTGACTCCCAACTTGTTAATGACATGTAGTAGCCATAAATCAGTACCCAAAAAAAAAGTGCATATGAGAGAGAGAGAGAGAGAGAGGTTATTTTTAATACTTGAGGGTGTTGGAGTTTAGTCCCACATCAATAACGTGCTGGGCAATATTGTCTTCATATATCTTTTGTCGACCTCCCCTTATGACCCGGGTTTTGAGGTGTGAGGACATTTAACGGAAGGAAGCGTTTGCTATGGGAATTACCATTACTCTCCTATCACAACACGAGTGCTGCCTCACTTTTCAGCGACACTTTTCTTCCTGGGCATGCATCAATGACTACGATGCACTCTCGAATCAGTGGTTAGCGCACGTCTTAACATACAATCATATACCCAACACAATATTTATTGTTGAACCAAGTAGGAAACATGGTTGCTCATGTTTTGCATCGGATTGATGTGATATTTGCAACCCAAGCTTCAAATCACAAGTCGACTTATTACAACTTAATTTGAATGCGAATAATTTTTATTTTTATTTACAAATTTACCAACGTGCTCTTGGCCCGGTGGTACTTCCTCTCTCCCAAGTTGGAGAGGTTACATGTTCAATTTCCGGGATGGACACTTTGGAGTGAACTTTCCCTCAAGGCCGTCATGTCTTGTTTGCGTCTGCGAATCCTGCCCATTGATGTCATGTCCTCTGGATTATGGAATTTAATAATCCTGTTTTGATCTTTGGAGCTCTTTGATCCCTTGCTCTAATGCCCTATCCTTTAACTGCCTAGTAGTTCATGGAAGTCAACACAAAATTCAGCAAAACCATTTGACTAGGAAAGGAAAGACATCGGGCCTTCCACCTGGCCAACTTGTTCAAAACCTTGGTTGAGAGTGATAGCAAATCGGAAGCCAACAAACATTTACCAAAATTTGGGACATCCAGATAATTGAGCTCGCCATCAATAGAGTCAATAGCGAGAAAATTTTGTAGAGCAGCCCGTCGAGAACGATCCACAAGTCGGCCAATAGATCAGCGAAGACATGTAGGTATTAATGGCTTGACTAGAGCTAGCACAATATCTTGATAGAATGTTAAATAAGCAAAAAGTTTGTTGATCAATATCCTGAGTACATAACAAACTATCATCAATATAATTCTGCATGGTTATAGAGTTTGCCTAGGCCATAGGCCGAACCCCCTACTACTGCCCCTGCTGCTGAGCCCGAATGATGTTGCGATTTAGGATTTCTGAACCAATGATAAACAGATACGAGGGATAAAGAGTCTCCTTGCCGAAGGCCACGAGATGCCTCAAACCAACGAGTAGGCATCCCATGCAGCATAATGGAGTAAGAGGGGTGCAATATGCACTCCACAATCCACTCGACCCATCGCGGGGCAAATCCAAATTTACGCAATACACAAATCAGAAATCCCCACTCCATGCAATCATAGGCTTGTTCCATATCAACTTTGAGTGCCAGAACATGCCCATTAATATTTTGATATTCCATATAATGCAAGACCTCTTGGGCCAATAAAGTATTCTTCGATATATTTATGCCCGTAGCAAAGGCTGTTTGAGTTGGTAAAATAATTTTCAAGAGGACTCTTTACAGTCGATTGACAAGAATTTTTGCCACAATCTTGTAAAGGAAAGAGCAAAGACTAATGGGGCGAAAATGCTGCGGTTGACAGCCGGTTGACATTTGGGAATAAGCACTAAAAATGTAGCCGTCCAGTTCCCTGGAAGGATAGAGGATCGAAAAAAATTCACCGATAGATGGGTGCCATCTCATGTGATATCGTTATTGGAGAGAGAGGTTAGATGTTTTCTCTGGGTTAATTCCTCGTCCGCGAGGGGGCTTCATTTTCTAACCTAGGATGTGGTTTGCTAAGTGTCTAGTGAAGGAGGATTGGGAATTCGACATATACATATGTTAAAGGATGCTTTTATGATGCGTCGAGCTTTGGAGTTGTTATCAAGGTATTATTCTCCTTGGAAGTTATTTTGTCATTTTAAGTATGGGCCTTCTTATGTTTGGTCTTGGTCTACTCCTTGACTTCGGTCTTGAATATGTCGCTCTATTTAGGAGGTGCTCTATTTCTATGAACCATGGGGGTTCGGGTCATTTGGGATGAGGCTGATTTTGACCTTTGGATGGAATCATGAGCGTCTCCCATTCCTTTCGCTCGACTACCTCTCTTTCTTAATATGAACATGAGTGTTGGGATATACTTTATTCATCAGTTCTTTGGCCTAGCAAATACATGAAAAGTGTCGCTGCTTCAAACTCTTTTTCCTACCGATTGGGTGAATCATATTACTTTAGTTCCTATTATGAGTTTTGAGCCAAGTTCACAATACTCATGAAAACCTCATGCAAAAGATAAGTTGTCCATTAAAGTCTGTTACCATATCTATTTGTCTATAGAGCAACCAGAGAAGGCAACCTTTGTCTTCCTTGGAAGGCTCTGTGGTAGTCGAATGCTTCTTCTCGGGCTTAGACCTTTGGATAGAAATTAATCCACAGGCGTATCCCCACTTGAGTTTACCTTCCATACATTGGGATGGATTTGGCTTGTGAGTGTCCCCGATGTCACCTGGCTCCATAAGATATTAAACATGTCTTACTGGACTGCCCTCACTCTAAAGCTGTGTGGGATTGAGTGGGCCAGTTGGCAAACATCTCTTTTCCATCTCTCTTGTCAATTTTGGTTGGCAATCCAATAATTCATTTGCCAAGCTCAAATTTGAAAGAAGATTTTCGGGTTTTGATGACTTCGGTTTGGAAAGTGTGGAAGACTGGTAATCGGGCATGTTTTGAAGATGTGGTGGAATTTCAGAGCACTGTAGCTCTTCAGATTTGTGTTTTAATCCAGGAGCGTCGTCATTTCTCCATCTCTGTAGAGATAATTCCTCGGAATGTAACAGTGGTAGGGGTGCGAGATTGCCAGGCACTTTTGCATCGTCTTCCGGGTGCTAGGTGGTCTCATATATTTAGGGAAGCAAATGGAGCCGCTGACTGTTTGGCGCGGTATGGTTTTCAGGTGGCAGGGATCCGAATTTTCCAACATGCTATCTCTCCTCCTCTCAGGGCGATCACCATTTAGGATGAGAAGTTGGTATATTAACGTCGTACAGTCTTTGACCCGGGTTGAAAAGTTTTTAGGTTGTGTTTGTTTTTGTGATGTTTTTTGCATTGTAGTCTTTTTTTTAGTTGTTAGTAAGTTATTTACACAAAAAAAAAACTACCTAGTAGGTCCAACAAATTTATTAATTTTTGTTTTTTTAAATTTCTCTAGCATATCTCGATCTTTGGGGGAAAGTAACTATGTGATAAATCTTACGATCATTTTATCTTTAGTGATCATTGGTGCTCGTGGACGTCGCCTTCACCGGGGCATGCATCATCACTAATAACCATATAGATCATCCTCATACCTCCTCCCTTTCTCAACATGCGTATGCACCACATTGTCAAATGTTAAAATGATCAAAAGATTAGTTGTTGCTATTCATCGACATGGTAGCGGCGAACGGTGGTGACGGTGGTGTATGCACGAAAAAAGATTCGGGTCATCTTTATTGCGAGCACACGAAGATTACAAGACCGGGACCTGGGGGCTCAGGGGTGGTAAGCCGGGTGCGGTGAAGATTTGATCAGGAGATTATGGGAGAGATCCTCTGGAGGGTCCATTTGATTCACGTCTCCATGTTATTTCATGCGAGAGGCTCTGGAGTGGTTGTCTCGGACATAGGTCTTTACAGGGTGAGGGTTTCTTAAGAAGCTAAAGAGTCTTTATCGTTATTTTTTTTTCTTCCGTGCTTCACACTTTCTCAGCTAGGGGATTTTTGCTTTGCTTCTCGGTCTTCGTGTCTCCCTCGGCTCTTGTTAGACCTTGACATCCTTGATTGTCGGTTCACAATGCCAATCGTGCTTTTGGTGTCGGCTTTGGCTTTGGTGTGGCTCTAGCTTTTGCTTTATTTTGACGTTTGTGCTTAAACGTAGACATATAGAGGCTTGCGGTACTTTAATTTTTTCGAACTTCGCATCATATCGATTAAAACGTGCGTTGCTTTGCTAGTAACCATCATAGTTGCTTGGTTTTGACACGTGCGTTGCTTTAGTGCGAGCTTTACCGTTGCTTTGATTCGGCTTCTTACGTTGGTTTTTTGCTTATGCGTTGACTTGATCTTCTTCTAGAACGACGATGGCAATGTCCACCGAGTTTTCTTTATTCTTCCGGCATCGTGAGAGTAGACTTTGGCAACGATGGTTATGGCGTCAGCTTTGGCTTTTCTTCTTCTCTGGGCTTCTTTAACGTGATAGAAGTTGAATGTTTTTTTGAAGATAGCGGGTATAACACCGATCTCCTTGCGATGGTAGTAGCGATGACTTTTGTTGATGAAGATGACGGGGGTAGCACCGGCTTCGAGTATTCTTGTCCAAACTTTCTTCTTCGTGCGAGGAGTCGGAGCTTTATTGAAGACGATGGGGTATTAACGACTTCGATCTTCTTCTCCAGCCTTTGCATATGGCATTTTCGGAGTTGATGAAGATTGTTGGAGATGATGGGGTGATGCCGACTCCGGACCTTCTTCTCCAAGTTTTCTTCTTCGTACGAGGAGCCGAAGCTTTGATCTTCGTGTGCAAGGTCTTCCCGTTGATGAGGTCTTTGATGAGTGACTCATCTTCATTGGGATGCGCCTTCTCATTCATTGCGAAGCCTTCGATCGTCGAGTGTTGGAATCTCATTCTTTGCAGAGTCTTCACGCATTTTTTTTTCCCGACCTTTGATGCCATGCCCAACCCCTTTATTTATAGGCGAAGGGGAGAGTTGGAAGATATATGGTTGTGATTTAGTGCATCTCTTGAATATCTCTTCCCATAACATATAAGATTTGCCTTCTTTTTTTAGGGAAAACAACCTTGATCTCTTTCCTTTTTTGTAGCAGCGGTTATGGGCAAGATGTAACACCTGTGGTGTTAGATTTGAGAATAATAGAAATCCTCAATGGCTAGTTTCGTCTTTTTGCAGCCAGACTTTTTCTTTGGGCTTTTTCCCAATAAATGGATCGTAAACCTATAAGATGTTTTACGTTCACATTCTCCGTAACTTCGAGCATGTCACGATGGTGCGTTCCGTGCAACGATCAGGTGTATGCGCAGCCAGTTTCGGCAGCCCGGCAGGTAAACCCTAGAAAAACGATAATTGGTCGATAGTTGTAGCTGTTTTGTTTCTTGTGAGAGATCAGGTGATCGGATCATAACGAAACAAGATACGTTAGATGAGGCTCTGAGAGAGCTTTCCAATGAGCCTGAGTTTGGGACGATCCGACACCCGGGTGAATAGTTATTGCTATTTTGAGTTTTGGAGTCTTTCCTTCTTTTCGGGAGATCCAAAAGTCAGAAAATTATGTACCAAGTGCTAACGCGTTCGTGTTGACGAGACCTTTCCAACAAATCCTCTCGGGCCATATTCCGACTTCCGGTTGGATAGTTACGGGTGATTATTCTTTTCAGCCCGGTTGATGGACGAATCGCACCCGGATTCCAACCGAGCCCGGTTCAGGGCTCGGGACCGAGCCCGACCAGCCCTAGAGCCTACCTCCCAGTCTCCTAGCATAATTTAGGCTCTCTTGACCTCCCTCCCCAGTTATTTAAATCCGAAATTCGGATAGGAATGATCGGGTAAGATTTGGGGATGATAAACCCATATCTTCATATCTTTATCCCCTCCCCCTTTTTAGGAAATTCAGTTTTAGCCGACCCTATCCCCAACCCATATCCACAACAGCCCCCCTTTATATATGAACCGAGAGAGAGGGAGAGAAATAGAGAGAGAACGGGAGAGAGAGAGAGAAGAACGTAGTAGAGAGAGAGAGAGAACGGGAGAGAAATAGAGAGAGAACGTGAGAGAGCGAAATAGAGAGAGAGAGAGAGAGAGAACGGGAGAGAGAGAGAGAGAGAGAGAACGAGTCAGAGAGAGAGAAGAAGAAGAGGTGGAGGAAGAGGATCGGAACACCCCGACCCGCCCCTCGCCGGAGCACCGGCGAGCGCACCTACACCCCCAGGTCAGCCCCTCCTCCTCCTATCTCCTCCGCGACGCCCCTTCCTTCTCCCTTGCCGCGGCCCGCTCGGGCGGACACCGCCGCCGCAACCGAACCCCTCCCCGGCGACCACCGACATCCGGTCCGGCCGTAGACCCCGCGCGACCCACCCCGCCGTCCAACCTTTTGGGGCTCCGACGAGGGCTCCGGCCGCCTCCCACCGCGCCTCCTCCGTGGGGGTGGTGCGGGAGAGGCCGGGCGAGCGCTCGCCGGCGCTCCAGGCCACCCCTCCCGTCGGCCTCGTCGCGCAGAAACCAGCCCCTGCGCTGGTTTGTGGAGAAGATGAACATGGGGGGGGTAGTTCAGTAATTTCCTCGATTTTAATTAAACCCTGTACCCGACCCGATATTGCATTGCACCCCAGACCCGACCCGTTTAGCCCTGAACCCGACCCAGCAGACTTGACCCGAGCCACGCAGTGAACCGGTCTGGTTCACCCGAACCAGACCCGTGAACCAGTCGATTTTGGTTCGACTGCCATTTCTCCGTCCGAACTCGGAATTGGACGAAACCAGCGCTATTTCGACCGGCTCAGAAATTCCTACCTATTGGTAATAGTCTAGAATAGTAATTGTACTGTTTAATACCCTGTTTTATCCTTTGACCCGATATTATCGCGGTACCGTGGTTTGACCGCCGTTTCATCATCCGAACTCGGATTCGGACGAAACTAGCGGCATTGTGCTCAGAACATTGAGCCCTACCTTTTAAACCTAGAAGATAACCCTATAACCCCTTCTACCCTATTGAACCAATCACAGACCGGTTTTCACCGGTTTGACCCGAAACCATCCGACCGAAGTCGGATTCCAGCGAAACTGGAACCATCGGAAAGGGTTCTTCGAGCCCGATTCGATGAGTAGGTTTAGCTTCTAATTACTTGTTTGACCTAGTATTGTTTAGGTTCGAGTTCTTCAATCGCACGGATTTGCGTGCTGTCGACTCAATGTTGGTCCCCTATCGAGGGTGCCCGACTATCCTTGGCATAGAACCCTCATCGTAGATTCTTTTGTTTTAATCGATAGAGTTGTGATGCGGAGCTGTGGTTATTATCAGACCTTGATCGTGGTGATCCAGCGGAGACGGATCAGAGGCAGCTAGCAGGAGTCGTGTGTAATCGACAGCCAGGTGACATCTTCTACCCTTGCGTGGTCTTTAATAGTGGGAAATGAGAATGACTAAGGGTAGGTGTCCATGACACTGCATGCGGGCCCCGCCGGGCATCGTCGCATGTGGTCAAATGGACCCCGCCTTGCATGCGGAGTCGCGAGTCCGGCGACGCATGCTTAAAATAGTAATATAATGATAATAATGATTGCTTTTGATTGTATGGACACCGTAATTAGGATTCCCTTAAATTAAATAATAAATTGAATAACTAATAATTATCGGGACCCACCCTCCTGAGAGGAGTATGGCAACCCTAGCACACGGGTCACTGGGATGAGTGTCTTATTTCATTTATTTATTATGTCGCACGGGTTGCGAGAGCAGTACGAGACCAGGGGTAAATTGTTGGAAATTGTTAGCTTCAGTAAATATGTTGAAAGATGTTATGTGTGAATCTACCTGATTAGAGGGTAGGGACCCCGTGCGCGCAAGGGCCGTGAACCACCCTGCGCGTACAGCCGAAGTTAAGTAGGTTAGGGGTCACGGGCAAGGGTTGTGGTAAAGCCAATAGGAGGTGCCCTCGAGTAGGGATTGGCCTAGCAGCCTTGTCCCGGGGAGTTGAAGTCCCCATAGTAAAGCAAGTTGGGCGGTAGAGCTCCACCGTGAAAGACGGGAAACCCCTTATGATCATCTGGGTGACTAGTGCATGGTGTTGGTGGATGCACGGCGAGAGAGTTGGCCCTCTACATCGAAATAAAAGGCCCTATAGTAATGCCCGACCGGGGGCAGGATGAACAAAATATCCGGGGTTCACATTTTGTTAGTGTGTGTGTTTTATCTATATATGAAATTAGAATTGTGTGACTATTTATATGATGACTTCGTGACTTTATCTGAACGTATTATTCAATTTGTTCTTTAATGCTGTAGAATATTGAATGGACTTCATGTTAGATAACCTAGTGACAGTAGGAATTGCATGTGAATATAGACTACTGATAGGTTTAGGTTTCATTATGCAAACTTAGATTCTAATAGAACTGATAGATCGTATCTTAATTTATTACGATTGGTCGTCTCATATTATTATAGACTATTAGGATGTCACTAGCCATTAATTTGGCTAATCTCCCAATTTCCTATTGGGGGCTACTCTTTCCCACGAGTAGGCTCAGTTGCAGGTCCGGAGGCTCAGGAGTAGCAGTAGGAGTCCAGAGGCGGAGTTAGAGTTGCAGTGTTACCTTTCGGCTTAGTACGTCAATCTTGTAGTCTTTTCTCTTCAGACATTGTAATTATATTGGAATAAGAGTTTTTATCGGTTAGTTAGTATTCTATGGTTGTAGTTGCAATGGTTCCAGCTGAATTCTTTTGGGTAGGCCTCTCCTCAAGGCCCCAAGCCTAGGATAGATCATGATGAAAATATAAGTGCATATAAATGACTAAATTGATTAACCTTGTAGATAGGAACTCTAGACTGGTGCACCTGAGTGTTAGGGAGTGGATGAGACTAATTGGCTAGCCGTAGGAGGCTTGAGCCTCGTGCTCCCTCAGATAGACTCCTGTCAGTATGTAGTGGCACCGACAGGTCACACATACTGAGAGGATAGGACTTTTGAAGGTCGAGCTGATTAGATAATGTCTTATCTCTATTGATATTTCTCTTCTTTCCTTTTTAATAAAAATATTTTTCGAAAAATCAAATTTAAAAGATTTTCCTCTTGTTTCTCCCTCCTCCTTGTTTTTCATATTAGAGAGCGTAGAAGAAGCTCTGTGAGAACCCAAATTGGTATAGTTAAGTAACCAGACCCAAAATCCCATCTTTTTCTCACCTCACACCCCAGGGATCGGTCTTCAGATTTCTGGGGCGTGACAGCTGGTATCAGAGCCAGGTTATATGTTCCTAGGGGTATTGTTAGGATGTGGTTCATGTCTTGCTGTTCTTTCTTCGGAAAGTTTAGACCCTAGTGTTGTTAGAATGTTTTCTAGAGATTGTATAGATATTGAGTCGATAGAATTCTCGTAGTAGCTAGTGGTGGTATAGCGAGTATTTCTAAGGATAAGGACCTAGGGTCAATCATAGTTGGAGAACTGGTTTTGTTTGAGGAATTGATCTGTAACTAAGAACTGTCTATGATTGAGTTTTTGATTGATCGAGAATCGTGAATCAAGCTATATGTCGTATGAGTATGATTGTATTTGAACTCTGAGGTGCTATAATGTTTAGGTTTAGAGTTAGTCGTTGTAACTCGGGTGATAGTTCTTAGGAAGAAGCCACGTGGAACATCTTAACCAAGGGTGGTATTTCTTGATCTCTAGGCAGAAGCATAGTGTTTGAGTCTATATCAGAGTATAGGTTGGGAGTCTTCTAATATGGATTCTTTTGAACTTTCTTGTGGTAAGGAGCTGACCAAGGACTAGAGATTCAACTCCAGTTAGTAATTTAGTTGATTGGTTTTGGGATGGATATATTTGAATATATCTGGAAGGATATATATCCTTGATGGTTTATCTCGCATAGTTGTGAGGTTACTCTTTTTGTTGGTTTTGTTATTTTTTTTCGTTGACCCTAAACGTTAGAAACCTAGTCGGTGTTTTATGATTCCTTGATCCTTGTTGACCCTTAGTATTAGAGACCTAGTCGGTAATTAGGATCCCTTGATCTTCGTTGACCCTTAGTACTCGAGACTTAGTTGGTGTTTTAGGATTCTTTGATTCTTGTTGACCATTGGTGCTAGAGACCTAGTTGGTGTTTTTAGGATTGTCCATTATCTCGATATAGATATAATAATTTAATTAGTTTACTTGTTAGATCTCTTTTGTGTATCGTGAGTTATAATTAGCTTGGTGTAGAGCTTGTGTGTTTTTTTTTAATGGACCCTATGAGTAATGATGATGACTCTTTGGGGATAGTGGTTTCAATGAGCTAGTACACCAGGAGATAGAAATCTCAGGTGGTAGTTTGAATTTCCCATGGTTAGTAGATTACAGGATACCTTGATAGTGACTCTTGCGAAAGAGTGCGCACTGTTCCTAGGGAACTTTGGCGGTGGATGATGTCTGTCCGATAGAGGACATACTGTGGCTACACACTGACTCTTCGGAGGCTTTGGCGGTTTGTTTCGCAGTTCTTATTGGAACTCGCGGGAGAGAGCGCACTGACTAGATGACAGTGACGTTAAGATCGAATTGAGATAATTGAGTACTAGAAAGATGTTAGCGACGATGTCAAGAGGACTGCCTATGTTTATAAAATTTGAGAATATCTTATCAGTTGGAATCTTAAGAATGATCATTATTTTGTCGATTCACCCCGCTCTGTTTCTAATTATAATTCGATTCTAGTAACTTTTGTTTGCTTCAGTTTCTTTTGAGTGATTGCCTTTAGTTCTTAGAATGTTAAGATTGTGCTAGTTCCCTCAGTTGTCTTTTTTTCTAAGTTGTCTCTATTTGTCTCGGGTCCTTTATTCTTATTTTTGTATGGTTGCGAGATTTCCGTCTAGCTATCTCGATGATTAGTTTAGGGTAGAATTTAGTACTTGGTATCGATCTGCTCAGTCGATATTAGTTGGCCATTAGTTTTCTAGTAGGTAGTTTCTTCAGCCAACTCATAATAGTTTGGTTTAGGATCGATCCCCTTGTCTTGTAGTGAGCCAATGAGATGAGTATCTATTGTCGGAGTGTAGCTATCTAGTTTGGACCTACTTGAGAAATAGATTTCTTGGGCATTTGTTCTTTAGTTCCTTGAGCAGTATTGGTAGTTCGGTTAGTGTAGGTGTTGGTCTCATCGGAATCTTATAGGATTTTAGTTTAGTATTAGATACTCGTTAGGCGTACTAGTTGAGCCATCTCTTTTGTCAAATCATTCTGGAATGTGTACTTAAACATATGTGTATGGGCGCATATGTGTAGTATACATTGCTATGATTGTAGAGTCGATACCAAAAGTATAAATTATATATGGGTGTATGGGCACTCATATACATTGATATACCTTTTATATCGGCACTGACAATTGAGTGCATTTTAAAGTTTCTGATTCTATGAGTTTTGGTAGTTACCCTACCGAGGAGGAAACCCCTCAGCGGTACTAATAAGGGGGATATGATGCCCCTTATCAAGGCAGGGTTAATGATCAGAACTCATGATCTTGGTCTAATCCGTAATGCTTAGAATGTGAAATGGAAACCAAAACACGTATTCGCGATCGATGCGAGAATTGGTGGTTCATTTCTATCCTAATAACTATGAGAGTCAATTCGTATAATGTTTAGGTTAGTAGAGAGAGTAGAATTATGAGTAGTAGAGGATCAGGGTTTTCTTTTAATAAGATTTGGTGCAGTGACTTGGCTTTCTTGTTGGCATTGTTAGTGAGGATGTTTGCGCTTGTTATAGTTAACTTTTCATTGCTATAATGTTCTTGTTTTGGTAGTAGAGGTGAGTGGACTCGTGTATATGGTTTTTGTAGTTGAATTTTCGGGACGAAAATTTTTTTAAGGTGTGTAGGTTGTAACACCTGTGGTGTTAGATTTGAGAATAATAGAAATCCTCAATGGCTAGTTTCGTCTTTTTGCAGCCAGACTTTTTCTTTGGGCTTTTTCCCAATAAATGGATCGTAAACCTATAAGATGTTTTACGTTCACATTCTCCGTAACTTCGAGCATGTCACGATGGTGCGTTCCGTGCAACGATCAGGTGTATGCGCAGCCAGTTTCGGCAGCCCGGCAGGTAAACCCTAGAAAAACGATAATTGGTCGATAGTTGTAGCTGTTTTGTTTCTTGTGAGAGATCAGGTGATCGGATCATAACGAAACAAGATACGTTAGATGAGGCTCTGAGAGAGCTTTCCAATGAGCCTGAGTTTGGGACGATCCGACACCCGGGTGAATAGTTATTGCTATTTTGAGTTTTGGAGTCTTTCCTTCTTTTCGGGAGATCCAAAAGTCAGAAAATTATGTACCAAGTGCTAACGCGTTCGTGTTGACGAGACCTTTCCAACAAATCCTCTCGGGCCATATTCCGACTTCCGGTTGGATAGTTACGGGTGATTATTCTTTTCAGCCCGGTTGATGGACGAATCGCACCCGGATTCCAACCGAGCCCGGTTCAGGGCTCGGGACCGAGCCCGACCAGCCCTAGAGCCTACCTCCCAGTCTCCTAGCATAATTTAGGCTCTCTTGACCTCCCTCCCCAGTTATTTAAATCCGAAATTCGGATAGGAATGATCGGGTAAGATTTGGGGATGATAAACCCATATCTTCATATCTTTATCCCCTCCCCCTTTTTAGGAAATTCAGTTTTAGCCGACCCTATCCCCAACCCATATCCACAACAGCCCCCCTTTATATATGAACCGAGAGAGAGGGAGAGAAATAGAGAGAGAACGGGAGAGAGAGAGAGAAGAACGTAGTAGAGAGAGAGAGAGAACGGGAGAGAAATAGAGAGAGAACGTGAGAGAGCGAAATAGAGAGAGAGAGAGAGAGAGAACGGGAGAGAGAGAGAGAGAGAGAGAACGAGTCAGAGAGAGAGAAGAAGAAGAGGTGGAGGAAGAGGATCGGAACACCCCGACCCGCCCCTCGCCGGAGCACCGGCGAGCGCACCTACACCCCCAGGTCAGCCCCTCCTCCTCCTATCTCCTCCGCGACGCCCCTTCCTTCTCCCTTGCC
Organism: Chamaelirium japonicum; assembly: GCA_947650365.1. NCBI lineage: Eukaryota > Viridiplantae > Streptophyta > Magnoliopsida > Liliales > Melanthiaceae > Chamaelirium > Chamaelirium japonicum. Next base: position 24,733,396 of record OX393553.1, on the reverse strand, counting down.
GCGGCCCGCTCGGGCGGACACCGCCGCCGCAACCGAACCCCTCCCCGGCGACCACCGACATCCGGTCCGGCCGTAGACCCCGCGCGACCCACCCCGCCGTCCAACCTTTTGGGGCTCCGACGAGGGCTCCGGCCGCCTCCCACCGCGCCTCCTCCGTGGGGGTGGTGCGGGAGAGGCCGGGCGAGCGCTCGCCGGCGCTCCAGGCCACCCCTCCCGTCGGCCTCGTCGCGCAGAAACCAGCCCCTGCGCTGGTTTGTGGAGAAGATGAACATGGGGGGGGTAGTTCAGTAATTTCCTCGATTTTAATTAAACCCTGTACCCGACCCGATATTGCATTGCACCCCAGACCCGACCCGTTTAGCCCTGAACCCGACCCAGCAGACTTGACCCGAGCCACGCAGTGAACCGGTCTGGTTCACCCGAACCAGACCCGTGAACCAGTCGATTTTGGTTCGACTGCCATTTCTCCGTCCGAACTCGGAATTGGACGAAACCAGCGCTATTTCGACCGGCTCAGAAATTCCTACCTATTGGTAATAGTCTAGAATAGTAATTGTACTGTTTAATACCCTGTTTTATCCTTTGACCCGATATTATCGCGGTACCGTGGTTTGACCGCCGTTTCATCATCCGAACTCGGATTCGGACGAAACTAGCGGCATTGTGCTCAGAACATTGAGCCCTACCTTTTAAACCTAGAAGATAACCCTATAACCCCTTCTACCCTATTGAACCAATCACAGACCGGTTTTCACCGGTTTGACCCGAAACCATCCGACCGAAGTCGGATTCCAGCGAAACTGGAACCATCGGAAAGGGTTCTTCGAGCCCGATTCGATGAGTAGGTTTAGCTTCTAATTACTTGTTTGACCTAGTATTGTTTAGGTTCGAGTTCTTCAATCGCACGGATTTGCGTGCTGTCGACTCAATGTTGGTCCCCTATCGAGGGTGCCCGACTATCCTTGGCATAGAACCCTCGTCGTAGATTCTTTTGTTTTAATCGATAGAGTTGTGATGCGGAGCTGTGGTTATTATCAGACCTTGATCGTGGTGATCCAGCGGAGACGGATCAGAGGCAGCTAGCAGGAGTCGTGTGTAATCGACAGCCAGGTGACATCTTCTACCCTTGCGTGGTCTTTAATAGTGGGAAATGAGAATGACTAAGGGTAGGTGTCCATGACACTGCATGCGGGCCCCGCCGGGCATCGTCGCATGTGGTCAAATGGACCCCGCCTTGCATGCGGAGTCGCGAGTCCGGCGACGCATGCTTAAAATAGTAATATAATGATAATAATGATTGCTTTTGATTGTATGGACACCGTAATTAGGATTCCCTTAAATTAAATAATAAATTGAATAACTAATAATTATCGGGACCCACCCTCCTGAGAGGAGTATGGCAACCCTAGCACACGGGTCACTGGGATGAGTGTCTTATTTCATTTATTTATTATGTCGCACGGGTTGCGAGAGCAGTACGAGACCAGGGGTAAATTGTTGGAAATTGTTAGCTTCAGTAAATATGTTGAAAGATGTTATGTGTGAATCTACCTGATTAGAGGGTAGGGACCCCGTGCGCGCAAGGGCCGTGAACCACCCTGCGCGTACAGCCGAAGTTAAGTAGGTTAGGGGTCACGGGCAAGGGTTGTGGTAAAGCCAATAGGAGGTGCCCTCGAGTAGGGATTGGCCTAGCAGCCCTGTCCCGGGGAGTTGAAGTCCCCATAGTAAAGCAAGTTGGGCGGTAGAGCTCCACCGTGAAAGACGGGAAACCCCTTATGATCATCTGGGTGACTAGTGCATGGTGTTGGTGGATGCACGGCGAGAGAGTTGGCCCTCTACATCGAAATAAAAGGCCCTATAGTAATGCCCGACCGGGGGCAGGATGAACAAAATATCCGGGGTTCACATTTTGTTAGTGTGTGTGTTTTATCTATATATGAAATTAGAATTGTGTGACTATTTATATGATGACTTCGTGACTTTATCTGAACGTATTATTCAATTTGTTCTTTAATGCTGTAGAATATTGAATGGACTTCATGTTAGATAACCTAGTGACAGTAGGAATTGCATGTGAATATAGACTACTGATAGGTTTAGGTTTCATTATGCAAACTTAGATTCTAATAGAACTGATAGATCGTATCTTAATTTATTACGATTGGTCGTCTCATATTATTATAGACTATTAGGATGTCACTAGCCATTAATTTGGCTAATCTCCCAATTTCCTATTGGGGGCTACTCTTTCCCACGAGTAGGCTCAGTTGCAGGTCCGGAGGCTCAGGAGTAGCAGTAGGAGTCCAGAGGCGGAGTTAGAGTTGCAGTGTTACCTTTCGGCTTAGTACGTCAATCTTGTAGTCTTTTCTCTTCAGACATTGTAATTATATTGGAATAAGAGTTTTTATCGGTTAGTTAGTATTCTATGGTTGTAGTTGCAATGGTTCCAGCTGAATTCTTTTGGGTAGGCCTCTCCTCAAGGCCCCAAGCCTAGGATAGATCATGATGAAAATATAAGTGCATATAAATGACTAAATTGATTAACCTTGTAGATAGGAACTCTAGACTGGTGCACCTGAGTGTTAGGGAGTGGATGAGACTAATTGGCTAGCCGTAGGAGGCTTGAGCCTCGTGCTCCCTCAGATAGACTCCTGTCAGTATGTAGTGGCACCGACAGGTCACACATACTGAGAGGATAGGACTTTTGAAGGTCGAGCTGATTAGATAATGTCTTATCTCTATTGATATTTCTCTTCTTTCCTTTTTAATAAAAATATTTTTCGAAAAATCAAATTTAAAAGATTTTCCTCTTGTTTTTCCCTCCTCCTTGTTTTTCATATTAGAGAGCGTAGAAGAAGCTCTGTGAGAACCCAAATTGGTATAGTTAAGTAACCAGACCCAAAATCCCATCTTTTTCTCACCTCACACCCCAGGGATCGGTTTTCAGATTTCTGGGGCGTGACACAAGATATGACTTAATCTTTAAATATATGAGCCATCTTTGCATATTCCAATCGATGGCGACGCGACTTTGAACTTGGTTCATCAGATCGAGGGATCGTCGCGAATCCACAATGCATAGATGTCCGAGCTACCTCCCCCCACACAAGATGGTTTTTCTTTCTTTTTCCTTTTCTTTTCTTGTCTTTCTTTCCCTTTGTGGCCGACCACACCTCCCCAAGGGGATGGGGCACAGTTTCCAAAGGAGGGGGCCGGTGGGCCCCACCCGACCACTTTGTTGGCCGGCCACACCCCCCATGGAGAGGGGCATGGTTTTTGAGAAGAGAGTTGGTGGGCCCCCTTTTGGCTTCGAGCCATGGGTCCGATTCAACTTCTTACGAGCCGGTGTGTGTGAACCGGTTTAGTTTGTGGGTCGTTGTGTGTAGACCGGGTTCGATTTATGAGCCAATTTCGATGCCCACAGACAGCGGACATTTTCCCAACATTAAGCCATTGTTTGATAATAGGTATCTGGAAATCCAGCTGATGATTGTTTTTGCTGAAATCTGCACCGCTGCGACGGGTTTTTTCATGATTTTCGTAAAAAAGTGCATCTGAGCCTTGGGTTGCGATGGATTTTTTCACAATTTGGATAAAAAGCGGATCCAGACGAAACCGTTTCAGTGTTATCAAACATACAAAATTTGACAAAACGTTAAAATGCGGTGGGTCCGTGGATCTCTTTTCAGACTTATCGTATAAGGGCCAAGTCATTAGAAACCAAAAGACACTTCCATCTAAATTCAGAGTGACTTCAATCAATCAATTCTGTTTAATTATTGCCAATTAATCCTAGCCGCCCATTACATAAACAAATTTTTCCGTACATCACCAGGTCCATGAACCCCCAACCCACCATCATACGGATAAGGGTAAATTACACCTTGCCCCCTTACAGCTTAGCTCAAAAATGTTTAACCCCCTTGTAGATTATTTTGTTCCAAATTGCTTCCTAAAGTTTGAAACAGGTCGCCCGATTAGTAGGCCCATCGCACATCACACCCTTGTATAGTCGACTAAAGTATAATTCACTTTCGGGTCACCTGTCATCGTACGATTGCGATGCGCATGAGCCCACCAACCGGGCCGACGGACCAGAGGAGATCTGAACTCTTTTGTCGGTTACTTAATTTCCTCATTGGTTAATTTTTATCTGATCAAAACTGATTTGAAGATGGCAAAATATAGTTTTGAAACTATAGGGGGGTTAAGTGTTATTGAGTTAAACCTCAGGGGGGCAAAGTGTAATTTACCCTACAGATAAATCCCCACCCCCACATACGAGTATCCAAACCAAACTTTGCATCACAGAATTATCTTATCGGGTTTTTTAAATTTAAAACGGATCCCAAATACAATGATCAATCATCGCATCAAATATAGAAAACTCTAGGGGGGCGCCGGGGCGGCCGGATAGATATGCACGAACCCGAGACAAGATCCCCCCATCCCGCCCCCCCGTCAAGCCCCCCTTCCTCAATCTTCATCGCCCGCCGCCGAAACCTCTGCCCTTTGATCTCACATGGAAGCTGATGTCTCCATCATCGTAACCACATCCGTTCTCCTCTCGATTCGGAAGTCTCTCGTCAGGTACTCCCGTTGTCGGTCCCCTCCTCGGACGTGTTCCTGATCCGATCCCCACACGGAATAATCGTTTTTTGATCCGTCTCTCACCGACCCATTTCAACAAATAGTCCAATTTATCTGGGTTTTTTTTTTTATCTGGTTGGTGCTAGCAGGATGAAGCAAGGGTAGGGTTTGGAAGTGGGGTTGAAGCTCACAGGGCAGCAGTTCGATACTGGTTTGGAAAGAACTGTGTTGGGTGAGTCCCTGTTTCGGAGATGGGTTCGTTACCAACTGTGGGAGGAGGGAGCTGTGCGCTCCTTCGGTGTGTTCTTGTTTGTTTGATGATCAGGTTAGCAGCTTCGAATGTGGTCCTGATCGGGAAGAACGTGACGCTGTCATTCGACGACATCGAGGCCAGCTTCGGTGAGAAGCCGGATGCTTTTTCTTGATTGCAGATTGAATTTGTGCTTGTTTTTGTGTTTGATTAAATGGGTTCGGATTCATTATGCCTTATCTAATTCAGGTTCGCTCGTACATTTCCTTTTGTGTGTGAGAGGGGTTGTAAGAAACCACGATGAGATTAACCGTAAGGTCTGTGCTGTGATGGTTGCGAGGAATGGAATGGAGTGGAGATGAAATGCATCTCCACTCCATACTAAGTTTTCTGATTTGTTCAAGTACTTATCTCAACATCAAGCGGCCCAAGCCTAGATCAACATTTAGCTAGAACTTCTAAACACTCCTTCAAGAAGCAAAGCCCTATTATGAAAAAGATGACCTTTTTCTCTCAACAGTTGCCATATCATGTAAGCGTAGCTTCTTACATGATCGCTTCACCCACCCCTCCCCTTTGCATACGTGCACTTACACATGGGTAGAATCGATTGAATCCATCAAGCAAGCAAGCTTTTAAGATATATCTTGTAAGGAAACTAAACAACACCAATTGTACCTTATACATTGCTCCTACTAAACTAAATCTATTAAATTGGGGCTATCTTCTTTTTTCCTTATAGTAACTTAATTAATTATTAGCTTTATTTATGTTGAACGGATATCACACAAATCTCTTGCACAATCTTTTGTGGGCCACACTCTTTTTGCAGTTTTTTGATATATCAGTACCCAGTGATTGAGAAATGCATGACCTTTTGTTGATAACCTCGATAAAATCCAATCTGTAATTTAGTTGGTGACACCTGCCAAAAAATCTATAATTTGTAGACACCAATGTTACCAAGTCGAAAGTCGGGAAAAAGTCGGCAAGAGAAAAAAAGGGGAAAAAATCGGGAAGAAATCGGTAACATTTTTTTTAGCAATATATCATGTATATATCATTTGGGAAAAGACGGGAAAAAACAGAAAAAAAAAATGCATAATTCGCGATTAATATACGTAATTTGCGATTTATTAAAAAACTCAACTTTTGAAAAAGTCACGAGACTCATGACTTATTCCCGTAGCAAACGGTTGGGGAATAAGTCGCGATTTAAACGCGATTTTTTTAAAAAGTTGGCGATTTTGGTAATACTGGTAGACACGGACACGATTGTCGAGTGTCAACACGGACACATGAATTGGACACGGCAACATCATAAACGATGGATACGGAGACACGTGGGTATATATATATATATATATATATATATATATATATATAGAGAGAGAGAGAGAGAGAGAGAGAGAGAGAGAGAGAGAGAGAGAGAGAGAGAGAGAGAGAGAGAGAGAGAGAGAGAGAGGCTATTACGTTGAGATGTGAGCTGTCGGGGCTGCGCTTATTTTCTTTACCTAGGAGTTTTGGATTTTGATGAAATTTGGTGAGGGTGTTGCCTAGGGTAAGATGATCATCCTCACCAATTTTCATCTAATTCCAAAACTTTTAGGGTCATCAAATGGTAGTAGCAAAATCTGCAAAATTAACGGTGACATCGGACGACAGATTTTGCGTCTTCCATTTGATGACCCTAGAAGTTTTGGAATTTGATGAAACTTGGTGAGGATGATCATCTTTCCCTAGACAACACCCTCACCAAATTTCATTAAATCCCAAAACTTCTAGGGTGGGCAAATCAATCGCAACTCATTTTCTAAACCGGGAACTCACAGCTCACTGTAACATTCCTATATATATATATATATATATATAGCAAAATTATGAAATTGATATAAATTGAAATTTACTACCCCTTTGGAATTCAATTCCTACACACTCTACTATTTCCCTTTGTTCACCCGATTGGAGAAGGGAGAGCCTCATAACATTCGGTTTAATAACATGGAGCGATGGTATCATGCGGTGTCGACACGACTCCGAGGGCTTAATTAGAGGTGTTCCCCATATCATAGCAAAAAATGAACTCTTTCTGCGGCCTTCTTCCTTGACCATTTCATAGTTAATAGCACTTACGATCAACTTCATCAAGTCATAAAACCCACACCCTCAAATTTCTGTAGAAACTACGAGTTCAAGTTCGTTTCAGTTTATTGAACTTAATCTATGGAAAACACTCAACAACTACTTTTAGTTGTCTAAATAAAGGAATTTGTACACTTTTTTGAATGATTCATGTAAATATTATTGGATTCTGGATAAATCAACAGTTGATACCTCTTATTTTTTATGATAATTTCCATGGAAGGCCCACTCCATGTTTGCCTAAAACCTAATAGAGTTTAAAATTGATGTACAGGCTTTTCGATTAATGAATTTGCGAATTGCCTTAATTTCATGTGATCGTCATCAGTTGTTTATTGCATAGTGCACTGATAAAAAGCTACCTATGCTCTCGAGTGTTGATCAGTTTTCTTTGGAGAACTATAAGATTTAGAAATTATTCATGTGAAATGAATTGATGGTTTAATGTGCGGATGCTACCCGACAATGTAGTGCAGTACGTACCATGTTGCCATATGCCTGACATGGTACAAGGGTACAGAGCTACATATCTCATTATGTCAGTGTGTATCATGTATACCGGTATGATTTTGTCATTAGTACCTATCCATATGCATGAAGATATTGTTCTTGGCGTGGCATTTTTCGTTAAAAGACTGAATTGAGTTTTCCTAAAAGATCAAGGAATGGGAAGTAGCCTCTTTTAAACATTTAAATTAATATTATATCTTTATGTTAAACCTTTATCTTCTTTTTTTCCTTTCTATATGAGTGTTATTCATAATACTTCCTTGATATTTTGAAATGTTTCAATTAAAAACCATAAATGCTGAAGACTTAATAAATGAGGATTTCACAACCCTGACATTCATCAAATCGATTACGAACTTCAAGTGTCTTTAATGTAAAAGACATAAGATTTGCGCTGCAAAATTAAATAGTAGTCACTTCATTCCAAGCCACTGGAAGCTACAATCACTAGTTTCTAACCCAAGATGGTTAATAAGTTCTAAGCAAGTACACTACACCATTCGAGATCTTCAGCACATAAGTAGCAGTATCTTTATCTAACAAAAAAGTAGATGGGAAGATCACAAGTTCTAATGCATGTGGGGGTAATTTGAGGTATTGATTTTGATATTCATCATTTTCTAGTTTTGTCATACTTCTACGTACAACTTGGATGTATATACGTTTATTGGAGTTGGATATGTTCATTAAATGCATTTGGTACTATACTCATGTACCTTTTTGCCTATGTGCTTATCATTTACATTGTTACTTTGTATCCATTTACTTTATCATTACTTCTTAGTCATTTTAGTTTCTATGCTTGATGTATTTAGATTAAATGGTGAACATGTTAGATCAGTATTTCATCAACAATAATCACGAGTAAGATGTGCATAGAGGATGTTAGATCACTAGAAAGCAAATTGAGGTAGGAACATCATCAATTCGTTCTAAGTAGACCAAAAGGTAGTCAAGTTAGTCAGTTGGGGCCTATTTGGATAAGTTACAGATCCAAGATTATGGGAGACCCCTCAAAAAAGGCGGAGGGGTTGTTAGGATACAACTGGATCCCAAAAACCGTTTCTTCGGAGAGCCCAGAACGTGCTCTTGGGAGCCATTTTCCTAGAGCCCAAAATTGAGTCTCCGGGCTCTGGAGCCCTTTTTGGGATTGTGGGCTCCAAGAATCCCAGAATCAGAATACTATCCAAGGTTCCAAACAGAGCCTTGGAGGCTCAGTAGATGCTTTTCCAGTTGTTCTCTCTTTTTTGTGCGTTATTGCCTTATTTCTAGTTGTAGGCTTTATGTTTTGGATTTTTTTCCCAACAAGTGGACAGGTAATTTTTTACTTTGACCAAAAGATAGACTTATTAGCTAAACTTTTAGTTGGACCTTTTCTGTAAGAATTTATTGCGACAATAGGTAAAATCCAGCTCGCCACATCTCTTAAATTTTGGGGCTAAAATCCCATTTTTTGAGGGATGGCATTCTAATTTTAGGAATGGAAACCTTTTAGGAAAGATCCCAATAGGGCCAGCGGTTGGGCTCTATCTTGCCATGTGGACCCCTTTTGTGTATTTCCCAAGTCGTTCTTATATTCGGGATTACATGCCAACTAGCCCAATTACTTAAATCCAAAACCTCAAGTTAAAACCCGCTAAGCTAATGACTTAAACCGGTAAGGTTATTTACATTAAAACAAACAAAAAATAAAGCTAAAAACTCCAAATGCTCTCCAAAGGCCCTTCAATGTTATCTTCCACGATGCTTATGACGTTCTGGCTAAATCATCTGTCACGGTTGGCCCTGATCTCCATAAGATCTGGATGGAAGTTGATGAGATAATGCGAATTAAGTTGCTTTGTCTGAGAATTCCGCCCTTGGTTCGAACAGATAATGTGGAACAAATCTAAAATAGATTGGATAAAACTTGTTTGGTCATGATTAATGAGTGGTTATTTGTAATGTTTGTTTATATCCTTCCCTTCATGTTTTACTTTATGGGCATAATTATAGAAGTCCAGGATTTTGTTTTGTATTTGACAGTTACAAGCGCTGTTTTTTATTGTATTGCTGATTGAAGACTACTTATTCATGGAAATAATAGGCTTGTTCGTTATCATGTTATAGCACATCAGCATTCAGCAGCAACAATAAATATTTTTTAAATTTAATTCTGCCTATTTAATGGGTAGTAAGTTTAGTGACACATAAGTTCAAGCATTTATGTTCTCATTCTGCTATTTTCAGCTCCGGAAATAAAAGGATCTGGTGAATGTGGGGTCTTGTATATAGCTGAACCTCTTGATGCTTGTACTCCGTTGAAAAATAAGGTTGTTGAGGGTTCCAATTCTCCATTTATACTAATTATAAGAGGTGGATGCACATTTGATGACAAAGTTAGAAGTGCACAGCATGCTGGTTATAAAGCTGCTATTGTTTACAACAATGAAGATAGTTCCGCCTTGGTTGCAAGTAATTTTTCTTCCTTTTTCAGCATGTTTCTGATTCATCAAGCCTGATTGTAGATTCTTTTTTGTTAAAATATTGTTTGGAATGACTTTCAAGGCCATAAAGTGAAATGTCTAACATTATAGTTGCATTCATGACATTTTTGCTTACATTTTCGGTCATAACTCCCTCTGTGCTGCTAAATTTGATCAATAGTTCTTCATTTCCTCTCAGTTTTGAGCCATATTTGCCATTAGGAATTTATCTATGACTGCTAGTCTTTGACATTGATGTGTTTTGTGCTTTACATTTTGAATGAAGTCAAAGTTAGTTGCCTGATTTGAGTGGGCAAGGGAGAAGATTCAGATACGGGAGTAAGCATGCAACGTTCTTAAAATATTCTACATAGCTCTATTTGCAGGAGGTTCATGTAATGAAATTGTAACTTTTTATCTTCCTGAGTATATGTCTGCAGGTTCATAAAGATTTTGGTATTGTTCTTGAAAATATTTCGTTGCAGTTCTGTCCTTTACATTTATGGTACTTCAAGGTGAAGATACCACTACAGACTTAGCTCCTTTCTTGTTTATACAATGTCCTGTTAAAAAGAATGGTACCACTTGTTAAATTGGCTTCAATTTTTTTAATTGAATGTGTGACAATGACAATTATATAACATGCATAATAAAAATCAAAATTAGATCTTGATGTTGCTCTGCTCCTAGCCACCTACCCAGTAATGTATGCTATGGGTTTAGCATCTATAGCTCAGTTAGTTGACACTTGACATATATATTTCTCGAGGCTGTGGATCAAATTTTGTTCAGCAAGAAAGTAAACATAATGTAAAAAAAAACTAAGAATTAGAGCTTTGATTCGGGAGTGGCCCTTGAAGACAGGGAATAGAAAAATATTCTGAAATATGTTTCTAGACTGGTACTAAAGAATGAAATTTGTGAATTCTTTAGGGACGTCATTGTTGGAATGAAAAAGCTTCAATTATGACAGTTTTACAGATATGTAAATGGACCATATAAAGATTACATGTGTCATGCCATACTCATATCTGTATCCATGCTATTATAGTGGATGCAATTTGAGTGTAAATATTTTATTACCCTATTTCATGCAAATTAATACAAATATGGATTGGAGATGCAATGATAGTATTTGGTGAAAATGAATATGGATCGATATGCATCTGGCTCATGAATTATTGGCCCATGCTCGACTGAACTCATGTCGGGCTAGAGTTTAGGTCCAACTTAAACCTAGACCCAACTCGGTCCCATAGCATCACCGTACACCATCGGCTAACTCCCATGTATTACCTACCCATGAAGTACAAAGTTGCTGTTCATATATAGTTTCTTTTGAGTTGTAAAACAAGGTCGCCTTTCTTATATAGTATTTTTTAGTCACAAAACATGGTCTCACTACCAAAGGATATGGGTTTACCCAATACTCAGAAGAAAAAATGGTTTTCACCTTGTGACGAGTGGACATTGATTTTTGTTAAATTCATGAAGCAGATCCCAGTAAACCTATGAATAAGTTATATGGATGTATATAGTGGTTTTGAATGAATCCACATCCACAATTTTTGGGCAGATTCTGATAGAGAGATTGATCAACCACAGAATTATATCATTCTTTCTATCTGGATTTGGGTCTGGATATTGTTTATAGCTGTACCCGATTTGATACAAATATGAAAATGATTGCAAACACGCACAATCTATGTTTGTGCTGGTTTAATAATTTTCTTATCAACTTTGTTTTTTTTTATTTGTTAATTTGTTTTAAGATGGTAGAAACAGTAAGATGGTAGCCTCTTGCATAGTACATGGATTATCGTCCCTTTCTATGTTTCCTTATTATATTAATTCATTGTCGTTACCTGAATACGCTAAAAGAAATTTGAAGATCATTGGTCCATCAAATCTCCCTTCTATTGATCACTTTCTACTTTTAAAAGGTACTAGATGCAGGACACTTGTGCAAGTTTCCATAAAGCTTGGATCTTTGGAAGTCCATTATCTTTATATAGCTGGTAAAGGGTTTGTCTATTTCTGAATTTATTTCAGGCGTAGCTTCCAATAACCCATAATCTAGTTATCTCTTATGAAAAAGATCCCCTAGAGAAACTTTGATCTAGCTCGCATAGATTCCTGTGTGGGAAAACTGTAAAATGAAGGTTACAATAATGGATCATAAGGCTTAGGTATTACTAATTTAAGTTTCATATATGTTTTTAGGTTGTTGATTGATCCGAACAAGTTAAATAGTCTAGTAACATGCATTAGTAAGCTTCATCCTTGGCATAATATGGTTTGGAGTCTTTGGACACCAAATTGGTCTTGAATTCAACTGAAAGGTCCGATGAAAAGAATGTGATCATAGATAATTCGGATCACTGTTCTAAAAGGCGGTCTGGGCGGCCGCCTAGGCGTTTTAGGGGGTTGGCCGCTCCGCTTCAGCAAAAAGCGGTACTGCAGGCGGGTTGAACAAAGGCGGGCGCCTAGGCGGGATCCGACCCGCCTAGGCGGTCTCAATGTATGCAATTGCTTGAGGAATTTTTTTTTTTCAATGTATTGTGATGAAATGTTTAAGAAGCTCTTACGATTTTTTACTATATTGGTTCTTGTATGGTATGAGTTTGGATAGAATTTGGATAACAATATATGATTGGTTGGAATTTGGGTACATCACAATAAAGTTGGAGTACAACTGTATTATCTGGTATACTCAAGTTAGAGGGACAATCGGGTATAGGTATTGAGGTAACCATACCGAAATACCCCTACCCACCCAATCCCCTCCTCCCTTTTCATAAAACTTTTATATTCAGATCGGTGGTTTTGATGTTTGCATATGTAAAACTTTCTAATATTGTTTTTTTTATATAGAATTATGAATTTATATATATACATACATATAGAATATATTTTATATAGGTGGGCGCCCGCCTTTTTCTCCGGGCGCCCGCCTAGTCGTCCGCCTTCCGCCTTGAAACCACTTGACCGCCCGTCTTCCGCCTTCCATTTTTTAAAACATTGATTCGGATGCAAGCTAGTGAGAAGGAACTTAAAGACACTTTCAATTTTAAAATATTTGGTACGAACAACAATGACACAACAGGATATTTGGATTCAACACAGGGGGTATTATGAAAATATGACGATTCCAACGATAATTTGTTGAGAGCTGGTGGGAAGAACTAAAAGACACCTTCAATTTTAGATTATTTGGTAGTAACCGATGACACAGTAGGATCCATAAGGCTGATTATGAGAAGATAGGGTTAAGTTTTTGAATCCTATATTTGTATTAGAGTGTCTCAGAAAAAATCTTAGGATAGGTTACCCTTTACTAGTTTAACTGAAACATGTTGAAGAATAAAGACTGCTGACCCTCACTTCATCTTTTTGTTTTCTTTTAGACAACTTATATAGTATTTGTACAAACTTCACCTTACCAGGGAAGGGAAAATCAAATTATTGATGAGATTCTGACTTTTTGTAATCTGATCTAAAAGGGGACTGAATTTGGTTATTAGCCAAACTTGAGAAAAATGATGGAAGGTTTCTTGGTTGAATCCATGATTGGTAAATGGGCAAATCCTCAAACCTTGAGTAAACAAAATCAATGTTATTGATTCCTTCATATATGAAGTTAATGTGAACAGTGTTCTAAAAGGCAGCCCAAGTGGCCACCTAAGCGCTAGGTGCCCCCCCACCGACAGGCCTAGCCCTTAGGCGCTGGCGCGCTGCAAAAAAGCGGCCAAGCTTCCAGGCGGAGCTAGGTGGGGCAAGGTGGCCACCTAGGCGGGATAGGCAGGCGAGCTGGTTGACAATTTTATAACAATTTTTTAATCTTTTCTACATATTCATACAAAGAATCTAGGTGGGCAGGTCTAGCTAGGCTCAAACGGGCCTGGCGGGCTCAGATGGGCCAAGTAGGTTGGTTGACAATATTATATATTATATATAATATCAAAATACTAATTAAAATAATAAAAAAAAAGCCAAAACGCCTAGGCACCACCTAGGCGTTAGGCGGCCTTGGCCCCCCACCGCCCGACTAGCGCCTAGTGCTTTTTTGAACCTTGAATATGAAAGTTAAAAAATAAAAGAATTTTGATCAATCTTTCAATTCAACAAATATAGCTTCATATGGGCCTCTTAACAACGTTGTGCCTGACCAAATCATTCTTGACCTTTCCTTTTCGGGAAGAGAATCTTTAGTCTAGTGAAGGGAAAAGATGTTTGACATATATTATGAGGTTACATGTGACCTATAACTTGGGAAGAAAACGAACAAAATAAGGAAGAACATGCCCAGACCAGGGGCATGGTCAACGTAGCGCACAAGCATGAATAGAGCAATCAATGGAAACTAGACCAGTCATGCAAGCATGAGTGAGACAGACTGCATACTTGGAGTCATGGTTTCAAATTTCAGTTTTAGCCGAGACCAAAACAAAATGCAGGGTCAAAACTAGGGGTCTTGGCCATTTCGGTTGGGTGTCGGCATTTCAAGTGAATTTTAGCAAAATTTTGATTGAAATCTAGAGGGCCCACTGAAATTGCATGGTTTTGAAATCCGTGGGTTGGTTTTGGTGGCAAATTCAACAATTTCGGCATTTTGGGGCATATTTGGTATTTTGACTGAAACCAACCCACAAAATTTGGAAAACCTGTGGGATAGTTTTGGTGGACGTGAGTCTATGCATAGCCTGCATTTCAGTGGTGGGATAAACATATTTCGTCATATTTCGCTTCATTTCGGTGTATTTCGACAGATTAGGCTCTATATTTCTCCCAATTTCGATTGAGTATGTTTTTCATCTCTCTTGCAGTCGTCTTTTTTTTTTTCCCGACTATTATGAAGTCAATAACAATTTATGTAAGAGATTAGTGGACAGTCCTTAAGTGCAAAATATGTATGCACAACTATAAAATACTTAAATTAAAAAATAAAAAGAATCAAAACCCTCATTTTTTTTATCATTTAAAAAAATTTATAGTATTTAGGTCGAAATTTCTGTTTACGCTTGAGCCAAAACCAGCCCTGAAACCAAAATTTAAAACCTTAATGCGGATAAGCACTTCAACAAAATTAGGGTGAATACTGGGTGTAAGCACAAGGCACAACAACAAGAACACGTTGCTGGGATTTATGACATGGCCGAGGAATGTGCACAAGGTTAGCTATGCTAGTCTAAACCAAAGTGACAAAAAACTCTGGCATAAGATGAAGGGCATGGATGTGATTCAAATGAAACATTGACGTCAAGAAGTGATTGAATGGGGAATAGTTAGGCAGGCGGGCTGGGAGCACGCTCAGTACGAGCTAGCATGAGCATTAGGTAAAACATCAGGGTAGGGCATAACCTGTGGGTACCTACAATAGTCCCCTCAATATTAGTCAAGCACTTTTATAAAAAATAAACCAAAAAGGCTTAATTGGATCAAAAAGAATCTAATAGTTAGTCCCATAGGATTTCTAATTACATCATGTCACATTCACCATGTGAATCTGTTGGAGAGACCCACCAATGGAGAGCTCCTTTCACAATTGAATCTGAACAATATAATTGTCGAGGCCCACATCATGATTTCGTGTTCAGTCATCATAATTTTGCATTGTCAGATTTAACCAATGATCTTGATTTGTTTAATGGTACGTTGGTTGAAGTAAGTTGTAGTTATAAAACCTCATTATTATGTGGTCTGTACATTTAAACGATTTGTGCATTTTCTTTGAGTTCCTTTATAAATCGAATTGCAGTAATTTATCATTCGGATCCTCACAGGTAGACTAAGTTCTGTTATTTGATCATGTTGAACCTTCAGTGACCATCGAAACATATTGAATCAACAAACCTTATACAATTCGATCTTCATTGATGTTCAGTGCAAATTCATCATTTTCCAAATTCTGTTACGGATGTGCCTTTTAGATAGACAAGTGCAAATTAGTTGCGTCTAATCGTCTCATCATTTTGTTGGACCTTACAGTTCACCTGTATCACCCATTCAATGGAGAATTCCATTTCCATGTGTCCTTGTGGCACTGATATTTCTACGTTGATATTAGGGGTGCAACTTGGGTAGGGTAAATTCGAGAACCGACCCAACCCGACCTTAATGGATCAGGTTGGTTCGGGTATTTTGACTAAATGGGTTGGTTCGATTCTAAGTTTTGTGGATTTGACTAAATACGGGTCGGTTCTGAGTAGACCCGACGCAACCTGAGAACCGAACTCTATATATGTCCACATATATGTCACCGGGTTTGGGATTATGGGATAGATCACACTAGCACCCGAGTAAACGTTAGTTGTTTGCTAACATTGAACCAACTACCAAGAGAACTCAACACGTGGCTAAAGCCTAAAGCCCAACGTGGATCTCCAGCTTGCTAGTAAATAGCCGATGACTATTATTTTTTTAGACCAACTACCAACCCGAGAATCGACCTGAACCAACCCAGTCTTAGTGTGGGTTGGGTTGGTTCGGGTCTATGCCCAAGTTGGGTTGGTTTGGGTTTCAATATGGTAGAACCAAACTAGTTCGGTTCAGTTCCGGGTCGGCTCAAACCCGAACCAACTCAACCCGAGTTGCACCCCTAGTTGATATCACTTGATGAGATCTGATCTTAATGGTTGGATGCTTGGATCTTAGTGTTGGCTATGTTTAGTTTTTGTATTACTTTTATAAAGATTGATTGAATGGGGGTTTCGACCGTAAACCATGATAATCGACATTTACTTTAGAAACTTATGCGGAGCAGATCAGGCGTGCACGCTTATCAAAGCAGATCATTCATCGCTCAAATCTCGAGGAACGAGTTGAATAATTAACTAAATTTTACATTAATAAATAGCGATGATTTAAATTAAGAGTTTGGATAAATTAGGATGGTTATCTTTTAAAAAAAAATATTCAAATTGTTATCCTTTTAGTTTCTATTTTAAGCCCCTTAAGCCTTATTTAATTAGTTAAGTTTAATAGATTTATGAATGAATCAAATTATGGAGTTGGCAGTGATTGCTTCTTCTTATTCGTGGTGGGATGCCTAGGGTTCCGATGTGATATCGTCCAGGACGAGTATGTGCGGCTAAGACCCATTTATCTCTCTTTCCTTTCCCTCTCCCTCTCTACTATCTTTGTGCTCATTTCTTTAGTTGTGGGCATTAGTTCTTGGTAATATGAAAAGAAAAATGTGCTTCATACAAAATTAAAAGTATATAGAAGGATTGCAACTGGCCATCTTCCTCACACCCGTCGGCCTCTTTGTGGAATGTGAACACGACGTTTGCCACTTGCACCACTACCACGTGGGGTGCCACCTGTTGGCCTGACCTTGCCACTCCTGCCATAACCGTTCATCTGCAGAACACTGACCAAAGAAAAACGAAGAATAAGGAGAGAAGAAAGAAAAATTAGTACAAAAAGACACGAAAGTAGGAAAGAAGAATACTCGACTCGTCGGAGCCGCCACCCTCGCTGCTTGTTACCTGGCTGCGACTGTCCATACTAAGCAAATGGATCGACAATATCCCTCTTTCCCCCTTTTAATGAATGGATTTTATCCAACTCCTTAAACCCATTGATCAATCCTAAACCCATTTAAAGAAAAACCAAGTCCAAAGTCCAAACCAATTTTCAATATAACCCTACTCGAACCACCCAATATTCATCCCTTTAAAAGATACCAAAATCCATTTCAGCTTAGATCGTTTAAACCCTAATTGAACCCATCAACTTTTAATCATTAACTACCAACGGACTCTTGGCCTGGTGGTACTTCCTCTTTCCCACGTTGGAGAGGTTCCTGTTCGACTCTCGGTATGGCGAATCAAATGTCGACAGATGTCGGTTGAAATCATTGATATATGTCGGTTTTTGGAGGGTTCGACATGAAAAAAGATTGAAATGTCGACATTACATTTTGTCGGTCGAAATCAACAGATGTCGGTGGTTTGTCGGTGCTGTCGACGAAAAGAGCATGTGAGTGTATAATTATTCCATTTGTCGAGCTTTTGTCGGTGCTGTCGGCGACATATGTTGGTTTGTCGGTTGATTTCAGTGAAAAAGGTTATCTTGAAATTTTGTTGAAATATTTCATATTTTTCATATTAAATGAACAAAATCGAAATTTGATTGAAAAATAACAAATTTCCATCGAAAAACACCGAAATTTGACCGAAAAACGAAATATTTTCATCGAAATTTGTCTTTCCATTTTACAAATTTTCCACCAACAAATTACTGAAAAACGATTTTTTTTTTTTGACTGACCAACATGGGCACCAAAAACGACATTTAAAACCTTGGTTGCAACACATCGTTTCTCTCCTAGATATAGCATGATTCGTATTTTCTTAAAGTTAGAACTTAGAAGGTGCCGTATAGTTAAACAAAATTGCCAATAAGCCCACCCATGTCAGTTGGCCTTGTTATTTTCTGTAGAATATTGAGCAAATCCAATAACTATAATCTAAACAGGAAGCCTTTGAAGGAGGTTCTGCCATGTGGAGCCCCTTTAAAGAGAGCCTCTTACACAATCTCTTAATCACGGGCATTAATATAGAGAAGATGGAACACTATTTTTAAAGATAGGTAACCCATCTCATTAAAGCGAGGTGAGAGAAAACCGGATCCAATTAAAGGCATGGGGAGAGAAATTTGATCCCATTAAACCCACATGGAGAAAAGAATGTTGGCTCCGTTTGGAGCAACTATATCTAATCCAATGCAATCTATCTAATATTAAAAAACAAAGTGCTGGAGCAAGATTTTGTTTCACATGGCACTTCCATAGAACACATATTTGTTTTAAAAATAAAAAAAAAATAAAACCGGCATTAACCAATTATAATCCGGTTGCAACAATATAAACACGGGCACACCTACGGTCCCACCTATAACGTGCTCTCTGTTATCGTTACTCCTTTATTGGTTTGACTCCCCTCCCATAACATGTATGGGTTTATTTATGGTATAACATTATAATTCTGTGTGTGTGTGTGTGGTTACATTTGAAATGACATATAGGGTTGCGTGATAGCAAGGCTACCCACTCCTTGTTTAATTTCCCTACTTCTCCCTGCCCATCACTTCTCTTTCTCCCTCCCTCTCTCTGTCCAAAGCTTAACACCACGCCTCCCAACCAATTAACCAACCAAGAAGATAAAATCCAAAGAGATTACCAACGCTTTTTTTTTTCATTTCACTGCGTTTGGTGGCGGAACGTGCGAGTAGAACATACTTTCTATCGCCACCATCGACCGTATTATAAGGAAGGTCATCCCGGAGAACAACAAGATCGCCAAGGAGTTTGTTCAGGAATTTGCCCGAGTTCATTGTCTTCACCACCAGCGAGTCCGCGTTTCTCTTATATCCTCTCTATTATCTTTTCCCCTCTTAAAGTTGTGGTTCTATTAGATGCAAGGCAATTGAATAGTGTCAATGGGAAAACAGAAGATGATCAATAGTGATGATCTGTTTTCGGTCATGAAGATGCTAGGTTTGATTTGTGATTTATCTTGCATCTGGCGTTTGTAATACTACATTGCTAATCTGCATTATGGATGTAGGTACATCCTTTAATTGTTTGTTCTCTTCTCTTCTTTTTTTTTTTGGTTTTTGGTGGAAACTAGATCTCTTCTCTTCTTCATACATAATTTTTCTTTTATATTGTAATGTTTTTTATTTCCTTTTCGTTCGAAGTGTTGTTTCTTATTTTATATTTGTGCTTTCCTTGGTTGTGAACTAATAAAGAGGGCTTACAAGAGGTCAATGACCAGTCACAACGGAAAGATATTTGCACTTAATGGTGACTCCGGTTGTAGTACCAATGTAAATGAGATATGGCTGTACCCGGAATATAAAACCAGTGCATATCACGTATTACAGCGGCTGTGATCGTAGCACTACACTTCTTCTGTGAAAAATGCCTAAATTCTTGAATGAGCGTCGTTTCGTGCGCAGATATGAGAACCAGAAAATAGCAAAAAAAATGCCCGTACTATTACCTTCGAAAATTTGTTACCATATTTTGATGCGCCCACATTATAACCCAGAATATTTAATAGCATATTTAAGTATCACTCATGTATTTCATTGGTTTGGACTGCCAAAAACAATCAATCTCCTTTGAACGGAACTGGCTGTGCCCGTTTATTAAATAGCTTAGTTATGTGTCCGGTTGCATTCATGTGAAACGGATGTACCTGTGCGCAGTTAAATGCTTTGTATTTAATCCAATTATTCAATGACAGTAAAAGAAGGGTTTGGATATTGAAATCGGTACACAGTCTCTCTACCTCTGTCTGTCTATCTTTATACTGGGCAGTGCCCGGGTTTGAGACTAGTACAGTAAAAAACTGAAAACCCCGTGAATCTATAACATACCATCTGTAATTCAAAAAACTATCCGTTGTTGCATGTTGTTTGTCCGATCAGGATAACAGCCATTAGATATGGCTAGCTTTTCCCATTGGTTTCTGATTTGTATGACAATATTACAAGCAAATATATTTCTCAGTATTGGTTTCTGGTTCGTACTACAATATTACATGTTTATATTGTTGAGGATGCAAGATGTTTATCACTAACCTATTATTTATAAATCTGTAATTCTATTCACTCGATGTCTCTTAATTCTTGCAATTGTTATTTGTAATCCCAGAATTCTTGCTTTTGCAATTGTTAATCTTGAGTAAAAATGTTGGCATTAACACAAACATGATGAACAACTGTATGACATCTAATTGTGCTTTGGATCTATTTGGCTTACTTTACTTGGTTCCTATACTAAGCCCTATACTAAAAAAACACTAGCGGTAATATTATGATTTTATTTTCACACTATTTACTATTTAGTCAATGCATGTGCATTTTAATCTGCATTCTTATAACTACTGTTATGCAAGTGCCTATAATTTAATCTAATGTGAAGATCTCGTAGGTAAAATCGGTATTTATTGTAAGTTAAAATTTTATACCATGCATATTATTCACTCGTTGTATTTCTTGACTTTTTTGCATCAAGTGACAAATTTTCTTGATGTTATTGTCTCTTTGGAGGCAGTTAAGATTAGGCCTTTGCATTTGTAATCAACCTTTGTCTTGCAATTTCGAATAATCTAATGTCAATTGCTAACTATAAAAATATTTCAGTGGCAGGAACTTCAACCGGCATCCATATACCTGCCGTGTTTGTCTCCAAATCCTCTGGCGAGGTACTAAAGAAGTATGCGGGTCGTATAGATGTCGAGTTGTGGATTATACCTACCTTTGAAAATTCAGCATGGTCTATCATGGCCATCTCTTTCATATCACTACTCGCCATGTCTGCTGTGTTGGCTACATGTTTCTTTGTGCGCAGACACCGCATAAGGCGTGAACGTCCTAGGGCTCCTAACATCCGAGAGTTTCATGGGATGAGCAGTCGGTTAGTGAGAGCAATGCCGAGTCTTATATTCACATCAGTTTTGGAAGATAATTGTACTTCAAGAACATGTGCTATTTGCTTAGAAGACTACAGTGTTGGGGAGAAGCTTAGAGTACTGCCATGTCGTCACAGTATGTCTCTTGATCATAACAAGCTCACCATTTTGTTCTTTACTATTATTGAGGAGATAAAAATCCTATTTGTTTATGGTTACTTTATAAAATTAAAATAACCTAAAGGTTATACTTCTTCAGAAAAATGTGCTACATTTAGTGTATCATAATTTTTTTTCCCTTAACGCCAATTACTTGAAATTGTTTTGAGTGTTTGACCTTACATGACATATTTGTCCCCAAACCACCTTTGGTGCACTCTAATCACATTGGTAATGTTTTGCTATGACCCATGAGAGATAATTTACACCTGTATCAGCATATCAATTACTATTCAATACTACATTCACATCGAACCTAGAAGAAAATCTCACTATGCAAACAACTTTGGTATTGTGACGTTTGAGAGCTTGTGCGCTGCATTGCATTATGTTCTTTGATCTTGAATCCATGATTACTGGGATCTTCTTTTGCTTTGCATTAGATAATTTGTATGTGTTTGGAATTGCAAGTGCTTACTGTAAGATCATGGTATGCGCACACAACCTGGGTGTGGGTTAGTTTGTGGAGCATAGTTAATATATGTTTGATGTATGGGCCTTGGGCAGCTGGGCTTAATCCACAGTTCAAATATATATGAGTGAGATGAGACTAAGAAATTACTCTCATTCTCTTCCACCATCATTTCTCTTGTCTCTCTTCCATTCTCTCTTTAATAAGATACCAACATGGTATTGGAGCAAGAGATCTTCTAGGGTTTTACTAAATCGGAGGTCACCACCAATAAGGTCCATCAGACCATCATCCCGACCTCCATTTCAATGGCTTTTGTCATCATCAATTGGTCCCATAGCTGTTTGACGACCTCTTTATCACCATCGTATGTCCCACCTCTTGCTGTTTGAAATGCCAAAATTTCTGTCACCACTGTCCCCCTATCCCCATCTTATCTTCGCCTCACCTTCACCAAGGCCTAGATTAGCTTGAAACCTAATAAGCTGCCAGAATTTTGTGTTATCTTCGCGCCTTCTTCCAAACCGCTACTGACCTTACAAGCACCACCGCCACTTCATTCTCTTCTGTCACCATCGTTGTTGGCTCGATATATGTTGACCCCAATAGCCACCGCAGTCACATGCATATAACCCTAAATATTTTTTATTCCTAAATTCTAAAGTAATTATATAATCATATCCTTCTATCAAGAGAAACTCGACCCGATACCCTGGTCATCGGATTACTCAAATTTCTTAGATGGGGGTCTATCCTGACTCGACAAAGTATCTAAAGTGATGCCTGTATCCGTACCTTTTTGGATCAAACTCAAAATTTTAACAACACAGACCTATAGGTTTTTTGAAACAGTGAGCTACTTTGTTCCTTACTCCTCCAAACCATAAGACCACCTGCCCTATATTTATAACCCTAAGCACTGAATTCTCCTTCTGCTACTGCTGATCAAAAATTTTCATTTGTTTTCTTCTTGGAATCTAACTGAGAAACTACGGGGAGCTTGAAATTTGTTCTCGGTTTTGTCCAGTTAGAGTTTTTTGTTTCTAGCTGAGAGGCCCCCTAATGGTGTTCTCGAAGTAATGTAGCAAATCTATGTTTCTATGTAGTGTTGGGATTGAAGACTCTATTCCTGGTAGTAGAGCTGTTTGATGTATGATTTCGAGCAAACCAACATGCCAGCTAGCAGTAGTTGCGGTATTATTTTTCAATGAATTTAGTTTTTGATCTCAGATGTGTTGATCTCAGAATTTTGAGATGGTGAAGTCTTGTAGCTTCGTCGGTTACTTGGTTTAAGCCATGATTTCAAAACTCAGCTGATGCCAGTGCGTACCGACCGATATGTACCGGTTTTAGGCCCAATCGAACACATGTCTCCTCTGAAATTGGTACTGAACCATATCAGCTGATACATGTTGGTGTCGGTTCGTACCGGTTTTGGCTAATATCGACAGGTAACGACCGACATGGGTCCATGCTTTTAAATTCATTTGTAGATTGTTTTTCCAATTACATGAATCGGTCAACTTATGGCTTGTTATAATTATCAACAAAGTCCCTAATTCTTCTTCTTTTTTCTTTAATAATGGAGTGTATGTAGATGCATAGTTGTTTAATCTAGTCATTTAATCTTGTGTATTTTTCTATGATGAGGTGGAGTGAGCTATCAAAGAGTCTAGGTAAACATACCTGATAGCTAAGGTAAGTTGGTAAGTGGAAAGTTTTGCTCTTAGTTACATACAAAACACTAGATTATAAAAACAAAGCAAAAGGCAATCTAATAACTTTTTTCCTGTTAAAAATCACAAGCGAACAAAACTACACCCACTCTACGAACTCTTTGCGATAGGATTAAGATTAAGAGCCGGTTCGTGACTTTTATAGTTGTTTAATCTAGTCATTTAAGTGTATTTTTCTATGATGAGGGTGGAGTGAGCTATCAAAGAGTCTAGGTAAACATACCTGATAGCTAAGGCAAGTTGGTAAGTGGAAAGTTTTGCTCTCAGTTACATACAAAACACTAGATTATAAAAACAAAGCAAAATGCAATCTAACAACTTTTTTTCCTGTTAAAAATCACAAGTGAACAAAACTACACCCACTCTACGAACTCTTTGCGATAGGATTAAGATTAAGAGCCGGTTCATGCCTTATATATATATATATATATATATATATATATATATATATATATATATATATATATATATATATATAAATATAAAATTTTTAATATTTTAAGTTTATTTTTTTTTGTTTTTTTTCTTCTTTTTTTTTTTTTAAAAAGGGGTTATTAGTCTAAGGCCCCTCTATCTAACCATATAGTTTGATACTCTAGTTGTTTCGTAGTGCATTAAGTCCCTCCCGCACTCAATTTTTTTTTTAAATGACCATTTTGCCCCTCGAACTACCCCTGTAGAACCTGACATACAAATTTTTTTTACATGCGTTGTATAGTACCCAAAACACTGTAGTTGCTATAGTGATTTCACTGTGGCAGTAATATTTCGGTCAGCATGTGTTGCGGCTTCTCACAAAAGGCATCTGTTTCACACAAAATCTGCGAATTTTGGAAATCATATGTAGTTTTTAGCATTCTGATTGTGACTATAAAGTCCTAGCATACTTGAGATTAGTATTTCTTCAAGCATTAAGTATTCTTCAAGCATAAAGCCCTAGCATACTTGATTAGGTATTTACCTGATTACGTTTGCACTCATCATCAATCGTATTATGTTACAGAGTTCCATGCCCTTTGCGTTGATGCCTGGCTTACTACTTGGAGAACATTTTGCCCCGTGTGCAAGCAAGATGCCAGGACAAGCACAGGCAATCCGCCGGCCTCCGAGTCCACTCCCCTGCTCTCTGCCGGCGCCACTACTTCATCTTCCTCCATTGCCGGATTATCATCATTCCGTTCATCCGTAGCAGCATCTCCATCGTCAGCTACACCGTTCTTACCGACACCGCCTCAATCGCCGTTAACTTCCCCGGCTATCCCAATCAGGCCGACCCCACCTGGCTCGCCATTAACCTCTCGAATGCACTCGCTGTCTAGTCCCCCACGTGTGGCTAACACCCGTAGGTCCTATACCAACTCACCGTCGGTTAGTGTAAGCATAAACTCCCTTGATCTTCGGAACGCGTCGTCTCACAGATCTCATGGCTCCCACCTCACGTCCTCGCATTCCGGGGGCTACCCCTCGACATCTCCGGTGAATTCAAGATACTTATTTTCCCCATATATACCTAGTGCGACTAATGCATCCCCGAGTTATCTCGCTGGGTCATCCGGTCGGCAGTCGTACTTGCAGCACTGCAGTGAATCGGGGACGAGCCTCTCTGCTCAAGCCTCGGCGCAATCTCTGCCTGGATGTTGACTGTCATCTCAATTTCTTTGAAGACCTCTTTGCTGTTTGTAATCTACCACTACGGTGTCCAGGAGAGTGGCTTGGGACAGATGAGGTGCGCACATTGTACTATAAATCTCGTCGTTTCGATGGACTACTTGCGATGATCTTGATGTCTTAGTGATTGATGGTTTTCGTCTGCGAAGATTTTTTATCATGTTGGGCTGTTATTTGTTTCTTGGGATTCTGAGTAATGCATGGTGTGGGCAGGAACTGGTGAGCATGATCCCCTGGTTTCAAATGAATCGATCGATACTATTACCTAACATGCGATTGTCCATAAAAACTGATTTGATTAGACAAAAGGGTTACAGACCTGATCACAGCCGTCTGTTGCATGTGTGTCGGGAGCTAAGTGCGATTCACCGGTGACGGATGTGATTGCGGCTGTAAAGAGTCTGTAAAGGTTTCTGTCTGGTTGATGCTTTCCCCTGTGGCTACTGGCTGCTGCCAATGAAGCTGAATTGCGCGCTCTTTGGTTCGGTCACCGAAAGCTTCACTACTGATGGTCCTCTTCCTCGCTTTGCATTGAAGGTGATTCCCAAGTGGTGCTCGCTCCACTCCTATCAGCTCGACTGGCGGCGGGTCTCATCCAGGTGAGGGAAAACACTGTAGCAGATTGGTTGGCCGGCACTGGGTGTCCAGTCTTGTAATCAGGGTGAGCCACAGGTTGGCTCGAGTGTGCTCCACTTGTGGTGTCTTTTTTTTAGGGTTATTTTGACTTTGCCCCCCAAATTTTGCCTTGAATTAGACTTTACCCCCCAGAGATAACTCTTTCGTCAGCTCTCCATCTAAGGCTCCGTTTGGTAGCCGGAAAATTTCATTAAAGGAAAGGAAAGTCTTTCCCCTCCTGAGGGGAAAGTCTTTCCTCCCAGGAGTGAGAGGAAAAAGAATCCCCTCACTTTCCCCCTGATTACACTAACATGAGGGTATTTTAGGTATAAAAGTATTCTGATTTCTGTTCACTTTTTCGGCTACCAAACACGTCTAAGATCACTCAAGGGGGGGGATTCTCTCCTTTTCCCACCTCTTTCCGAGTACCAAATGCGGCCTAAGAGAAAGGGTGAGCTGACGGAAAAGAAAAACGTTATGGGGGGTGAGCTGACGGAACAATTAGCTTTGGGGGGTAAAGTCTAATTAATGAAAAGTTGGGGGGCAAAGTCAAAATAACCCTTTTTTTTTTATCTGGTGAAGGCCAAGATGGACGTGTTGCCCAGACCGGAATGTTCTTGATGGGCTTCGGATGCCAACCTGCTAAAAGAGGGCCACCAACCCATTTGTCCCCGAGCCTGCCATTCTGTAGGAATCTGACCCAAATTCATTAACCGTGTGCAGAGGCTGTATACAACTCCCAACCCCACTCAAAAAGGCCCAACCCATTGATTTCCAAGGGCAATCCTGCCCATGGTTCTCCATGGGCAACCATGGCATCCCATATTCTTTCTCCTCTCACTTTTTTTTTTTTTTTGAGATCAGTGGGTGCCCCGCAACCATTTGGCTCATGACCCACTTCAAGTTTGGACTAATCCCTCGATTCCCTTGGGAGTGAAGCGTGATGCACTCGGCAATTCCCACCTCAGTCCTGACAAAATTGAGGGGACGGGGAGTTCAACCCACAACCTCCTCACCAAATCATGAGTTGCTTTGCCAACTCTCCTATCGTCTGTTGGGTCACTTTTGTCTGTGATTATCGGTGCTCGTGCGCGCTGCCGTCCACCGCTGAACTCTGCCGCCATTGCAGGTCAACGCCTGTCCGCCTACCTCTTCCGTGATCCTCCCATCCTCTTCTTCTTTCTCCATCTAAAATACAGTGACTAGGCCATTGCAGGCCGAGTTACTGTGCATCACATTCGACCACTAGATGCTGAGTTCCCCTATAGCCCCTTCGGCAATTGGAGGCCAAGTGTTCACCGATGGCTGAGTGCTGCTATAGTGCACTCGGTCCCCCGACTGAATGGGGAGGGATGGCAATGGGTCGGATTCGGGTTTCAAATTTCTATTGTAAACGTGACGGTTCAGAGCAGGCCTATTAAAAAATCATAAAATTCAATTCCCAAACACGTTCCATTGCCATTCCTAGGTATAGAGGCACTCGGCCTGAAATTCTACGTGTAGGGAAAGAAGAAGGCGATAAGGAAGGAGGAGGAGGAAGCCGACAATGGCATGGGTTGCAAGGTGAGGAGGGGACGCAACAACGGTTGGAGGCGGACGCGAGTGGCAATGGGCGTGACTTGCCCTTATCAACGGGACTGATATTGTTGGGGGCATTTTGGTTAGTATTTAAATTTGGGAAAGTTTGGCATAAGTTCTTCTTGAGAGATGACTTTTAGTTGCAGGACATATTAATTTCGAAATATAGCTCAAGTCTCTCTCGATGAATATATACTCTTTATGAAACGAATACATTTTTTTTCTGAAGATGAAAATATATTCTTTCTGAAGACGAATGTATTCTTGCATGGACCTTAGCTAATATAGCAAATTATAATATCCTGTGGCTAATATTGCAAAATAGTTAAGGATCTATATCTAATTTGCTGTTTAAATTTTAAGCTGGCGTAGCCCAAGGTTTTTAACCTCCATTAAAACTGTCGAACCGACGGCAAAACGGAGGCGATTTACAGTCCCTCGTCCAAATCGGAGCCCAAGAAAATCTACACACAGAAAAAGAAAGGAAGGCGAAGCGTCCCCGGCGGTCAGCACTGGTCTGATTGACGGTCTTGATCGTCGTCTTCGTCCCCGCTATCACCGCAGCCCCAGACGAGGCCGAGCTGGTCCTCGAGGTAGCGGTGCAGGAGGCGGCCCTCGTTCTGCTCGCCGGCCGACCCCTCCTCGCACCGCCGCAGGAAGCGCGCGCTGCCCGCTTCCCTGGCGAGCGGCTTCGGCGGCCGGAGACGGCAGCAGAGGGTGGCGATGCACAGGAGGGGGAAGGAGAGGCAGATCAGGGGGAGGAGGACGGGGGAGCAGCAGATCAGGGCGAGTACCAGGCGGCGCGCCCTCCTCCGGCCGCCGCCCGGCCGCCGCCCCCAAGAGCACCATCCTCCCATGGTCCCGCTGACGCCGCCGCCTGCGGGCCGTCTTGGATCCTCCTTTCCCATATGCCAATGCCATGCCCCCGCCCTCTGGTCCACTCCACATGTCCACGTTTACATCTCCCTTTCACACTTGTACATTCATTGCATATGTCATAAATAAACAAACATTATCTTAAAATTCTTTAAATTGACTAATTTTTTTGATAGGGGAGAGATTTTGAAAGGGATTTTTAGGGTTTTTTTAAAATAAATATTATTTTAATGGTTATATGTGAAAAATAATTTTTTTTATAAAAAATACTATTCAGCCCGAAGGTTTTTCCGATTCCACTCAGCCCGATTGATGTGGCAGCATGCAACTGGTGGTGTAAAAGATTTAAACGTCGTTAGGGGGTTTCAGTCACCAGTTGTATGCTGCTAAGTCAATCAGGCTGGTGGAATCGAGAAAACCTTCGGACTGAATAGTATTTATCTTTTAAGCGTAACCTACTGACAGTCACGCGACGGAGGCACTGCAAAGCGCCCATCACGTCGACTGTTGGATTATTTTTCGCCTAGCTATGAAACTCAGCATGTGCCTTAACACATGTAATCCACAGTTGCCAATGTGAATTTAAAAAAAAAACAAAAAATAAAATTGGTATTCAAAATGTCGTGTTTAACATGGGAGAAAAACCCCCGAAGTTTTAGGTGGAAAAAGCTTCAGTTTTGGGCCTACTTAAGCAATTGAACAATGAAAACGGTATTTCAAATACCGTTTTGTAAAATGGTATTTGAGTCACAGATTTCATTTTGTTGTGTTTTTTAATTCTCTTGGGTCTGGAGCAATTGAACACCTAATTTGGTATTTTAAAAACCGATTTAAAAAATGGTATGTAAATTATCAGTTTTAAAATTTTAATGTTTTTTTAAATTCTCATCGGCTATTATTGATTACGGGATTGCATTAAGGGGTTATAGTGAAATCGGTATTTTATATATCGAGTTTAATGGTCAGGTGAAAAAAAAAATGACAGTCGGTGTGGTGGACCCTTTGTGGCGGCGTCCCGCCACGTGGCTATTAGTTGGTCAATTTTAATTTTTTTCCCACATATAGCTATTAAAATAATATTTTATTATTTAAATGCTAATTTTATTTTTTTAAAAATATTATTAAAAAATACTTACTATTATAATGGTTATGTGAGAAACGTAATTTCAAAAGTGGCAATTTGAAAGTCATGTGGCGTGATTGTAAAAATAAAAAGAAAAACACATGACGAGATGGCGCCGCAAAGTGCCCCGCCACATCAGTTATCCTTTTTGTTCTAGGTAGCCACAAAATCCGGTATCTAAAATGTCGTGTTTAACTTACCTAAACCCGGTATCTAAAATGTCGTGTTTAACTTACCTTATACTCAGTAACTCCAAACTACAATCAACTAAGGCCAAGATACATACAAGGTTAGTGCGCGACATGTATGGAACCAGTAACTCTATTTTTGAATTGCTGACTTTTAAACTTTGTATTTTAGATAGTGGCATTTGCACCCACCGAGAAAAAAAGTGGGCAATACATACAAAGTTGATAGCGGCATGTTCAGAATATGTAACCCGGTTTTTGAATTACCGATTTTTAAACTCAGTATTTCAGATACCGATTTTCTCGATCATTGAAAAAAAAAAAGAAAAACCAATGTGGCAGAACGCTTTACGATGCCGCCTCACTACGTGGTTATCAAAAGGCCACCTTTTGAATTATGTTTCTCACGTGGCCATTATAATAATAAAATATTTTTTAATACTATAAAAAAAAATCTATTTCAATCCTCCCCCCCCCCCCCCCCCCCACCACACCACACACACCCCCCCCAAAATGGACACATGCAACCTCTCAAAAAAAAAAAAAATGGACACATGCCAACATGACATGCATCGATCAACATCGATTTCAAATGATAGGGGAAAGATATTTGAGCACCCCCCCCCCCCCCCCCCCCCCCCCCCCCCCCAAGTAGACACATGCTGACGTGGTATGCATCGATCAACATCGATGCATTGAAAAATAGTAATGCTATTTAACCGACCCCATAGCCGACCCCATCACCAATTTGCATAGGTGGCATCTCCTAATTGACGGTACTATGGATGGACCCTAGGAGGATACCACCACCACAGGCCGCCGCTCGCCACCACCCACTACTGGCCATGCCATCGCCGACCACCACCTGTCGCTGGCAACGACAGCAGGCAGCCTGTGGTTGGTGGCAGGGTGGTGGCCAACGGGGAGGCGGTGGGCTATTTGTGGTCGGCGAGGGTGGTTGCCGCCGCCAGTGGTGGGATCGACGGTGGGTCACTAGTGATGGGCAACAGTCGGTGGTGGCTGACTGAGCAGCGACGGTAAGATAGTGGTTAGCGGTGGCCAGTGGTGGTGGCATCCTCCTAGGGTTAATCGATCCCACGGCCCATAGCCCTGCCAACCAGGAGATGCCACCTATGCAGGTTGGTGATGGGGTTGGCCATGGCATTGGTTAAACATCATTACTTATTGAAAAAGGACAATGTTGTCTCCAACTGATAGCTCAGATGGTTAGACATATGCAACCCATGGCCCTGGTAAAGGGTTCGAATAAGTGTTGCGGCATATTTCCTCCCTCTCTGTTGTGGCGGGCCTCCCTCTTGTCTTTGTGGTGAGCTTTCCTATCTGTGGGATTATTAAAAATCAGGACATTTCTCTCGCTCCTACGATGGGGTCCTTGGTCTCTTATGCCGGCACAATAACATGTGATGTTAAATGATGTCACCGAAGCAGACTCTGTAGCAATGTCCAGAGTGGTAGAATAACTAGGAACGAGAAGACAAGGGGAGATGTTAAGTGATGTGATACATGCTTATTGTGATGTTATTTTTTTGGATTAGATAGAGATGTGAATGAGTGCCTTGTATGAGGCTCACCTGGTGAAGCATGTGATTGTGGTTGCTCTATTTGTGAGAGCTTGGGTCTCAATGCTTGCCCACCCTGGGTATAGCCTTGTTATATAATTCCTCTTCCTTCCTTTGAAATTCTAATATAATTACTTAATTGGTCTTAAAAAAAGAAAAAGAGGCTCCTGCTCGGGCTGATGTGGCAGCAAATGATAGGATTTCATTTGTGGGTCCAGACGTTAAAATGTGAATTGTTTCTACCACTTAATTGGGCCCACATATGAGAACCAATCATTTACTGCCACCTCTGCTCAAGCAGGAGCCTCTGCTTGGGGTCAAGCAGAACTTGCAGGCACTTTTTTACCCGTTCTTTTATCTTCTCCACCACGCACAAAATACCAGCACGAGTTTGGGTTCTATTATGGGTAGAGGTGGCAACAGCTCTGGTTCGGATCGGACCCTACCCAACCCATATCCATACCCATTCAGATATGATAGGGTCCATACCCGACCCATAATGATTTGGGTATAAAAGGGTCCATACCCTATCCAAACCCATTCGGTTTCGGGTTTTGGATTGGGTTTCAGATATAAACCCTTTTTTTTTTTTCTGTAACACATGCAATTATTTGAGGGAAAAATCAAATGTATTACATTAAAATTCTAAAAAACTCATAAGTCTTGTTATTATATTTGTTTTAGTATGGAATAAGGTAAAGTAGAATTTGGGTACAAATAGGAGTTGGTTTTTTTTTTTTTGAGAACCGTCGAGATGGGGGGGGTGAGGCATGGACCCCAACTAGTTTCTTAGAAAGATAAAAGAAAGAAAGTTACAAACGGTCACAAAACAGTTTAAGATTGATATCCATGGTGCTCACACGTCCATGACACCACTCTAAAATAGAGAGACATATAAAATGCACAACGTCTTCGGCCGACCGTTCACATCCACGGAAAACTCGCGACTTGCGTTCTCGCCAGATGTGCCAACAAACGGCTAAAGTAACGATGTCCCATTCTAGTTACCACAAACTATGGATATGCCTCCACCTCCACGAAGTCCAAAGCGATATCAGGGATGGTGGTCTCCCATGAATGCCCAACACTGTGCAAAACCGTAACCAAACATCAACGACAAAGGGACAATGAAGAAGCAGGTGAACAATAGTCTCCTGTGAACCTTGGTCACAATAAGGGCAAGAGGCATCCACCACACCCAGGTGCTTGCGATGCAATAGATTCACCCGAGTCAAAATCCGGTCCTTCAATGCTATCCACATAAAGATTCTAATATCGAGAGGGATCTTAGCCTTCCAAAGCGAACTATGTTGCAGAACCACCCTGCGAAGGGAGACATGGCAAGTGGTGTGGCCACCACGAACCTCGCATTGGGACCGAACCGTGGCAAGTAGGTCCCAAGCCATCCCAAACAACTCGTAGAACAAGGTCTTTAGCGGCAACTCGCCCACCCAGATATCCTGCCAAAATCTAGTCTCATGTCAAGAATGAAGTACAAATGAGCAACTGTGTTGAAAAATTAAAAAAATGTGATCTCCACCACCACTTTTCTAGCATGACCTTGTTGAACTCCGCCAAGTTGTGTACACCTAACCGGCCTTGTTCATGAGATTTGCACACGACCACCCAACTGACAAGGCTGTATGAGCCAAAGGAGCCATCTGCCCCCAGCCAAAGGAAGTCCCTACGAATCTTCTCAATGCGGAAAATCGCCCATGCTAATAGAAGGTAGAAAGAGAAATAGTAGCTTGGAATGGTCGTCAAAACCGAGTTGATCAGAGTGAGACGCCCCCCAATTGAGAGGAACCTTCCCTTCCACTCTGCGAGATGTGTATCAATTCGCTCAATGAGCTTACGCCATGCCTCTTTATTCAGTGCCCTATCATTTAGCGGGATGCTCAAGTAACACAACGGTAGCTCATCAAATATGCAGTCCATTAGTTTGGCAAAGAAACGACCATCCTGCTGGTTACCTTCTAATAAGAACAACGAGCTCTTGGAGAAACTAATTTACAACCCCGAACCAACTCGAAGGCATAGAGAATAAATTCGAGAGCAATGACTTGAGAAGGTTCTGCCTCACAAAATATGAGAGTATCATTGGCGAAATGAAGGTTCGAGAGTTGTCAACTGCCACGCCCAACACCTTGGATGTGGTATTTCGATGTTGCATGTCAAAGAATGCCATCAAAGGCATCCATGATGAGTAAAAATAGGAAGGACGAAAGGGGGCACCCCTGCTTGAGACTCCTCCTCATTTTAAAAAAATGACCTGTCTCGCCATTGATGAAGCAAGCAAGGTGCGAAGAAGAAAAGGCACGGCTCGATCCAACCCCTCCAAACCATGGGGAAGCCTTTGGCCACCATGACCTCGAATAGGAAGTCCCAGCGCACATGATCGAAGGCCTTCGCAAAGTCCAACTTGAGCAGGATCCCTTGCTGTCAAGACTCACACAGGTGGAAGATGGTCCTCTTGGGCAGAGGCGACACCATCCAAGATGTTACGAACCCCAATAAAAGCTGTCTGGGAGCTCCGAATGACGTCGTCAAGCATCCCGAAGAGTTTGCCGGCGAGGACTTTCACAATGATTCTATAGGCACAATTGGTGAGACTAATATGCCTTTAGTTAGATAGAAGAAAACAAGGAGTCAATCTTGGGAATCAGAGAGATCAAAGAGAAATTGATAGCAACCAGCCTCGTACGACCGACCAAAAACTCCATAACCAGCCAAAAGAAGTTGGCCCTGATAATAGGCCCAAAAACCGCTGAAAGAAAAATACCAAAAACCCATCTGGTCTGGCAGGTGTCCCATCTGCTCGCAGTGCGAAAACCACCGTTGAGACATCTTCTGTAGAAACCATGATCATTACAGAAGCCTCTAGTATACGTAGAAGCTCAAGGTGATGCCAGTCAATGCTAATGCCACCTCAATCCCCACCGAGAAGATGGACCTGAATGCCACCGAAGCCGCATCGATGATTCCCCGCGGTTGAAGATCATGTTGTCCCATTTAAAGACAATTGCGGTATAAAATGTCCTCCTCCGTCTTGCATTTGCAATGCAATGGAAGAACTTGGTGTTGGCATCTGTCTCCTTAATCCACTGCTCTCTAGCACGTTGTTTCCACATGACTTTCTCAGCAACAAGTATCTGTTGGAAGCACTCCCTTGACTCTAAGAAGGTCTCTGGCTTATAAGAAGTCAACACTCGATACTCCTGACTCTTTCCAGACTATCGATCGTAGTAAGCATTGCATGTTTATGCTTAATAACGCTTCCAAAAGAAAGTTGGGCCCATGTAGTTAGCTTCCCCTGTAGAAACCGAAGCTTCCCTGCCAGGTTGGCATCATCAGATCGATGATTAGGTGCTTCCGTCCATCTACAGTGGCCACATCACTTCAAAATGAAATCGTCTCAGCACAATCGACTGGCATGATGCGTCCAACAAAATGGGTGTGTGGTCAGATACTGCTGCAGGCACAGCGGATTGGGAACAATCTGGGAAGAGGATTTTCCATTCTGGATTCTGGGGAAATGAGAAACCGGTTTAGTCTGGCCAGCGCCGATTGATCTCGGTGATTATAGACCAGATAAAGCAGCGACCAAAGAGGGGTAAGTCCACTGACCCACAAGTGCGAACAAAGCATGAAAAGTCCCGAAGGTCACAAGTTCTGGTTAGAAACCCTTGCTGCTCCTCAAGAAAATGGGTGCAGTTGAAGTCCCCCCAATGACCCAAGGGAGACCATTCGGGTCCTGAGCCTCTTCAATTTTCGCCCAGAACGATGCCCGCAGGGAGAGGTCGGTTGGCCTGTAGATCGAAGTGACAATAAGCTCAGATCTGTTTTGCCCCCGAAGATGCGCTGAGACAGAAAAAACACCAAGCCAAGATCCAATCCTATGCCACAGGGAACCGTCCCAACATACAACTACCCCGCCAGCAGTGCCATTCGCGTCCAGAGCAACCCAACGGTTGAGTCTCCCTGCCTCCATCTTATTGAGGCATCTTGCGACAAAAGAGTTGCACTTCGTTTCTTGGATACAAAGCACCTCAGCACGTGTCGATATAAGTAACGATCTCACAATAGATTGGGGTCCAACCACATGATCTAATATACAAAACTTAGAGGAGAAATTAGGTATCGGACTTCGGGTAGGGCTATTGGGGTACCCATAGGTCCCATACCCATATCCATACTCTAAAGTTTATCGGGTAGAGTTTCTATACCCATATGCTACCCAAACCTTATTTCGGGTATAAAAATCTATACCCATAACCTAAGTTTCGGTTTAGGTTCGGATCGGGTTTTCAGTTTTTTGGGTTTTATTGCTGCACCTAATTATGAGTAGCATAGCCTTATGAGATCTTCTAATTGTTGTCGAAGAATAACCTATACCGAAGACTTTAGGAAGGTTTAGAACAATATGGTGATTGTAATCACAGGTTTAATTGTCGTTAATGCCGTAGATAAAAAGAAGAGACATCGCTAAAAAGCTAATAGAAAATAAAAGACAAGACAACAAATGCCATTAAGGATGATGAGGATTTCTCTAGCCAAATTATCTCAATGTTCATAGGAGATCTACGGTTTTAGTGTTTTCATAATAAAATTATATTTAATTAATAGAGATGAGATATAATGAATATGGAGCAAGATGTGTAAGAAGAAAATGAATTCTTCGTTCAATAAGGGTTCTATAGTGAGGCTTGTGGGTTCTTGGCAGCTTCTTGGAGAACTGGATCCATTACTGGCCGAGTGCACCTTCAATGCATTAGTCAATTGGGGGGGGGGGGGGGGGGGGGGGGCTAATTCATCCCAATTACCGAATGTTCTGTAGGTGTATTCGTCCTCCAATGATTAAATTCTTTAACGGTGCACTAGACCTACAATGTCAAAGTATCTATTTTTTTTTAAAAAAAGGAAGAGGAAGTGGAGGATGACGGAAGAAGAGGAAGGAGGAAGGAGGGAGGAGGAGCTGATGACAATGGGTTGCATTATTGCATAGACTCGATGGCTGACAATGACTTGCACTGACACTTATGGGCTAGGAGAGGAGTGAAGAGGAAGAAAGGTATGGATTGCTTACAGAATCAGGGGTGGAATGAAGGTTACCTTCAGCATCTGAGTGCCCTTAGTAAAAGACAAGGTTAATTGGTTGCCTTTAGTCGATGCTTGTCTCTGCTGCTCTTCCTTCATTAAAAAACCGGTCTATATATACACGTCTCCTTAATCTATTTGGCGCCTGATCCACTAACAAGCTATGTACATACCACTATGGCCCTTTCCAAAAAAAAAAAAAGAGAAAAATTGGTGTTAAGTCTCTGAAGTAGTTCTTGTTTAATGTTAATGACGACTAATGTGTTGGACAACTCTTTATTATTCCAAAATGCTAACCTCTTGAAGGGAAGAGTGCACAACGGTATATAAGGGGCATAATCCCGCTCCCATTACTGATGTGGGACTAATGCTAAAAGCACATTGTCAACATCCCCTCACAAGTGGCAAGGCACAATCGGGTGGAGCTTGTGGAGCAGGACCTAGCTCTGATATCATGTTAACAACCCCTTGTTACTTCAAAAGGCTGATCTCTTAGAAGCAACATGGCACAACGAGTAGAAGGGACATAATCCCGCTCCCATTGCTGATGTGGGACTAATGCCAGAAACACAAATCCAAGGACTAAAAAAAGTCTGGATAAAAAATCTTACCATTGGGATTGAAAAAAAGTCAACAAGAACCCCTGGTAAAAACCTTGTCCAAGGACTTGATGTGAAATGGACATGGTTCGTGGTCGGTAGGATTCGAACTAAGGACCTGTTCCCAAAAGGTGCAACTTAAGACCAACTGTGTTAACAGTTGGCTACAAGCTAGAGCTCAAATTTTTTTTTTTGGGGGTTATTTTGACTTTGCCCCCCGAACTTTGCCTTGAATTAGACTTTACCCCCCAAAACTAACTGTTCCGTCAACTCAACCCCCAAAACTTTATTTCTTTTCCGTCAGCTCACCCTTGAACAGTTTGTTTTGTGGGGTAAAGTCTAATTACTGAAAAGGGGTTAAAGTCTAATTCAAGGCAAAATTTGCGGGGTCAAAGTCAAAATAACCCCTTTTGTATTTTTGAGAAATAAGCGAGAGCTCATCTTGATGATCAGATTCCTACAACTGAGCACCCCCTCATCCACAGACAGCTGACGGCCTGACCCTCCCCCTCCCACTCTGTCTCTCTCTCCGCCGCCGCCTCACTCATGTTCCTCACCTCTCCCTCCATCCTCCCCTTCTCCGCCTCTCCGAAGCCCCACCCTTCCCCTTTCCTCCATGGCTCCCACCCTCCCACCTCCTCCCTCCCCAAGACCCCATCCCCTCTCTCTGCTTCTCCCCCTCCTTCCTCCCTCACCGTACATGCCATGAAGAAGATGCAGGGCCGGGTGGTGTGCTCTGCCAGCGACAAGACGGTGGCGGTGGAGGTGGTCCGGCTCGCCCCGCACCCCAAGTACAAGCGCCGGATCCGCAAGAAGAAGAAGTACCAGGCCCACGACCCCGAGAACCAGTTCAAGGTCGGCGACTTCGTCCAGCTCGAGAAGTCCCGCCCCATCAGCAAGACCAAGACCTTCATCGCCATTCCCGTAGCCCCTCGCAACGCACCCAAGCCCGTCCCTGCTGGCCTCGACCTCCCCCTCCAGCCCCAGCTGCCGGAGTAATAATGACCCCTCCCATTAGCCCGCTTCTCTACTCTCCCACCCTTTGTTGGCTTAAACTTTGCCATTATCTATGAGAATGTAGTGTTGGTTGAATGGATTTTATGTCGAAATGCGCGAATTTTCAAATTGGGTTGGTGGGTGTATTTCAGAATTGCTTGCTCCTGAACTGTGAATCCTATTGATGTGTGTTTGGATATGTTTCGTCTCGCGGCTCTCCTTTGTCGTTCACAAGAATGCGGTATCGGTTGACTGGAATTCAATTGTGAAATTGGTGAGATGGGTTGGTGGTGGGTGTGTTTGAGACATTGCCCGTAATTCGTAAATGAATTCTCCATCTGTTTGATGTGTCTTTGGTTAGGTTTCCATTCTCAGTAGTTCTCTTTTGCTCTCTTCATGTATAATTTTATGATTATACGGTGTTCTTTAACTCAAGTTAATGCCAATTGGGTGGCTTTGGTTGGATATTTTTCAGAATCGTTCTTTGATAATTTCTATATGTTAGATGCATCCATGTTGGGGTGATGTGAAGGGGTTAAGAACTGGAATTTTGCTATATTTGACTCATGGGTAGTAGACTGGTAGGCCATTTGAAGCTTTGCGGATTTTTGCACCGTTTTTTGCACACAGTTTGAGTAGTGTCTCACCATGTTGGTGACCATGCACACCTCCATTGTATATATTTGGTCTTTTGGCTGTATGCATAATTTAGTAAATCTTTGCCTTGCTCCCATGGTTCCATGATTTAACGTAGTAAAATTTAGGATGATATAGGCAACCTCCAAGAATGAGCCTATTTCTTTCATCATGATTTTGGTTGCAATTTTTTATCGGACTGATTTATTATTTATTATACCATGATCAGATTGGACACTTTGATTTTAAATTCACAAAGGCCACAAAAATCATTGCAATCATCTTATTAGCGAGCACTCTTTCATGGACCAGATTGCCTCCCTATTTATTTTATTATTATTATTTTTTGGTATTCACCTCCCTTTTATTTAAGCAAGTATTAGGAAAATGGATATAAAGATTACAAAAATTTACCGTAGATATTAGCACTATTGTCAATATTAGACTCTATCATATGGTGTCAGGTTCTTTAAATTTTTAAAGAAGTCTGATAGGAGACGACGGCTAGGGTTTGGAGAGGAACTGAATGATTCCATTGAGGGACTCAAGCCCAATATATATGTACAGTAAACCCGACCCGACTATACAGTAAACCCGACCCATTACATTACATTAACACTCCCCCTCAAACTCACGGTGGATCATGAACCGAGAGTTTGCCTAGAAAATGTCGGAAGCGAGCAGTCGTCAGTGGCTTCGTCAGAAAATCAGCAGTCTGCTCCGATGAGGGAATGAAAGGCAGGGAGATGATGTGATCGATAAACGCCTGGCGAACATAATGACAGTCAACTTCAATATGCTTTGTTCGCTCATGGAAGACCGGATTGCTAGCAATCTGAATAGCACTCCGGTTGTCACAGAAGAGAGGGGTCGGCCCGGATATTACCACTCCCAAGTCAAGCAGAAGACGTCGAAGCCAGACAATCTCGGCGGTGGTGGAAGCCATAGCCCTGTATTCGGCTTCGGTGCTGGAGCGAGCAACAGACTCCTGCTTCTTGCTGCGCCAAGAAATCAGGGAGTCACCCAGAAACACACAGTATCCTGTAGTAGATCGACGAGTGTCTGCATCTCCTGCCCAATCTGCATCTGAGTAGGCGCGCAGTACCAACGGAGAGGTGGAGGGAAACAGGAGTGAACGGGTGATGGTGCCCCGGAGGTAGCGGATAATCCGCAGAACAGCTGCATAGTGTACTGACCGTGGAGCCTGAACAAACTGACTGACAATGCCAACAGCATGAGCAATGTCTGGCCTGGTCATGGTGAGATAGACAAGCATCCCAACCAACCTCTGGTAGCGGGAGACATCCTGGAGCGGCTCACCATCGGTAGCTAGAAGCTTCAAATTGAGCTCCATGGGTGTATCAGCAGTACGTGTGTCAGTGAGGGCAGCATCAGTAAGAATGTCGGAGATATACTTCTGCTGGGAAACCAACAGACCACGAGCTGACCTGGCAATCTCAAGACCCAGAAAGTAGCGAAGAGAGCCCAGGTCTTTCATCTCAAACTGACTCTGGAGGTGCCGCTGGAGAGAGGCGATGGTGGCACTGTCATCCCCAGTGATGATCATATCATCCATGTAGAGGAGAAGGACTGCAATGCCCTGACTGGAGGAGCGAGTGAACAGGGCATAGTCGGAGTGACGCTCAACAAACCCGGCGGCCAGAACTGCACTGCGAAAGCGCTCAAACCAGGCACGAGGAGCCTGCTTGAGCCCATAGATGGCCCGGCGCAACCGACACACGTGTCCTGGAGGAACTGAAGAGCCCGGAGGAGGAGCCATGTAGACTTCCTCGGAGAGATCCCCGTGAAGAAACGCATTGGTGACATCCATCTGATGGAGAGGCCACCCTCGAGCAGCTGCCACAGCTAAGAGGGTGCGCACAGTAGTCATCCGAGCAACTGGAGCAAACGTCTCCTCGTAGTCAATCCCATACTCCTGGGAGAAGCCACGAGCAACGAGGCGAGCCTTGTGCCGCTCAATGGAGCCGTCAGGTCGAGTCTTGACCTTGAAGATCCACTTGCAGCTAACAGGCACCACCCCGGGGGGACAAGGCACCAACTCCCAGGTCTGGGTCCGCTGAAATGCCTCAAGCTCAACTGACATGGCCTGCCGCCACTCTGGATGTAATGCTGCCTCACGGTACGATTGGGGCTCCCGGTGAGTGTGAAGAGCAGTAAGGAAGGCCTGAAAGGATGGTGAATAGGAGGCACTGGCAGAGAAGCCAGAAGAGTCAGGAGAGTCAGTGGGAAAAGCAGAGTAACCAAACCTGTCAGGAGAGTAGTCGTATCTGGCAGGAGGGTGATGTTCGCGCGCTGGGTAGCGCCGAACAGGAGCAGGATCCACGACCGGGGAGGAGGGAGCAGCAGCATCAGGCGAAGGAGTACCAGGGTGAACCGATTCGGGAGGGGGAGCTGCAGACCGACGTACATAGACACGAGTAATGGGTGGTGGAGGTGGTGGGGGTGGTGGCGTGGGGGACTGAGGAGGTGGTGGTGGTGGTGGCGATGGATACTGAGGAGGTGGTGGTGGTGGTGTAGTAGGCGTGGATGGAGCAACAGAAACCGGGGGTAGAACAGGGATGTGAAGATGTGAGGAGGGCGAGGAGGATGACGAAGGAGGCAAGGAAAGTTCCCGAGACTCAGGAGCAAAATACGGGACATCCTCAACAAAGGAGACGTGACGGGAGACACGGATCCGACGAGTTAAGGGATCATAGCAGCGATACCCCTTATGCTCACGACTGAGCCCCAAGTGAACACACCTAACAGACCTCGCAGAAAGTTTGGTGCGCTCATGGGGAGGAAGAAGAACGAAGCACGTGCAGCCAAACGTGCGAAGAAGAGAGTAGTCAGGTGGGCTGGAGTGAAGGCGCTCGTGAGGGGTGGCACCGGACAGAGCAGATGACAGAGTGATATTGATGAGGTGGACAGCCGTCATGACAGCTTCAGCCCAGTAGGAGTGAGGGACAGACGCAGAGAGAAGCAAGGCTCGTGCAGTCTCAAGGACATGACGATGCTTGCGTTCGGCAACGCCGTTCTGCTCATGGGTGTGGGGACAGGACTGCTGGTGAAGAGTGCCGTGAGACTGAAGAAGCTCACGCATCTCAGAGGAGAGATACTCCTTGGCACAATCAGACCGAAAGGTCTTGATTCGCCGACCAAACTGGGTGTGTATCATAGTGGTGAATCGCCTAAAGATGTGGGGAATTTCAGACCGATGACGCATGAGATAGACCCAAGTGCACCTAGAATAGTCATCGATAAAACAAACATAATACATATAACCAGATAGAGATGCAACAGGAGCAGGACCCCAAATATCCGAATGAACTAAATCAAATAAAGCATTAGACTGGGAAGTACTAGCAGAAAAAGGAAGAGCTAGATGCTTTGCCAGTCGACAACCCGTACAGACAGAGAGGGGGGAGAAAGACGCTCGACCCAAAGCGCCCGAACGGAATACGCTTTTGAGTCGATCACTAGATATATGACCTAACCTTCTGTGCCACAGGTCGGCATCAGAGGTGACAGACATGACAGACGCAACTGAAGACACATGGAGATGGTCCAACTGGTAGAGTCCTCCTGCCCTACGGCCCAGCCCAATCCTCTGACCCGTCCGCGAATCCTGCACAACACAAACAGAAGGGGTGAAGGTGACAGTCAGGCCAGAGTCGCAAAGAGAACTGATGGAAATCAAATTAATATTAAGACGAGGGGCATGATGGACATGGGATAGGGTCAGGCGACCAGAAGGGTCAGAGGTGGTGGTGATGGAGCCACATTGCGGAATAGGGACGAGAGTCCCATCCGCAGTGCGAACCTCCTGGTGGGTGGTAGTGGGAGAACAGTCCGTGAGGACAGTGGAGTCAAAAGTAAGGTGACAGGAGGCACCCGAATCGAAGATCCATGGAGCAGTAGTACCAGAGGTGGCAGACAAGCCGTGCGCAGTCGCGGAGCCGGTGGAGGCTATGTGGCGGAGAAGGAGCTCCTCGAGGCGCTGAAGACGGTCCGGCTCAGGCGGCGAAGGAGCTGTGGGAGCAGTGGGGAGCGGCGAGGCCTCTGCAGTGGCCGCTGCACCACCAAAGTGGCGAAAGGAAGACGAACCACGTCCTCGGCCCCGTCCACCTCGACCGCCGCGTCGATCGTCGCGAGAGGTCGAAGACCAGCGGGGGGATCTCTCATCCGGACCCCAGCGGGGGTTGCGTGGAGGACGTGTAGGGCACTCGCGCTTCATGTGGCCGGGCTCC
Organism: Chamaelirium japonicum; assembly: GCA_947650365.1. Lineage (NCBI taxonomy): Eukaryota > Viridiplantae > Streptophyta > Magnoliopsida > Liliales > Melanthiaceae > Chamaelirium > Chamaelirium japonicum. The sequence goes on along the minus strand of OX393553.1, from coordinate 24,690,440 downwards.
TTGCAGTAGTGACAGAAAACAGCCTCATCGGAGAACCCGGCTGCCAGGACAGAGTCGGAGCTAGGAGCAAGTGGAGGAGCACGAGCACCCTGAGTCTGAAGGCGGGTCTCCTCGTCGAACAAGGCGAGTAGGGCATCCTCGAGCCGAGGGAGGGGCTCACGGTGCAGGAGCTGGGCGGCTATGAGAGCAAAGTCTGGTCGAAGTGCTGCCAGAAACTGGTGCAGGTGGCCCTCGTCGAGGTAGCGCTGGAAGTCCCGGGAGCGGGGGCAGTCACACCGCTCCGGAATCAGTGAGTCCAGCTCATGCCAGTAGGCACTCATCTGGCTGAAAAAGTCCTGAATGGTACGCTCCCCCTGACGGGCAGACTGCGAGTCGCAGATGAGCTGATGCCGGCGGGCGCCGCCGCGCGGGAGAAAACGGTCCCGAAGATACTCCCACATCGCGCGCGCAGTCGGAAGGCGGCCGATGGGAGCAAGGAGCGGACGAGCAACCGAGTCCAGGAGATACGCCCGGATGGCCTGATCGTGGCGGCGCCACGTAAGAGCAGCAACGGTGACGGCCGTGGTAGCAGTCGCTGCAGAAGATGCAGCACTGCTGGTGACAGAGGACGAGCCGGAGTAGTCAGTGGGAGGAGGATCCTCGCCAGTGATGTGACCCCACAGATCACGACTGGAGAGGGCGGCCTCGACGGTGAGGGACCAGTCAGGCCAGTCGCTGGCCGCCGACAACTGGAACGCGACCGCCTTCAGCGGAGGAGAGATCGCAGCAACGGTCGGGACAGCTGGAGATGCCATGGAGAAGGCTGTAGGGTGTCGGGAGGGAATCGGGTGGGCTGTAGGGGATCGGGTGGGCTGTGGGGAGGGGATCGGAGGGCCGGTGGGGACTGGAGGGTGTGCGAGGGAGGTCAGAGGAGGTGCGGGGTGGGCTGAAGGGGGTGCGGGGGAGGTCGGTGGTGATTGGAGGGGCCGGGGGGGGTTCGGGTGGGGTCGGGTGGGGTCGGCAGGGGTGCGGGTGGTGATTGGTGGGGTCGGGGGGGGTCGGGTGGGGTCGGGGGTGTTCGGCGGTGGCTGGAGGGGCCGGGGGGGGGAGCCGGCGGTGACCGGAGGGGCCGGGGGGTGCGGGATAGGTTCGGGCGGTGGCTGGAGGGGCCGGGGGGGGACCGGCGGTGACTGGAGGGGTCGGGGGGGGTGCGGAAGGGGATCGGGTGGGGTCAGAAGGGGTCGGCGGTGGCTGGAGGGGCCGGGGGGGGGGCCGGCGGTTGCTGTAGGCCGGAGGGGGGGCTGCCGATCAGGAGAAGGCCGGAGGGGGGGCTGCCAATCGGATGAAGGAGGCTGGAGGTGCTGCCGTCGCCCTAGAGCTCTGATACCATGATAGGAGACGACGGCTAGGGTTTGGAGAGGAACTGAATGATTCCATTGAGGGACTCAAGCCCAATATATATGTACAGTAAACCCGACCCGACTATACAGTAAACCCGACCCATTACATTACATTAACAAAGTCATTCAAGAATACGCCGGAATGATACATATGCATTGTATCTTTCTATCAAAATAGAGGAATAAGTCAATTTTTTTATCTGTAAGGCTATAATTTTTGCAACGGTTGAACAGGTTTATATAACCTAAGAACCAAATAAACAGATTTGTGTGTTTTTTGAGTTTTAGATTTCAATATACTTGGTCATGGATAAGTTTGAAGTGTTAAGAACAATGCGATGTAGCAGTCCAATAGGCTAATTCATGTGATGCAGCCTAAAGTGGCTCAACAATTATAAATCAGGTTCACCAAGGCGACAACCAGTTATAATTATTTATCATTTTGTAGGGATTATTGTTGATGATTTCAGGTATCCTGAGATCAGTAGGAGCAGGCGCATATTCATGGGTTGTTCCTTTTTTCGTGTAGTGAGAATGTGTGGCATTATTCATGAGACTAGGCATGGGTGAAGCATCGTTTGTTAGAAGCCTAATGTTCCGTTGTGACATTTGGAATTGGTAGGTCATGTGGATCTGCAATAAGGTTTGTTATGTAAGCTTACATCTGCACTTGACCTCATTTGACAAATGTAGTTGATATATTCAGCAGCTCCAAAGGGTCATGTGTTAGGCATTGGAAAGCAAAATAGTTAGTTTTGTGATACTAACAAGAGACAAAGGATAATGCTTGTATACTGGTGATCCATACATCTCTAGGCGATTGACATTTTTCATTCCGAACTTTGGTACAATCACCTATATAAGAAGTTCAGCATCAAAGATGTTTTTAAATGGACAACGGGGTTTCTCTTGTGGTCTAGTACCATATTTACATACAATATTGTGATGATGAACATTAATATCAAAGGAAAGGCCCTGGAAAGTTGATAGGTACATTTGTGTAGGTTTTAGATTCTCTGGCTAAGGGGTTGAGTTGGTGATGATCAAGGGACCTGCTGGTTATTGAGATCTCACAGGTAAAGTGACTTTTATTATAAATTTATGAGAATATTTTGCTAAGTATATTTGTTCAATTATGAGTTCAGGTACAAATCTGTATTGCATTTTGCTATGCATATATACATTATATATGTATGGAATTCAGATGAAACTCTCAAGGTTTTGAGACAGATTTTTTTAGTTCTTTTGCATTTTTGTTCCCACTTCAAAGAGTCAAAGCCGACACACTATTATCCTGTAATCGCATATGAAAACAGTACACTGATTTCTGCCTCATGGTGCTGGTGGTATTATTGGACCACAAGTCCTATCCCTATTTGGTCTTGAAATAAACTAGAGCTTTCAGTCATGTATCATGATATTGTATAGAAATTTGATGCTTTATCTTTTGATGATTGTGGACATACAAATTGTGTCTAACCCGGACCCGACTCGCATGCACCAATGCGGAGGCCAACCCGATGCGCACTCGGACCCGGACCCGACTCGCATGCACCAATGCGGAGGCAAACCTGACACGCACTCGGACCCGGACCCGACTCGCATGCACCAATGCGGAGGCAAACCTGACACGCACTTGGACCCGGACCCGGACCCGGCTCGCATGCACCAATGCGGAGGGAGACCCGACACGCAAACCGGACCCGACCCGCGCCAAACAAGGGGCCGGGTGGGCCCATCCCCAAGTGGGGCCCACCTAGCCCCCCTATAGAAATCCGAATCCCTTGGGGGGGTGGCCGGCCATGCAAGAAAAGAAAGAAAATAAAAGAAAAGAAGGAAAAGGAAGAAAGAAAAGAAAAGAATAGAAATGAAAAAAAAAGAAAAGAAGAAAAATGAAACAAATACCGCCATGGTCTACATAAGTGTGGATCTGCGCCGATCCCTCGATCCGACGGACAAGAAACGAAGCCGGGTCGTCATCGACTTTATGTGCAAGATTCAAAATAAATTCAAAAAGGATTGAGCCATAACTACTCCGCCAGAAAAGAAAAACAAATAAAGGCTTATTCCCCTCATCAATGGATGAATAAATCTTGGGTAGTTATGGCAGAGATATTAAAGGGATTCAAATAAATCTTCCCATATCTCTCCTCTCCCCTCCTTCACCTATAAATAGAGGGGGAAGGGGAAGGCTCAAAGGGTCGAAGCTGAAGACGAAGCGAAGAAGCTCTGCAGAAGAGGGGACGCGCCCTTCATCGACCCAAGGCTTCACGAGACACGAGCAAGCCTATCTCTTCGGGACCGGCTTAGTCCATCTAAAGTCCTTATCAACGTGAAGACCCTTGCACAAGAAGATCATCCCTTCGACTCCGTGCACGAAGAAGAAAGCTCGGAGAAGAAGAAACCTTCAACTCCAGAAGCAAAAGCCGGAGAAGAAGATCGGAGCGGCACTACCTCGTCGTCTCCTACAAGCCTTCGACTCTGATCAAGCCCAAAAGCCCGTAGAAGAAGATTGAAGCGACATAACCCCGTCGTCTTCAACAAGCATCCGCTCCATTCACGAAGAAGAAAGTTTGGAGAAGGATACCCGAAGCGGCGCTACACCCGTTATCTTCAACAAAGCCTTCAACTCCGATTACGCCAAATACACTCGGAGAAGAAGCCGACGCCACAACCGTCGTGAGGTCGAAGGAGTCAGGGTCGAAGAAAAGGAGAAGGCGAAGGAGCTCTGCAGAAGAGGAGACGTGCTCTTCATCGACCCAAGGCTTCACGAGGCACTGTCAAGCCTATCCCTTCGAGACCGGCTTAGTCCATTGAAAGCCCTCATCAAAGTGAAGACCCTTGCACAAGAAGATCAAGCCTTCAACTCCGTGCACGAAGAAGAAAATTCCGAGAAGAACCCTTCGACTTCGAAGACGCCAGAAGCAAAGGCCGGAAAAGAAGATCGGAGTGGCACCACCCCGTCGTCTCCAACAAGCTTTTGACTCCGATCAAGCCCAAAAACCCGGAGAAGAAGACCGAAGCGTCATCACTCCGTCGCCTTCGACAAACGCTCGCTCCATCAACGAAGAAGAAAGCTTGGAGAGGAACACCCGAAGCGTCGCTGCACCCGTCGTCTTTAATGCCAAAGCCGTCGCTACAACCGTCGCACGGAGATCGGTGCTACCTTCGCCGTCTTCAAAGTAACCCTTCAATTCCGAACACGCCAAAGAAGTCCGGAGAAGAAGAGAAGCAAAGTCGTCGCTACACCCGTCGTCTTCAAAGCAAAGCCGACGCTACAACCGTCGCACGGAGACCGGTGCTACCCTCGCCGTCTTCAAAGGAACCCTTCGACTCCGATCATGCCAAAGAAGCCCGGAGAAGAAGAGAAGTCGAGCCGACGCCTAAACCGTCGAGGAAGTCAGAAGCCTTGAAGAAGTAGCCACCGCCGTTCGAGGAGAAGGTCGAGTCAACGCCGAAACGAAAGCAACGCAAGAAGCCAAAGCAAAAGCCCCGGTAAAGCCTGTGCCAAAGCAATGCAAGTGCCAAAAACAAGCAACTACGTCGATCACGAGCAAAAGCACCATATGTTCTAGCCGATACGACGCGAAGTCCGGAAGAACGAAAGCATCGCAAGTCTCCCCCCGTCTACGTTCAAGCGCCAAAGCAAAGCAAAAGCCAGAGGCACGCCAAAGCAAAGCCAAAGCCGAAAGGCAAAGCCATAGCCGACGCCAAAAGTACGATCGACGCCGCGAACCGACGATCAAGGACGTCAGGGTCTAGCAAGGATCGAGGAAGACACGAAGACCGAGGAACGAAGCCGAAAACCCCTAGCCGAGGAAGCGCGAAGCACGGAAGGGACAAAAGCAACGGCGGATATTCCTTAGCCTCTCAAAGAACCCTCGACTGTAAAAACCTATCCTGGGCAACCCCTTTAGAGCTCTCGCACGAATACCACGTGGAGACGCGGATCAAAGGGACCCTTCAGAGGATCTCTTCCACAATCTCCTGATCGAATATTCGCCGCACCCGGCTCACCACCCCCAAGTCCCCGGGTCCCGGCCTCTGTAATCTTCGTGTATTTGCAATAAAGACGACCTGAATATTTTTCTGTGCATACAATGATCAATTAAGGTAACATATATTTATTAATCAAATTACCAAGGAATTTGATGTAGCATAAGGACACCTAAACTCTTATTGGATCTTTGATTTGCCAGGTTTCATGAGGAATACATAGTTGCTAGCATACAAAAATCTTAAGGAGCTAATCTTGTTATAGCACAATTCGAGAGAAACCAGTAGGCACCTCATCCGAGAAAAAAATTGGCGTAATCTTAACAAAAATTAGGAATTTCCGATCAATATGGGAAAGGTAATAGGTATGCTTCATATAACATGACTACGAATGAATAATGAGAAATCCACACATACATGATTAATAACTTTTGCAGCCAGAAGGTTTTTTTTAGACTTGTCAGCAGAAGTAACCACATATAACAAGAAATATCTGTCACAACAACTATCTTAAGATTTTTTTTTGAGAAATAACTGTCTTAAGATTCTAGAACAAAATCCCGACTGAATCGACATCAACCTTCGTCCCATACCCAACACCATAATGTCTATCTTCTTGATCTTGCCATTTTCCCACTTCTAGAACCTGAGAAGGATGCTTCGCTTAACTGTGTCTATGACCTGTTATCCAAGAAAGATTGGATTAGAAGAATGACCGATTTGAGAAGAAACCATTTCTATTTTATTGCGTGTTATAGATTGCTGAACATTTGGTATACTAAGTGGTAATAGCATCCCCTATTGGGAGTGTCCTATTTAGATAAGGTTCATGTGTTGATTGGTTACCACCTTAATGGAAGTAAAATTTTGTCTGATTAAACTGTCTAGTTGTTTATTGGTGCTGCAGGGAGAGGACCAGGTGGTGGTGGGGAGTCGGCCTGTGCTGCTAGCCTGCTTCTAAACCACGCTGATATGTTTGGTCCGGCCCACAACTGCGAGTAGAAGTGCGTGATCGAAGTAAGTGTCCTTTCAATGTCTTCAAGTTTTCGAGTTGCTAATGAGAACTCAAATGGAATTAAAAATGTGATATAACCATATCTATATGTAGGAGCTGCAGCCGTCGAAAGTATGCAAAGAGTGATGAAGATTGCAAGCAGGATCACATTGCAGGCACTAGCGAGGATCGGTGCAACCATTGCTATTCTTCTGGAAGGGTCAGGTATGCAATTGTTCGTTTGGGTTCATAGCAAGGTTTAATATATCATTCTTGTTCTGAATGATTGACTGTGGTCATAGATTAGGTTCTGGGATGTTTCTCCCCTTGCTCAAGGTATATGCTTCAAAGTAGTCGATGATCGATGAGAATGGTTTTCTATTGGCCCTCTGTTGTGGTGGGAGGTAGCTTCCCTGTGATCAAATCTTGACTAGTATGGCCTTCAGCCTTGTGTGAACTTTTTGTACCCTAACAGGCTAACAACTCTTTTGTTCTATGTTGCTTTGTTGTTTAATGATGTCTTTGTTGACAGGTTTTGAGATTTGATTATTTGGACTTTTAGGATGACAGTTTTGATCTTTGGAAAGTTTTGGTGGAGATTCATGAGGTGAAAGTATGTGAAAATTGACATTTTGAAAAGGGATTTTTTGCATATAATTCCCTAACAAAATTGGTATTACAAATAATTTCCTCACTTTTTAAGTTTTATGAATAGCCCCTCACATATTCTTGACATTTTATAAGATCCCCCACCATTACCTCTTTACGCCACATTTTAAGTTTTATTCATTTAACTCGACGGCAAAACGGTAATAGTGGGGGGATTTTATTAAATGTCAGAATATGCTAGGGGGTTATTCATAGAGTTAAAAAGTGAGGGAGTTTTTTGTAATATAAATATTTGTTAGCGGGTTATATGCAAAACTCCCTTTTTAAATTTTCACCCAAACAAGAAACTGCCAGTTTGATGTTTTTTTAATCTTTTTCAGAAACACATCCTAACATATTTTTGGATAAATCAGTGAAATTTTTAACAGAAAATACAATGCATATTGGAGCAGCTTGATCATCAGAAACTGACGTGGGATTGTGGATTATGATGAGAAACTGATTTCAACAAATCGAGTAATTACGACATTGTTGCGGTGAATGAAAACCTAAGTCCTGTGTACAAGTTGCTCAATGTTTTTGATTTTAATGATTGTTTTCTCTCTTAATTAGTAATGATAGGGTTGATCTGAACCCTACATGTTGAAGAAAATTATGCTTCTTTGTGAAACTAACACTGTTTGGATAAGTTCCCTCTGTCGAACTTGCTTGTTTAGTTAAAAAGGACCTGGAGCTTTGTTTGGATAGAAGAACTGCAAATACTGTAGTAGGATTTTTTATTTTAAGTATGCATATATTTCTGGATTTTCTAAATTCCTAGTACCATGTTGGGTTTGGAGTAAAGTCTGAGGTAAGTGGAATAAACTCAATAAAATAAAAAAATAAAAATTGAAAATGTCATCGCCCATCAGAGCGGACGATGGTAACCAGTATGTAATAAACTTTAATAAATAAAAATAAAAAATAAAAAATGAAAATGTCTGTATAGCTGAGATGAAATCCCTTTTTAAAATTCTCGTCAAACAAGAAACTGTCAGTTTTATGTTTTTTAAAATGTTTTTCAGAAACATGTCCGGACGTATTTTTATGATAAATCAGTGAATTCTTTAACTAGAAATACCATGCAGATTGGCAGACATTGAGCAGCTTGAGCATCATAACATGAAGTTAGTTGGATTGTGGATTATGATGAGAAGCTGATTTCAATAAATTGAGTGAGTTATGACATTGTTTCGGTAAAAGAAAACCCAAGTCCTGTGTACAAGTTGCTCAATGTTTTGATTTTAATTAGTGTTCTCTCTCATAATTAGTAGCGATAGCGTTGATCTGAACCCTACAAGTTGGAGAAATTATGCTCCTTAGTAAGTACAACCCTTCTTCTTTTTTGGTTCGAACAGGGGCTGCAACTTCTACGGAAAAAGCTGTCGTCTGGAACTATTGAATCAACTGCTTTGAGCCAACAATTCCACGTTTTCTGGTGACAACTGAAGTGAACCAGAACTTAGGTAGTGGCTTAGCAGTAGGGATGGCAACGGTGCGGTTTAGGGTAAAACCAAAACCGCAACACCGAACCGCCGCACCGCACCGCGACGGTGTACTGTTATGTTAAACCGAAACCGCACCATACGGTGCGGTGTGGTGTACCGCGGTTTATCACTGGAATGATCTAAACGGTGCGGTTTTGGTCAAAACCGAAACCGCACTACACTGAAAACCAAAACCGCACCGTGACGGTTTGAAACCGCACCGTGACGGTTTTATATTTTGGCAAACCAAAACCGTACCATGCGGTGTGATTTTTTGCCGTTTTAAACCGCAGCGTTGCCATCCCTAGCTAGCAGCCCTGGATCTGAGAGAGATGCATGGTTAAGCACATCAAATTGGCCGGCCATTGCTTCTCTTTGAACTGTGATTAGTGATTTTTTTTTGTTGTGGGAAGGAGTTGCTTAGTAACTTCAATACCTCATTTCGACTCAACCAGATATTAATTGCTTATACCGTCAACAAGGTCTGGCAGAACCCTTCAGACCACACCACTAGTACGTACCCGGGGTGAGGGGAGTAGAAAGTAGGGGTGGCAATGGGTCGGGTCGTGTCTAGTCCGGTTCGTGTCCAAAAACCCCAGACCCGGACCCGACCCGTTTAACTAATCGTGTCTAGATCCTAAACCCGTACCCGATCCGCTAATAAACGGGTAGACCCGATAAGACCCGTTTATAAACAGGGACTATTCAGTTGACCCGATCCGACCCAATCCGACTCGACCCGACCTGACCCGAAAGACCTGCTGGTATTATATAGTATAGTATCGGATTGCGGGTAGACCTGACCCGACACGACCCGACCTGACCCGACACGACCCGACCTGACCCGAAAGACCCGCTGGTATTATATAGTATAGTATCTGATTGCGGGTAGACCTGACCCGACCCGTTGAATACTAAACGGGTCTTCCCGGGTCTACCATGTCCAGACCCTAAACCCAGACCCGACCCGTTTATTAAACGGGTCTATCGTGTCGACCCGTTTACAACCCGAACCCGTTTAGCCCTGACCCAGACCTGCTAACTCGGTGTCGGGTCATGTCGGGTCTGCCGTGTCGGGTCCGAAATTGCCAGCCCTAGTAGAAAGGTGCAACCAACGGGATGGATGGAGATGAGTGGATCTTCAGTTTCACGTCTCCGGATCTACCACTTGAGTGCCTTCTCTAACTCTGATTGGGTTGGGTTAACCAATGATGATCGTTGTTCTACTTAGCCGAGCCGAACCGAACCGAATCGAGCCGAGCCAAACTGAATCGAGCCGAGCCGAATTGAACTGAACCGAGCCGAACCAAACCGAATCGAGCCGAGCCGAATCGAGCAGAGCAGAGCCAAACCGAATTGAACCGAGCCGTGCCGAACCAAACTGAACTGAGCTCAACCAAACCGACCCAACCCGAACCAAGCCAAAGCAAACCGAGCCGAGCCGAACCAAACCGAACCATGCCGAGCCGGGCCAATCCGAACGGAGCCGAACCGAGTCGAGCCGAACCGAATCGAGCCGAACCAAGCCGAGCCTAACCGTTGATTTTAATTAGTGTTCTCTCTTAATTAATAGCGATAGGGTTGAAGAAAATTATGCTCCTTGGTGAAACTAACACTTTACACGACCCAACAGGGTGTTTGAATAAGTTCCCTCTGTCGAACTTGCCTGTTTAGTCAGAACAGGACCCAGAGCTTCATTTGGATAGAAGAACTGCAAATATTGTAGTAAGGATTTCTTGATTTGATGTGTCCATATATTTCAGGAGCTATCTTGTTATAAATCACAATTCGAGAAAAAACCAATGGGACACCTCATCCGAGGAGAGATTGGAGTACTCTTCACAAAAATTAGATTCAGCTCTCCGATCAACAAGGGAAAGCTAATAGGTCTGCTTCATATACCATGACTATGAATGAATAGTCACTATAAAAAAACAGTTATTACCGACGGACAATATCCGTCGATAATATTAAGTTTCCGTCGGTAATATTTTATAGCGACGGAAGAAATTTTCGTCGCTGGCTGTCGGAAAAAAAGATATCGGAAAAACGATGCGACGGACTAAATATTACCGTCGGAAATATTAATTAATACCGACGGTAATATTAAAGCCGTCGGTAATCTTTAAACAATTAAAAATAAATATAATATATTATTGCCGACGGAATAAAATATTCGTCGGTAATATATCAACATTGTACCGACGGTTACTATAGTTACCGTCGGTAATAATATATATATTACCGACGGTTATATATCTTCCTGTCGGTAATAATATATATATTACCGACGGATCTAATATTTCGTCGACAAATTATTAATAATTTTTAAAAAAATAAAAACTTTATTACCGACTGAATAATTAATAGGTCTGCTTCATATACCATGACTATGAATGAATAGTACGTGAGCCATCCACGCATCCATGATTAATATCTTTTGCAATCAGACGGTTATTATTAGACGTGTCAGCCGAAGTAACCACATATAACGAGAAATATTTACACAACTATCTTTAGATTCTGGAACATAATGTCTAGCTTCTTGATCTTGCCATTTTCCCATTTCTAGAACCTGAGGTGGATGCTTTGCTTAATGGAAGTAAAGTGCTTACTGATTAAAACTGTCTAGGTGTTTATTGGTGCCGCGGCGAGAGGACCAGGTGGTGGTGGGGAGTAGGGCCGTGCTGCTTCCAAACCACGCCGATATGTTTGGGTCCGGCCCACAACTGCGAGATCGAAGTGTGCGAGATCGAAGTAAGTTTCCTTTCAATCTCTTCAAGCTTTCGATTTGCTAATGAGGACTCAAATGGAATTAAAAGCGCGATATAACCAAAAATCTATAGTTGAAAGTGGGAAGAAGAAAAAAAAAACTCACCTGTAGGAGATGCAGACGTCGAAAGCACGCAAAGGGTGATGAAGATTGCGAGCAGGATCACATGGCAGGCACGGGCGAGGATCGGTGCAACCATTGCTATTAATTCCTCTGAAAGGCTAAGGTATGTAATTGTTCTGTTGGGTTCATCGCAGGGTTTAATACATGGTCCTTGTTCTCAAAGATTGACCGTGGTCATGGGAATTAATTAAGGTTCTGGGAAGTTTCTTCTCTTGTTCAAGGTATATGCTTCGAAGTGGTCTTTGATGATCGATGGTTTTCTATTGGCCCTCTGTTGTGGAGGGGGAGGACCTTTGAGTACAATGTTTACTGGTCTTGTAGTTTCCCTGTGATCAAATCTTGACTAGTATGGTCTTCAGCCTTGTATAGAACTTTTCCAAACCCAACAACTCTTTTGTTCTGTTGCTTTGGGTTTTTAGGGTTATCTTGACTTTGCCCCCCAAGATTTGCCTTGAGTTAGACTTTACCCCCCAAACCTAACTGTGAGCTGAAGGAACAGTTAATTTTGGGGGGTAAAGTCTAATTAATGAAAATATGGGGGGTAAAATCTAATTCAAGGCAAATTTGGGGTGCAAAGTCAAAATAACCCTTGTTTTTAACTAGTGCATTGGGCACGTGCAACAGTTGCCGATCTATGGACCATTTTACACACACAAATCAGAAATAGTCATTTTAGTATAGGGTATGGACACATGAAATAATGATAGGTGCATAAAGGCATATTGGTGATTTTTGTCGGGCCACAATGGGAAGTGCAAGAATGCAACACTTCTTTCTTGCTTTTGTTTTAATGACATAGGATCCAAATATGCGGTATATGTACACTATATATGTATCAAACTGTATTATTTGCACAAGTTATAGAGACAATCGGGTTTCGTGTGTCGAATATGGGTAATGAGGTACCCATACCATACCTATACCTATACCTGACAGCTAATCGGGTAGAGTTTCTATACCCATACCTTACCCAAGCCTTGTAAAAAATATTAATGTATTCATACCAATACCCAAAAGTTAATTGGGTAGAGTTCCTATACCCATTCGTACCCTACCAGATAGAGTTTTTATACCCATACCCTACCCAAAACCTTATACAACCCATATCCAAACCTTGTAAAACCCTTGTACAACCCATACCCATACCTAAAAGTACATTTGTACCCATATCTGTACCAGATGTTTTGGGTCGGGGTCGGGTCAGAAGTTAGAGGGATAGTTGGGTTTTGGGTATGTGTAGGCCAGGTATCCTATGCCCATATCCTACCCAAGCATTTACCTTGTTGTTTTAAAGCATAGGATTGAGAAGGGTAAAATGAGGAACAAAATGTAGGATGGATGGAAGAATGGGATAGTTGATTACTGGGATTACCCTACCCATTATAGCCCTTGTTTTTTTAATGGATAAATAAGATTCTATTGATTGGTGGCAAAGAAGAGAAGGGCAAAATGGGAAACAAAAAGTAGGATAGAAGGAAGAATGGGTTAGTGGGATTTATTCCCATAATAGCTCTTGGTTTTTTAAAAGATATATAAATAAGACTCAATTGATTAGTGGCAAAAGGGTAATGTTCTTGATGGTATTTGTGATTTGTGTAGGGATAAAGCGGGAAGGGAAAAATGGTATATTACGGCCCTAGCCATTGTGTCTGTTTTCATGACATAGGATTCAAAATACTAGGTATGGATTAATATATAAGGCAAATGGTAAAATAAAAAATCATGCAAAAGGATGGAAGGACCCAAAAGTGCGGATTTATCTGGGGTTATTGATCATGCCCTTGTTAACAAGTTTTGAGATTTCATAATTGGGACTTTTAGGCAGACAGTTTTGATCTTTAATAGGTTTTGGTGGAGAAATATATGAAAATTGACAGATTTGAAATGGGATTTTTGCATTTAACTTCCTAACCAATTTTGGTATTACAAATAACACCCATTTTAAAATTTTATGAATAACCCCTCATAAGTTCGTATATTTAATAAAATTCGTCCACTGTAGCCTTTTTGCCCCACTTTTTAATTTTTATTTATTTAACTCGAGGGCAAAAAGGTAAAGGTTGGGGATTTTTATTAAACATTAATATCAATATAATTTAGGGGTTTATATGTAAAAATTCCTTTAAAAAATTCTCACCAAACATGATACAGTCAGTTTTATAGTTTTTTTTTAGGGAGACTTAACCGAAGTCCTTTTCTATATTAGCTAAAGGATAGGCAATGTTTCAATATTGCATCAAGTCCATCCCGAATATTGCGTGCTATAGGAAGTCACTCGTCCTTATTTACCTTCTCACGTGCTACAGAAAGAGTATCCATTCGTCTCCAGAAAGAGTATCCATTCGTTGGTTGACATTGTGCTTGTAGTGGTTGCTACAATAATTTTACTATATCTACTACGATGATTTCACTGTAGCAAGAGTATCAATTCGATTTGGTAAGAGTACTAATTTAGCGAATTGTCTGTTGCTACAGTGATTTCACTATATCAAGAGTATTAATTAGCTAAATGGATACTCTTTCTGAAGACGAATGAATACTACAATGAAAGCACCGTAGCAACCACAACATGGACAATGCCACCTGGTGAATAGATACCCTTGTTGATGACAAATGGATACTCTTTCCGATGACGAATGTATACCTTAGCTATAGTGTTTTTTGTAGTAGTAGCTACAATGAAATCAATGTAGCAATGACTACATGTATAGTGTTAATCGGCGAATGGATACGCATGCTAAAGACGAATGAATACTCTTACGAGAAACGAATTGATACTCTTGTTGGAACGACAGTTTTGTAATTCAAAGGGTAAAAAAAGTCAACATTTTCAGTTAAGGACTTGCTGTACAAATGTGTCCTTCGGGTGGTACTTTAGCTAATATCCTAACAACTTGTATCATTTAGCTTAAATAAAGACTTATGGAGGGATTTAGGACTAATTAACCATTTTTTAAAAAATCTTTTTCAGAAGAACGTCCGAACATATTTTATGATAAATCAGTGGATTTTTAAACATAATACCATACCGAACGACATACATTAAACAGCTTGAGCATAAACTGAATTTGTATTGTTGATTATTAATTATGAGAAACTGATTTCAACAAATTGAGTGAGTTACGACATTGCTGTGGTAAAAGCAAGGGGGGCTTTAGGGCCAGCTCGACCATAAGGCCATTATGGCGGTCGCCTAAGGCCCGATGTAAAAAAGACCTCCAAGGCTCAAAACCATTTAATTTGCCTAGGACCCCAATAAAAAGGTCCCAAGCCCACTTAAACGGCCTAAAGCTCCATATAAAAAAAAACCATATGCCCCAATTAAAATAAAAATTTCTTCTTTAAAGTAAATTGATTAAATATTATTATATTAAGTACAAAAAGTATCGTTTCGAGTTTTTATCTTAGTTGGAATCGAGTTGGACTTGGGGGGGGGGGGGGGGAGTGGGGAGTGTTAGGACCCTTACAAGTCGGTTTAGTGAAAATGACAGACAACAAGAAGATTTTGCACCAGGTCTCTTTCGAAAAAGATGCATTTAGAGCAAGTCCCTGCATTGATTTTTCTCCCATTTAAATGATAAAATTGCCCCTAACACTAAAATTTTAAATATTACTCTTCACTGCAACAAAAAGTAACAAATATGTCAAATGTTACTCTTTATTATCGAAATTTCACTCTTTGCTACAATGATATCATTGTAGCAAAATTTTTTTAGAGAAATCTTGTTTAAAAAATTCTATTTTTTTACTACAATTAAATCACTGTAGCAAATATTTCAAAAAAAATAACTATAGCAAATTTTGTTTTAAAAAAATATCATTAAAAAATATGGAATTTTTACATATATCCGTTCGTCATGGTAATATAAAAGGACAGACAACAAGGTGATTTTGCAAGAGATCGGTTTAATGAAAAGGACTGACAACAAGATGAATTTGCATCATGTCTCTTTCGAAAAAAATGCATTTAGAGCAAGTCCCTCCGTTGATATTTCTTCCATTTAAATGAAAAAATTGCCCCTAACACTAAAATTGTAAATATTACTCTTCACTATAGCAAAGAGTAACAAATCTGCCAAATGTTACTCTTTATTATCGAAATTTTACTCTTTGCTACAGTGATATCATTGTAGCAATTTTTTTTAAGAGAAATATTGCTTAAAAAATTCTATATTCTTACTACAATGAAACCACTGTAGCAAATATTTCAAAAAAAAAAATCACCATAGCAAATTTTGTTTTTAAAAAATCTCGTTAAAAAATATGGAATTTCTATATATATCCGTTCAGCATGGTAATATAAAAATCTAAATTTTTTATCATTTTTTTATGTAGAAATTCACAATTTAACTGAATATACCATATCGAATGACAAACATTGAGCATCTTGACAATTATAATCTGAAGTAGGATTGTGGATTATTATGAGAAGCTGATTTCAACTAATTGAGTGAGTTACGACATTGTTGTGTTAAAAGAAAACCCAAGTCTCGTGTACAAGTATTTATATATTTAAAATTTTTCTAAATTCCTAATACCATGTTGGGTTTGGGAGTAATGTTTGAGGTAAGTGCAATAAACTTCAATAAAAAAATAAGGTTAATTAGTCATAAATCTCTCCACAGGTCTTTATTTAAGCTAAATGACACAACTTGTTAGGATATTAGCTAAAGTTTCTCCCAAGGATACGTTTGTACAACAGGTCCCTAACCGAAAATGTTAACTTTTTTTTACTCTTTAAATTATAAAATTTTCCATCCAGCAAGAGTATCCATTCGTTTCCAAGAAGAGTATCCATTCATTGACATAAGTATCCATTCGTCGATTTCACTGTAGCAATCACTGTAGCAAGAACATACATTCGTCTCCGGAAAGAGTATCCATTCGTCATCAGCAAGAGTATATATTCTCCAGGTGACACTGTGTATGTTGAGGTTGCTACGGTGATTTCACTATAGCAAGAGTATCCATTTCATCTCCAGAAAGAACACACACACAAAAGAACGAAAATTTTATACGCACAATTCGTTTCAGGCTAGATGCTGATGATTGCCCCTTCAGATCTGTATGTCCAAACCTCTATGATATTCCTCTGGGACAAACAAGCTTCTATTATATCTCGATCGACATTACCATAAAATCTTACTAGGCTGTGAGATGCTGTAGAATTCAATTGAATCAACAACTTCATATTTGAATTCCTTTTTTCCATGCACCAGGGCCGATGAATTTAAATAGAACCTTTCCCTATTTCTCAGTATTGTCAATAAGAGAGATGTAGTTTGTGCATGGGCGGTCGTATTTGCGATTTAATACATTAAAGAGAGAGTATATAAGCTAATCCTCTAGGACCGGGCATCTAACAATCATCTTCTCATTCCTCCTTGCCTTTGATTGCTATAGTGGCAAAGAGAGCTCCTTCTCGGCTGTATCCTTCAGCTCTTATCACTCGCGCTCCTCCTCGTTGGACTCATCGTTGGTGTATCTGTTCCTGGAGCAACAACTTGTGAGCATCGGTCCTTGCTGTTGCGATTTACTCCCACATCGGTTGTGGGTGGACAACGATCATCCTCATATACTCTCTAGTGGACCTTCTCTTATGACTCGGGTTTTGGGGCGCAAATACTATCAAGAGCCCAGTTTGGCCCAAGCTAATGTTGATTTGGTCGAGGAGGGCAGCATTTGAGATCCTTACACTGCTCCGGAGGAGCACCACAACTGCATCAACCGGTTTTAAACCAGGGGCGAACACCTACGATGACCGAGAGCCGCGGCGAGGTTCAGTAGAGAGAGAGAGAGAGAGAGAGATGGGGAAGACGCCGGTGCGGATGAGGGCGGTGGTGTACGCGCTGTCTCCGTTCCAGCAGAAGGTGATGCCAGGGCTGTGGAAGGACCTTCCGACGAAGATCCACCACAAGGTCTCCGAGAACTGGATCAGCGCCACCCTCCTCCTCGGGCCCCTCGTCGGGACCTACAGGTGACGCGCTCTATCACACTTTGGATTAGGGTTTCGATGGATTCAATTAGATGCTCTCTATTGGATTGAACAAATGTTGGTTGAATGGATCTGCATCTGTTTCTCCCGTACAAATGTTTGTGCAGCTCGGTGAATAGAGGTTGCACGATCTCATTGTATTTTAATGTTTTTTATTTGTTTTAAAGGACACGACAACAGGTTTCATGGATGCAAATGGAATCGAGCGTCGACAAATTTCCTACGATATGACCAAAAAATGTTTTTTTTTTAGGTTACGACCTAGAAATCTCCCAAAATTTTCATAGTAACAGACTTCACGAAATGTAGGCGGAAATGACCGATATTTTGCCGAAATTTGACTTTCTGTCATTTTTTTCCAAACAATTTTACTGAAATCTTTTTTTTAGCAAAAGATTCATTCTTTTCGTATGAAATAGTCATCATTTTCCTCTATTTTTTATCAGACCGATATTTGACTGCCTTTTGAGTCGAAATCAATCAAAATATGGCTGAAATTTGACAAGTTTCTACCAAAAGCATTCATTAAAAAATACAAAATTTCCACTGGCATTTGACCGGAAAAGGACAATTTTCCTTTTATTCTGATTGACCATATCGACATCGAAATCTACATTTAAATCTTGGATGCAATAGGACCAAAAAATTGACCGGACGGCTCTGTTTTACATTGTTGGCATTCCTATTGTTGAACTATTGGTTTGAGAGCTGGATGGATCTTTCTTCATAATGAATCTGCGAGGAAGATGAGAGTGGGATAGGCCAATTCTCATAAATCCAAAGTCGTGTAAGTTTTCATTTGTTATTACGAGAATTAAAGATGATTCTAGGACCTCATGATTTGTGCACAAATTCTATCACTCCCACTTGTAGATACAAATTGATGCATTTAACATTTAGAAGTTATAACCCTTTTTTGATCATTGGAAGGATGCCTTTTTCAATGGAGCTATAAGAGTGATGAGCAATAGGTTACTAGAGTTGTTTTCCAAAATAGATTGGTGTGTTGAGCTCCCTTCTTCCATGGTGGATGAGTGAAGGGTAACCATGATATTAAGGAGGGCCTTTAAATCTCAGATAGGTTATCAAGGAAGACCTTTAGAATGAAGTGTAGAGTTCCCTCCTTCCATGGTTGATGAGTAATAAAGGATAAGCACATTGTCATCCAATATCCATTGCTTATGTGATTCTGAAATCTTTGGCAAATAGGTGGCAAGTGCAAAAGGTTAGAAATATAAAATGGAGATGGTACCTACAAGTGGGGATGATATGGCAAGAATAACCATAAGTACATAACCATCAAGCCTAGCATAATTATCTGTGGTCAGCTCAGTAAATCCTTCTTCCACAATCATTTGTATTAAGGAACTACCTCCATGGTCACTAGCTATTTTAGGTGATCCCCTTCTCTTTCATGCCCATTCCCCATCAAACACAAACCTAAGCCCCTCTCTTTGCAGCCTGTTTGGTTCACTATAGTTAGAACATGAGTGCTGCAACTACTGCAGTTGGAACACGCAGCAAAAGGTTGCGTGTTCCAACTACATTTTCTATAGGAAATTGGCATGTGGGTGTTGCAATTGCGTCGGTTTTGGGCAATTACACAGAGCCAAACAGGTTGTTATCTGGGTTTCAAAAGTCAGTTGCATATGACTATACCATCATATTGGTTATACATTTTGCTATCAACAAATTGGTGATCCCCTCTCCTTCCTATGGTATCCCCATTCTTCAACGTATGCATTCTGTGTTCACCTTGCAATCACCTCTATATTGTAATATGTCAACCTCATCTTGTGGGGTTGAACTTTTCCTGTTGTCTCATATGTTGAAATGGGTGCCTGCCTCCTTATAATAATTTACTTTTAGCTTAAAAGTAATACTCCCAAAGCTCCTTTGTACTTCATCTACCTAGCTCTAATTTTATTAGATGTTCACATTTATTTATATATTTTCCCATATGATATATCCAAGCTAATAAACATGATCACATTGTTGGTATCTTTAGGCCTGAAGTTTTGATTAGGGCTTCATTTTCTTTTTTATTTTGATATATTAGCATTTTGTATGCTTTAGTTTTGTTGTACTACCGTACTAAACTTTATCCTTTGAAGTATTCATTTATAATTTTAATTAACATTCATTCTTTTGCAAATAACATGCACCATGAAATATTGGTAGTAAGTTCATTCGCTCTGAGAATTGTAAAGAGACTAAGAGAGACAGATTTAATCGTCTTTTGATGGAGAAGTGATTGGAAATCCACCTGCAACATTAGAACTGTCATGAAGCTTGTCATTACCTGGTGCAAGGATTGGAATCATCAACAAATAGCATAAGGGAAAAATTAAAATAGCTCAGACTAGAGTATCTGATGTTACCATGGGCAATTTTCAAACTAGTCCATAACAAGAGTACGAGGCAGGGAGAAATTGGATCTCGTCCAAACCTGATACTAGATTTGATCCAAATGAACTTCCGTTGAGTTGCATTGAGAAAGAGAGACTATGCATGCCCTGATCTCTGATGTGGTAAACCTTTTTGCTTCAACATCTTAAAAAAATCTCTCATGATAGAATCAAGTACCTTCAAGAGATTGATCTGTGAACAGAAAGCACAAGAGTGAGAAATGAGAATACAAATGAAATCCCGAGTCCCTGACTAACTCATTGAACAAAAGGATATTTTCTTCCATGTGCCTCTAATGAATGAAAGCTGCCTGACATTATCTAATTGATATCCTCCGATAATTGAGGTATGGAACGCTTAGTACTCTTAGAATTTTGGAAATAAACTTGTACAAGGTATTGCATGACTATATAATTGAATTTCGGCTGTTGTGATCAGACTTGTTTTTAGGTATAAGGTGTAGAAGAGTGGAATTCACAGCTTTTGGAAGAATAGAAGTGGAGGATGGGGCTGTGATACAAGTATCTTCAATAATTGTTAAAGATGCCTGGTAGAATATAGAGTTAAAACCATATGGCCAAGGTCATTTGTCAGAATTTGCCTAAACATAATAGTTTGATATTCCATAATTATAACCGCAAAAAGTTGTAGCTTGATATTTTCTGAGAAATTAGTTTTATCAGGGGATTGATATGGATCTGATCGATAGGGAGCCATTCCAATTTATACTAGAAACACCCAAGCCACGAGATGTATCGGGCAGGAAGACCTTGAAAGTGCTTAACTACAATGCCATGTCTTACATGTTTTTGTGGAGTCCTCATTAACATACGGTGATCAAGGACATGATCATGTTCCTGTATCATTTGGAGTTCAAGAAATGCTAGAAAAAATTATTGTTCAATTCCCCTAGCAAACCATTCCACTCTAGATTTTTGCTTCAAACAGGAGTCTGAGTGCTTTTTTTTTTTTTCCTTTAACTGATTGGTTAGAAGCTTTTCTCGTAGAACACAGATCTGGAGGATTCCGGTGACAGATTTCAACAGCAACTTATTGCGAATACTAACAATCATATTAATTATAGTACCAAGTATCTGTTTACTTCGAGCCATTAGAGCTTATGTAGATTTTCTAAGCTTCTGGTACAGAATGCTGTTTGGGTCTTCGGTGGATGGTTCCCAAGCTTTGGCTACGACACTAAGAAACTGTTCATGCTCACCCAAGTTTTGTTGAACTTGAAAGTCTTGGGGAAATTTTTCTGGTTGTCTCAAGTACCACGACTAGAAAATGATTTGAATCTGGGGAGGTAGGAACAAGGCATAAGAAGACGGTGATAGCTACAAGCATTCCTATTGATGAGCATATGGCCCTAATTATCAAAAATACAATACTGCTTGAAGAAATTTTTACTACTCAAAGTTTGTTGGAATGTGTTACGTTGAAGGTCTCGGAGATGACATCCTCTTTTATACACAAATTTTATTCATTGATTCCTAATCCATGTGAAAGTGCCCAATTTCACTTTCATTAGGATTCCAATTTCATGTAAAGAAGGTGGTTTAGATTGATAGGATATATTAGCATTGGGAGACTGACTCCCTTCTTGCCTAGAATAAAGAGGCCAGCCATCTTATAGCGTAGTAGTTTTTGTCAGTGAGTAGTAACTAAAGTCGATATAAATCCTTATACTACGAATTGGGCTTATGGCCACAATTTTTCATTGATCGAATCCTGAGTTTCCTGTCTTTGTTTGCTGCACACCTTTCTTGCAAGTGACTTGGTAAGATGTCTCGATTCCAGGTGTGATGCCTAGGAAACCTTATGGTTTGACGCCTTAGTGCCCTGCTAGAAATGTGATTCTCCTAGTGTATCCATTGTATTTATCTCTTTATGCTTGAAGTTTTTCCGGGATTTCTTCATTGACACTAATTCATATTTGTAGATGGATCATCCATAAGCAAGATTTAACTGAAAGCCTCACAATTCCGAAACCCTGAAAATTTGCTACAGAATTTATTGTTCCAGCAAGCATACGCTTTGTGAATTTTTTCACGAATCTCATTTCTTTGCAAATCCTTATAGATGTTGATCCTAATTGTTAAAAGCAAAATAAAGGTAGTGTTCTACCTCTATTTAACTTTGTATGCTTGTCTCTGACCACTTTTCCAGTTAAATTTTAGATCAGTTTGAAATCTGGTCACTATTTGTTGAGCTTTAAAATTTTTCCAAATTTTCGTCCAAGATTTCCAAATACACCGAAGTCCTTTCTCTCATGTATCGAAAATCCTTAGGGAATTAACACCATGAAAGCGGTAAGGAATGATTTGGTAGATATATAGACGTTAATATGATCTGGCATTGGGCATACAGGAGTTTCTGAAGTTTCCTCGAGTAGTTTTTAACTCTTCACTACTCATAAGGCTTGTTCGTTCTAGTTATGTGATGCACTCAAGTTCATGGATGGCATGATGAGTTCCAAGAAGAGAGAGAGAGAGAGAGAGAGAGAGAGAGAGAGAGAGAGAGAGAGAGAGAGAGAGAGAGAGAGAGAGAGGGTTGATTGATGAGGTCTCACTTTTTAGGGTTGTTTTATTAATTTTTTTGAAGTGTCTATTTGCAAATTTTTGGAAGTGCAAGACAAAAGATGCAAAGTATGGGGCTTGGGTTTTGGTTAGCTTGCTGAAATGAAAAACTTCATAATATCCCTATTTGGGACAAATTTTTGATCCAGGGGACTGTTGTTCCAGATGCTCAGTGAAGCATCTGGACCGTTCCTCAATGTGCAAGAAGAACAGGAACAATCCGATGGTGTGTAAAAAGGGCATGGGTGACATGCACAGGGCGTGGGTGGGTGAACACTTTAGGTTGGACGGTTCCCTGTACTTCAGTAAATGGCCCAGATGCATCACGTAGCATCTGGAGCAACAGATCACTGGAGCAAAAGATTTTCACCCTATTTGTGTTCGTATGTGCGGGATCGTGGGGGTGTTTGTGTGCCCCCCTCATATTTCCTACCAGGAAGTAAGTTAAAAAAGGATTTTTTTGACCTTGCTCCCCTAGCTAATTGGGGTAATTAAATAGTACCCCTCTGGTCTTAATTTTCGAGTCTGACCCTTTGTTGATCGTAAATCCACATGGCCTTTTGCAATAGAAAAGTAGCTTTTAGGGGGGTAAGTTTCAAAAATTAAGGTCAGAGGGGTTACTTTTTAGTCACCCAAATTAAGTGGGGGGTATGGTCAAAAAAACCCTTAATTAAAAGATAAATTATAAGGTGAAAAGATACACAAGGAACAAAGTTTGTCCACTATGAGATGCTTGGTTGGTGGGTAAACATAGAACATAGGCACTAAACTTAGAATATATAGGAGTCATGTAAAGAAAGCAAGCAGAATATTGGTTAAAAGTCTTGATACTTTGCTTGACATTGAAGTATTGATGCTCCTGCATCCATTCTTCTCTTGGCCGGCCGTCTTTTCAAAATAAAATATTCTCTTCGAACATTTTCGATGAATGATAATTTTTTTTTTTTTGTGTGTGTGTGTGTTGCTTCATTAAGAAACTGTAATGTGATTCAGTGTGTTGGGTGCAGTTATGTTCAGTGGTACGAGGAGCAGGAGAAGCTGGCGCACAGGTACTGAAATGGAGAAATCCATTGCCGAGAGAGTATTCATGCCCAGTCATAATGGAGCTGGTTAGGTTCAGGTTTTTGGATCATTTGGTCTGAAGTGTGGATGCATTTCTTAATAAGAAAAAAAAAACACGTGTGATTATAAAAACATTCTATCAGTAATTTGTTGGTTAAGTTGAATTATTGGTCTTCGCTTGTGGTTAGTGGCCGTACGTTTCCCCTTTGATGATGTGGCGTGTGTTGGAGGATTAGTCTCACCTCGGTAAAGTAGAGGACGGAAACGATCCTTATATGTATGATGGGACCTCATCTCAATACCTTGATTTTGGGATAGAGGAAATCTCACATGATATCAGAGCCTAATCGCTCATCTGCCGGGTGTGATCCCCACACATCTATCATCCATGTGATAAGGACCACATAAGATTGACTTGCACGTGGAGGGGGAGTGTTGGAAGATTAGTCCCACCTCGGTAAAGTAGAGGGCGGAAACGATCATTCTATGTATGATTGGACCTCATCTTAATACCTGGGTTTTGGGATAGAGGAAATCTCACAGCGTGAAGGTTTTATTTATTAATATGGGTGGTATTGTTGTTGTGCCAAACCATAGCAAATTTAACTTGGGGATCACTGCATATATTTGGGTAAATTTAGGGCTGGCAATTTCGGACCCGACATGGCAGACCCGACACGAAGTTAGCGGGTCTGGGTCAGGGCTAAAGGGGTTCGGGTCGTAAACGGATCGACACAATAGACCTGTTTAATAAACGAGTCAGGTCTGGGCACAGTAGACCCGGGAAGACCCGTTTAGTATTCAATGGGTCGGGTCGGGTCGGGTCTACCCGCAATCTGATACTATAATATATAATACCAGCGGGTCTTTCGGGTCAGGTCAGGTCGAGTCGGATTGGGTCGGAT
The DNA here is from genome assembly GCA_947650365.1 of Chamaelirium japonicum. Lineage (NCBI taxonomy): Eukaryota > Viridiplantae > Streptophyta > Magnoliopsida > Liliales > Melanthiaceae > Chamaelirium > Chamaelirium japonicum. The sequence continues at coordinate 24,666,090 of OX393553.1, read as the reverse complement.
CGGGTCAACTGAAAAGACCCGGATGGTAAACGGGTCTTATCGGGTCTATCCGTTTATTAGCGAGTCGGGTACGGGTTTAGGATCGAGACACACACGATTAGTTAAACGGGTCGGATCCGGGTCTGGGGGTTTTGGACACGACACTAGACACGACACAAACCCGACACGACCCGACCCATTGCCACCCCTAGGTAACAGATGATATGGACCTCCCATGTAGTTGTAGTCTCCATCTATGCTTTAGTTGTCGATAACAGGTAACTCTCTCCGTCCGTGAGCATTAGAGCATATGCAATGGGGTCCTCAAATGATTTGACCCCACCACAGTTGGGGGGAATGAGTGAAAAATAGCTTCTAGCACTCTTCAATGGTGGGATGACATGGTGGCCCCCATCCCAACTCCTCAACTTGTTTCTCTACAATCTCCTCAATGTCAAAATGCTCACTCGCATGTACACTCCCCTTTCAAATCGTAGATGCACGATGACGATCGTGCAGTTTAAATGATAAGGTAATTACTCTCAATGTAGAATTTGAATAGTTGACTAGATGGGGACACCACACCACATCTCTCTTCAAAGAACAAATTTTGAGATGGCTGGGGACACCACCCTATCTTGGGGCTAGGGTTTTGGTTAGCTTGCTGAAATGAAAAACTTCATTATATTCCTATTGGGACAAAATTTTGATCTAGCGGACTGTTGCTCCAGATGCTTAGTAAAATCTAAACCGTTCCCCAATATGCAAGAAGAATGGGAGCAATCCGATGGTGTGTAAAAAGGGCATGGGTGACATGCACGGGTCGTGGGTGGGTGTACAATTTAGATTGTTCGGTTCCTTGTACTTCAGTGAACGGCCCAGATGCATCACTAAACATCCGGAGCAACAGTCCGCTTGAGCAAAAAAATTTCACCCCCCTATCTGTGTTCGTATATGTGGGATTGTAGGGGTGTTTGTGTGTCCCCCTCATATTTCTTACACGGAAGTAAGTTAGACAAGGAGTTTTTTGACCTTGCCCCCCTAGCTATTTGGGGTAATTAAATAGTACCCCTCAGGTCATAATTTTCAACTCTTACAACTTGATTTTTGCAATAGAAAAGTGGATTTTAGGGGGCTAAGATTCTAAGATTAAGGTCAGAGGGGGTACTTTTTAGTGACCACAGTTAAGTAAGTGAGGGGGGGGGGGGGGGGGGGGGGGGGTTTGGGGTTTGGTGGGCAAACATAGGATATAGGCACTAAACTTAGAATATATAGAAGTCATTTAAAGAAAGCAAGCGGAATATTGGTTAAAAGTCTTGGTACTTAGCTTGACATTGAAGTTTGGATACACTTCTTAACAAGAAAAAAGAAGAAAAAAAACACGTGTGATTATAAAAACATGGGTTATTTTGACTTTGCCCCCCAAATTTTGCCTTGAATTAGACTTTACCCCCCATATTTTCATTAATTAGACTTTACCCCCCAAAACTAACTGTTCCTTCAGCTCACCATCTAAGAGGAAGGGTGAGCTGACGGAAAAGAAATAACGTTTTGGGGGTGAGCTGACGGAACAGTTAGTTTTGGAGGTTAAAGTCTAATTAATGAAAATGTGGGGGGTAAAATCTAATTCAAGTCAAAATTTGGGGGGCAAAGTCAAAATAACCCTTTCACCAGCAGTTTGTTGGTTAGGTTGGGTTATCGGTCTTCGCCTGTGGTTAGTGGCCGTACATTTTCCCCTTGATGATGTGGTGTGATGGCTTTTTTAATTAATAATACATGTGTTAGAGCATCTCCAACGGCCTCCGAATAAAACTCTAAAGGAGGACGTGACTCTCCGAGATGGTGCTCCAATCGGTTCCATTTGATGCCCTGAAAGCTGACATGGCATCCCATGTGGATCCTGTTTGCTCGGAGCCTCCGAACGGATCCACCTACAACAGAGGTTTTTCGAAACCTCCGAACAAATAAATTAATATATTTTTTAAAAAAAAACCTCTCAGCTTTTTATAAATAATTTTTTATATGTCTAACGCTGCATGCACAGTTCAACGGTTACTTTTTATTCTTTTGATGTAAATTTGGAGGGTTTGCCTCTCGACTCAAGTGCCACCTTTCCCTATAACGTGGAGTGTCAGCAGAGTGACGACTCACCCTCTCGAAGCCAACGCACAATTAATGCCGAACGGTCATCTGTATATTAGTCAGAAAGTTGTGGGCGTTTTTGACTTACACCCTCTCCTTATGTCAAAATTTGAGTTACACCCCCATTTATTAAAAAAGTTAACTTTACCCCCCAATCCGTTACTTGACCGCGAGTGACCGGTTATAAGAAGGCTGTAACTCAAATTTTATCATAAAAGTGGAGGTGTAAGTTAAAAAAAACCCCACATTTAACGGTCGAGTGACGAATTGGGGTAAAATCAACTTTTTATCTAATGGGACTGCAACTCAAATTTGGATATAAAAGTGGTGGTGTAAGTCAAAAAAAAAAAAAAAAAAACCCCAAAAGTTATTCCAACATATCTTCAAGTTGGTATAAGCAGAAAATCGATCACTTTGGACAAAAGTGTTGGATGTGTGTGTTGTAAAACCACACAACACAATGGGCTTTTAGTCCCATATCGGTAAGGGGAGAAATCCCCTACCAACATATAAGGATTTGCCCATTTCCTCCCACTAGTCATCACACTAGAGGAGGGGCTCCACTAGCTCAGACACGCGCGCGCGTGCGTGCCTAGCCGGGTCGGGCTTGGGCTTGGGCTTGGGCATGGGCGCGTGTGTGCGCCCACGGACCCGGACACGATAGCACCTCCGAAATGGGCTGGTCCGCACCTGCCATATTTTTACGTTTTGCTTTTAAGTCCTCCATCATTTATGAAATTCCTTTTTGGCTACTAGCCGTTTTGCATGCGACCCGTTTCTGCATGCGAGCCGTTACGAGACTGCTCTCTGTGAGCTGTAACGTGCAAGGTTAATGGGCTTAATCGCAGCCCATTAACCGCTCCCCTCTTTCAGCCTCTCATTAACAGCCCGAGGTCCTATATAAGGCCCGGTGCAGCCATGGGATTTACATACTCCGAAAATCGGAATTCCTCCCTGCTTACTGTCTCTCCCTCTTCCACTCTCTCGTATCGTGGTGTTGTTGTGCTGCCCCTTTGCTCCGAAGAGACTCCCTCTCTCGGACCAAGGCTCTGCTGCGGTGCTGCCTCCCCGACTCGAGAAGATCGTCATCGAGTCGCTGGGTTCCTGAAAGTCTACGTGGTTCGCAAAGCCTTCTTGAAGTCGTGCCGACGAGAAGGAGGTCGCCTGACCGGGGTCGCCGTATCTCCGAGAACAATTGCCACGAGACCCGCACGAGGGGGGCAATAAGATTCTTGGGACAGTGCCTAGCACGCTTCGACCACAGGCCAGAGTTTCTAACTCTTCCTTTGTCCTAATATTAGATCTAAAATAATCGACTTGCATCTAATAGAGAAATCTAAATAAGTAGATATATTTTAGATAGATTGTCTCTTCCTTTTAGAAAAGTTCGGCAAGGTGAATGACGGTTCCATAGAACCCGCTCTGACTTGGCAAACAATTTCTAAAAAAAAATTGTGACTTGTACTTGTTTGCGAAAATAACATTTCCTAATAAATTTTAATATTAATAATTTGATTAAATCCTAAATTTGCTAGTTTAGAACGATTAGATTTCCAACATTCCAAGAATCTTATTGCATTTTAATCGTTCATAAGTTATTTTCTTTGCAACGTGCTAACTAATCATCTTTTAGCCTACGTGATCATCTATTAGTCTTTATTTCGTGCTACCTATTAGTTGCTACTAGTTACAAAACTATTTTCTACAAAAGTAAATAAGAAGCATAGATTATAGAAAAGACTAAAAGTCGTCATTGGAATATTCCACTGCCTACGGTGTCTAGAAAGGCTTGTCAAACCGGCATTAAATTGCCCAAGGTAGCTTGGTATTTGAGCGAGCCTAGTGCTCCACCTCCTACCTGGAGCCCATCTGGCCGTTATGATTTGGAAGTTTCATTTGGACTTCTAATAGTCGAATCTATCTAGGTGTACTTTAAAATTGACAAAACTTATTTTTCAATCCACAGATAACAACTCCTTACTTTGGTCCGAAATGGCCTCACCAAACCGTGAAACCCTTAGTGCCAAACCCGAGAAGTTTGACGGGTCTAACTTCAAGAGGTGGCAAAACCAGATGCGATTCTGGCTAACAACACTTGGGTTACTGTCAGCCATAGGTGAAACCGCACCAGGAGTATCCAATGGGTCTAGTCAAACACGTCGTACCTGAGCCTCCACTTCTCAACCAGAAACTGAACCAACTTCTGGCATTCCTACTAGGACCCCAGAAGAAATCAACTACCATGGCCTTCATAGGATCCTAGGGGCCTTATCTGATAGACTATATGATATCTACTATACCATCCAAAACCCTAAGGACCTATGGGATACCCTAGAGCGTAAGTATGGCCTAGATGATGCTGGAGTAAAACGCTTCAAAGCGTCTGACTTCAACAGCTTCAAAATGGTTGACTCCAAACCCATGAAGGATCAGATTCATGAGTTTGAGAACCTAGTCCAACATCTGAAGACTAATGGTTCCACCCTTGATGAAACCTTCCAAATAGCCTGTCTTATAGATAAACTCCCCGCTTCTTGGTCCGAGTTTTCTAAACACCTAAGTCATACCCAAGGTGACCTAACCCTAACTCAAGTTCTAAACTCTATTAGAATTGAGGAGCAACATAGGCTCAGGGAAAAGGGATCCTCTGAATCCAAACCCAAGGTCAACAACATAGAGGGTCAACCGTCTAAGCCATTCCAAAAACCTAGACATAAGTTCCAGAAGAAACCCTTCCACCCTAAGCCTAAGCCATATACCAAGAAGCCATACCATAGCAACCATAACCCAAACCATCCCAAGGACCAAAAGAAGGAAGGAGTGCGTTGCTGCTACGTCTGCGGTCGGACCAATCACATGGCCAACCAATGCTTCTACAAGAAGACAGCACCACCTCCAAATCCAAGAAGAAATGGTCCAATGCCACCCGGCTCCCAAGTCAACATGGTGACCTCTGGAGCTGGCTCTTCTGGGACCGCTTTCAGGTCTGTTCTCTTTACCCCTGAAGTTAACATGACCTTTCAAGCATTTGATTGGTGGATTGACACAGGAGCTAACATTCATGTTTGCTCTGATCAATCTTTGTTTTCCACCTATCAGGTCTCAGGTGGAGGAGCTGTAAGCATGGAGAACAATGCTGAGGCTCGTGTGCTAGGGATAGGACGGATCGACCTGAAGCTGACGTCGGAGAAGACCCTGACCCTGCGCGGAGTCCACCACGTTCTAGAGATTAGGAGGAATTTAATTAGTGGGTCCTTATTAGTCCAACAGGGCTATAAGCTTGTATTTGAGTCTAATAAAGTTGTAATCACCAAGGGAATGAATTTTATTGGAAAAGGATTTCTCTGTGATGGCTTATTCAAATTAAATGTCTTTAATCCTTCATCTACAATTCTGAATATTGAATCTTCGGTCACTTGGCACCAAAGACTAGGTCATGTAAATTATAATTCTATTAAGAAACTCATGACCCTAAACATCATTCCCAAATCTGATACTAGGAATCTCGACAAGTGCGAGATATGCATAGAAGCGAAACAACCTAAGAAATCCTTTAAAACCATCGATCGGGACTCCCATATACTTGAATTAATTCACAGCGATATTTGTGATTCTGGGAAAACCTCGAGAGGTGGCAATAGATATTTTGTAACGTTCATAGATGACGCTTCAAAATATTGCCACCTATACCTTATTAAAACTAAGGATGAAGTACTCAGTAAATTTAAAATTTACAGAGCTCTGGTTGAAAACCAATTAGACAAAACCATTAAGATCCTTAGGTCAGACCGAGGAGGGGAGTACACCTCAAATGAGTTAAGTGAATACTGTGATGACTATGAAATACTCCATGAAGTCACAGCTCCTTACACTACCCAATCCAATGGTGTAGCGGAGAGGAAAAAAAGAACCCTAATGAACATGGTTAATTCCATGTTACTAAGCTCTGGAGCGCCAGAGAACTTGTTGGGGGAAGCCTTAATGACGGCCTGTTTTATCCTTAACCGCATTCCTTTCAAACATAATGACTTGACCCCACACGAAGTATGGAAACATAGAAAACCCAACTTAGAATATTTAAAAGTGTGGGGGTACCTAGCTAAGGTAAAAATCCCCGATCACAAAAGAAAGAAGATATGACCTAAGACTGTAGATGCCATCTTTATTGGTTACGCTTCAGAAAGTAACGCTAATCGTTTTTTAGTGTTTAACTCTGAAATAAGCGAAATAGCCAATAACACCATAATCGAAGCAAGAGATGCCTCATACTTCGAAAACATCTTTCCTTATAAGACTAGGATCAACACTAGGATTAATCCCAATAACCAGGCCTCCAGTTCTAATCAGGTGACTCAGATCGAACCTGAAGTCCAATTAGAACCTGAAGACCAGACTGAACCGGTAACCCAAACCGAACCTAGGAGGAGTAAACGTGCCCGTGTAGAAAAAGTCTTTGATGACTTCTATGCACTTATGGTGGAGAACTCTCCCTCCACCTATACAGATGCAATGAAGTCCATAGACTCACCTTTTTGGAAAGAAGCCATAGATAACGAGATCCAATCCATACTTCAAAACCATACCTGGGAACTCATCAATTTACCTCCTGGTTGTAAAACCATAGGATGTAAATGGGTGTTTAAGAAAAAGCTTAGACCCGACGGTACCATAGATAAATTTAAAGCACGACTTGTAGCCAAGGGCTTTACCCAAAAACCAGGGGTAGACTACTTTGATGTCTACTCACCTGTCGCTAGGATAACCACGATTAGGATCCTCATCGCCTTAGCTTCAATCTATAAGCTAGTCATACATCAAATGGATGTTAAGACTGCTTTCTTGAATGACGACCTTAATGAGGAAATTTACATGGACCAACCCGAGGGATTTACTGCACCTGGACAAGAGGGAAAGGTGTGTAAGTTAATTCGATCCCTCTATGGTCTTAAACAAGCCCCAAAACAATGGCACATGAAATTCGATGAAGTTATCTTATCCTATGGATTTGATATCTGTTGGAAGTTAATCCGGGTCAGAGTCTCGCAGCGGAAGCGATTTGGCGGTCGAAAGACCGTTCATGGTGCACGTTACACGATTTAAATTTTTCACAGAAACTAATCTACATATGTGTGCATGTGTATGCACGAGAATCGAAAACCCCTAACGGCAATCTAGCGTAATGATTAACTAGCATGGATGCAAATCATAATGCTCGCTAGATCTATATGTTAGATTACACATACCTTTCGTACGGATCTTTTAACCGCGGAGGATTGTCTTCTTTGTCGATGGAGACGGAAGATCGTTCGCGAAGATGCCGACGGTACGAATGGAGATGTTGCCTTCTTGTTCACCCGATCTCACACGATGCACGGAACGTCGCTCTCGGATCTCTGAGTGCCTCCGAAGAACGACCCTTCTCCTTCTTCAGAACTCCACGCGAGGAAGACGAAGTAGCAAGCGGGAAACGGGAGATGAAACGGGAGAGAACTCGAGAGATGAGAGAGAGGGGGGTTCGGTTTTCTCTTGCACATGGGGCCGGCGCCCCATAGGGCTTTATAGGGCCGGCCAACACCCCTTGGATAAGGATCCAAGGGGATATTAACCCCCTCTCATTATCTCTCCATTATCTCCCTTTTATCTCTCCGCGTATTTATCCGTTTTCCCACTTTTTAGGGCTCGATATTAACCGATTTATCGCCCCATCCCTATCCATATGGCCGGCCCTATAGATGAGGGATTCTTATCCCTACATCATAGGGCCGGCCCTAGTGAGGTGTCCCACCACTAGGTTCGGCCAACAGTGAGGTCCGGCAGAGTGAGGTTTTTACCAAAACGCCCCGACGCCTCATTTTGACCATTTCTAGCGTGCGATACCTAACGGCCATTACTTAAGTGATATCTACTAGTTACTTACTATTAACTGAGGCCACCGGAGGGTGCCTTTAGCAAAGTCAACTAGTCAACTCGCAACATACCCCGGTGCATCGCACCTATGCAGCGAAGTTCACTTATGGCTAGGGATTACTACATACGACTCTGTACTAATCCCGGGCTCAACCCTTAGTACTCGTATGTAGTTACGCATCTACCGTGCTCTAGTGCCAAGCACACACGGAGCGTATACTTCTTTCTTCCTCCTGCTTATGGTGTTTCGAGGAGACGGTTCAAGAACCGTACATAATGTTGATAAGGTGGAACCATCAGGGACCGGGGTTCATGGCTTCCAACTCAAGCTCGATCGACACACTACCCGAGTGTACCATCGATCCTCTGAGCTCGAGTTAACCTGTGTAGCCACCCAGAGTGCGACGCAGGCTGCACTCCAATTCACCCAGACTTACTATGTTCTCCATCATACCCCTGCTCTCCGCTCAGTAGTGGTAAACCCGCTGTCCCTCCACTTGATGCCATGATTCACTTCGAGCGGTGAAGACTACCGTCAGACTCGAATGATCATATGACTTGGTTCCTTCCAGGTTGACCTATACATCATACCTCTGATTACCCCGTCGAGTAATCGAACCCGATCAACAGTCAAACTGATGACCACCAGGCCTGGGTTTGGTACTGTGTAAGTCACACCAAGGAACGCACCTCCCATCAGGGGTGTGGATGGCCTGCAGGAGTGACACGCTAATGCAACGCCAGCCGGGTAACCCAGTACACCGTGGTTTTGGATCACTGCATATGGACCCTCACACATTGGTGCGCCAAAGCACCACGCAACTGGTTAGTCCATCAGTCGTGGTTCCTCAGGGTTTAGGACCGTTTTACCCTAAGCAGAAACACGGCTTAGTGTACCAGTGTCTGCTCACTGATCTGTACACCGTGTTAGTTCCGTTCAGCCACAGACACTGTGCCTGGTGATGACCATGGTGAAGACATCCCATGAACTGTCATCGCCAACAGCTTATCATGATGAGGCGACCAACCTGATCATAGCTGCGAACTTATTTAGGTTATACGGGACCAATCCACTCAGTCTTCAACTCAGTGGACTACCATATAACCATTGCTCTCTGTTCTCAAAAGAACACGTAACTATGTTACGCACCTATATGCATCTCATATATTAATAACTATCAATCTTTATTAGACCAAAACATAAAGTTTTACAAGCTTAGAACACATCAATCCTAACAATCTCCCACTTGGTCTAGCGAAGCAAAACGGTTTTGACTCCCATCGCGTCCACATGTCGCTCGAATGCCTTGGTAGGTATTGCCTTTGTGAAAGGATCAGCAACATTATCTGTAGATGCAATCTGTGTCACCGCTACTCGCCCTTGCTTTTGAAACTGCCGAATCAAGTGGAATTTGCGCTCGATGTGCTTCCCCTTTTGGTGATGTCTTGGCTCCTTTGCTTGTGCTACCGCCCCACTATTGTCGCAGTAAAGCACAATAGGTAACTGGGCCTCTGGTACGCACCCCAAATCCGTAAGGAATTTCTTGAGCCATACCGCCTCTTTGGCTGCCTCGCACGCTGCAACGTACTCAGCCTCTGTGGTAGAGTCTGCGATGCATTTCTGCTTCACACTCTGCCAACTAACCGCTCCTCCTCCTAGCATAAACACAAAACCTGATGTCGACTTCCTGGATTCCAAATCTGACATAAAGTCAGAATCTGTATATCCAATCGGCGTCAGTTCTTGTCCAGTGTAAACCAACTCATAGTCCCTTGTTCTACGAAGGTACTTGAGTATACACTTCACAGCTGTCCAGTGATCTGGACCCGGATTCGACTGAAACCGACCCATCATGCCTACTGCGAAACAGATATCTGGCCTTGTACAATGCATAGCATACATTAGACTACCCAATGCCGAGGCATAAGGTATCTTCTGCATTTCTGCTCTCTCCTCAGGTGTCTTAGGACATTGATCCTTAGACAGTTTTATGCCATGTCTAAATGGCACAAAACCCTTCTTGGAGTTTTGCATGTCAAATCTAGCCATAACCTTATCTATATACGCAGCCTGTGACAGCGAGAGAATCCTGTTCTGGCGATCACGTGTTACCTTGATCCCCAAAATATAACTCGCTTCACCTAGGTCTTTCATATCGAACTGTGTTGACAACCAGACCTTTACCGTTGACAATGTTCCTACATCATTTCCAATGAGCAGAATATCGTCTACGTAAAGTATCAAATATACTACTGTGGTCTTATCAGTCCTCTTGTATACACATGGTTCATCCTCGTTTTGAGTAAATCCATATGACTGGATTGCCTGATCAAAACGGATGTTCCAACTTCTAGATGCTTGCTTTAGTCCATAAATGGACTTCTGGAACTTGCAAACTAGATGTTCCTGACCCTCTGACTCAAAGCCTGGTGGCTGAATCATATAAATGTCTTCTTCCAAATTTCCATTAAGGAATGCTGTCTTGACATCCATTTGCCAGATCTCCCAGTCATAATGGGCTGCAATGGATAGGAGGATCCGAATAGACTTTATCATAGCTACCGGCGAGAAGGTTTCGTCAAAGTCGATCCCTTCTCTCTGGGTGTAACCCTTGGCAACTAATCTAGCTTTATAAGTCTCTATTGTACCATCGGATCCTCTCTTCTTCTTATACACCCACTTACACCCAATAGGTTTAATATTGGATGATGGTGTAACAAGAGTCCAGACTGCGTTATGGGACATTGATTCAATTTCTACCTCCATAGCCTTTTGCCAGTCAGAGCTGTCAGAAGCTCCCACTGCCTCATCGTAGCTCAGTGGGTCATCCTCCTGACACTCTGGATCAACCAATAAGGTTTCTCCATAGTATCTGTCAGGAGCTCTGATGTTTCTCCCACTGCGACGAGGTGGTGGTGGTGTTACAGGATTAACAGGTTCTACAGTATCTGGTATATTATTATCTGTAATGTCAGTTCCCACTATGCTTTCGGATGCGCTATCTGAACTAGTACCCAGCAGTTCATCCAGAACTACCTTACTAGTAGGTTTGTGGTCCACAATATAATCCTGTTCTAGGAAATAGGCGTTTGTAGAAACGATCACTTTCTTTTCCTCAGGATCATAAAATAGACCACCTTTGGTCTCCTTGGAATACCCTACAAATAAGCATACTCTGGTTTTAGTTTCCATCTTTTCCCTCTTATCCCTTCGCACATGTGCAGGGCATCCCCATATTCTTAAATGCTGTATCAATGGCTTTCGCTTTGACCACAGTTCTCTAGGGGTCAGAGGCACTGACTTAGACGGAACGTGATTCAGAATATAAACTGCTGTTTGTAGGGCATATCCCTGTGGGGGGAAATTTCCGAGCCGCCTTGATCGGGAACCCCGCCCCCACAGCCTTGATTGAATTGGATTGTTTGTAGAGTTAGAGAGATGGGAGAATAGATAGAGAGAATAAAGAGCGATGACACAAGGATTGGTGACGGAGTTCGGCCTTACGACCTACGTCTCCGGGCGAGAGGTGCCACCTGATCTTCACTATAATTTGAATACAAAGGGTGAGCGTTCTCTCGACAGGCCGAGAGAAGCTTCGTACAGTGGGGTTGCACGGAGCAACTAGAAGAGAACAAGGTGGGGAGAATAGAGGGCTCTGGCTCTGGCTCTGGATCCTCTCCTCCTCTGATCGAATGACCAACCTCCTTCCTGGATGCCTTGGGGGTTCTTTTATAGCGTAGGCACGTGCCCGATATGGCAGTGATGATGTGGCGCTGATGACGTGGTACTGGTGCTGGGCCTCCTTGCTGGGCCCTTATTGGGCCGTTGTTCGGGCCCAATAAGGGGTAGGGCTTGATCTGCGAGCCTCGTAGAGTGGGCCCATGTGAGCCCAGGCGGGCTTACCCATTTGGGCCGTTGCGCGGGCCCATGCTGCTCTGATCTGGTCCGGTACAATTTTTGCACCCACAATCCCCAAAAGGTCATTGGTAAACTGGCGTAACTCATCATGCTACGAACCATGTCCAACAAGGTTCGATTCCTTCTCTCGGAAACTCCATTCTGTTGTGGGGTACCTGGAGCAGTTAACTGGGTTTTTATCCCATGCTCCACCATATACCCTAGGAACTCGTCAGATAGGTATTCACCTTCTCGATCAGATCGAAGGGTTTTTATATATTTACCTGTCTGCTTTTCTACTTCAGCCCTGAACTCTTTGAACATGTCAAAGGATTCCGACTTCCGATGCATCAGGTAAATGTAACCATATCTTGAGTAATCATCAATGAATGTGATGAAATACTCATGGCCTCCTATCGCCTTGACGTTCATGGGTCCACATACATCCGAATGGATTAACTCTAATACCTCAGTGGCTCTTACTCCTTTGCCTTTAAAGGACCTCTTGGTCATCTTGCCTTCCAGGCAGGATTCACAGGTGGGAAGGATCTCCGTAGGATCTGTTTCCAGAAGCCCGGCCTTCACCATTCTATGGATCCTATCTAAGGCAATATGCCCAAGTCGTAAGTGCCACAGGTGGGTTAAATTTTCCGAAGGATTCTTACGCTTAGATGAATTAACATTAAATGCTGAAGTTATTATGTTATCTTTTTCAAATTTAGGACTCACAACATAGAGATGATTCTGAACCATTCCTCTTATTATAAAAGTTCCATTCAGTTTAAACGACACACCAGAAGCATCAAAATAAACTGAATAACCTTCATTAACTAAAGAAGAAACAGAAATTAAGTTACGTCGCAAGGACGGTACATAAAAGACATCTCTAAGTGTCAAAGTCTTATTATTCGAAAAACTAAGATTAACATCTCCAATAGCTTCAGCAGCAGCCACGGCCTCAGTTCCCATGCTCAGGGTCACTTCTTCATCAAGTAATCTTCTGCTTTCCCGAAACCCCTGAAGAGAGTTACAGGCATGGTTAGTGGATCCAGAATCCACAATCCAACTAGCAAAAGTACTATTACTTGAAAGAAATGATTCAACAACTAAGAGTTGTAGATTACCTTCACCAGCATTCTGAGGCTTCTTGCAGTCCTTCTTCCAATGACCCTTCTGGCCACACCGGAAGCACTTCGTGCCCGGTTTCTTTGATTCTCCAGACCCAGAGGCTCCAGCAGAGTCCTGCACAGACAATGACTTAGGTTTCCTTTTATGTTTCTTGCCCTGAGGTTTACCAGGCTTCTTGAAGGATCTGCGTTGCACGTGAAGTGCTTCGCCCTTCTGCTTGAAGCCATCCTCAGCTGCCTGGAGAGCTCCCAGAAGCTCTGCATTTGTCATAGCCAACTTGTTCAAATTAAAGTTGGTGACAAAGCCTTCAAAGGCTCCAGACAGTGACGAGAGGAAGATGTCTGTCATCACCTCGCCTTCTAGCACAATGTCCATGGTAGCTAGTTCGTTCTGGAACCCAAACATTTTCATCATGTGTTCCCGAACCAGCGTCCCATTGGACATCTTAGTGCCGACGAGTTTCTTGATGGTAAGGTATCGCGTAACGCGATTGTGACCTTCAAACATCTCCTTCAAATACAACATCATGTCAGAAGCGTCGGGCATCTCCTCGACTTGCTTCTGCAGAGTTGTTTGCAAGGATGCTATAATATAGCATTTACATATCTCATTGGATTCCTTCCAGTCAGTGAATGCCTTTAACTGTGCCTCTATGGCATTGGGTCCTGGCAAATCTGGCTCAGGGTCATTAAGGGCTGTCATATGTTTACCAATCCTTAGGACCAGGTACAGGTTGCGCTTCCAGTCCTCATAATTGGGACTGGTAAGTTTGTGGTCATTTAGGATAGCGGACAGGGGGTCTAACTTAGTCATCTGAAAATAAAGATTGAATAATGAGTATGCATTAAAAACTTATTTTATGGATTTTTAAAACAAGCTAATTATATCCATATGTCGACGCTACCCTCAAGCGAAGTCATTACCATGGATCAATTAACCATGTATGTAAGATCTCGGAATCGACTGTACCTGCCCTAGGGGGCATCATACAGCGTCAATCCGCTCACATGGGCCTTTTCCTTGACCCTATCCAAATCTGCCAACTAAGGGCTGTGATGGACCATGGTTATCTTTCGGCCAGTACCACGTGATCACCGTTGTCTTCGCAACGAATACCTCACGTGTACTTAGGATGCTTACCCACGAGCCTAAGCAATTACGACACGGGAGTTCATGCGGCCCCCACTAGGGTGGGATGAAAAGCCCTTCTCTCCTGGCCCCGTAATCGCCATATCCACAGGGAGGTCATTAAGTAATTTGGCATGGAAACACACAGCTCCCACCCTAGGGGGTGTGAAGTTATGCATCCCCACCCAAACACAAAATGACTGGCCGTGGAGGCCAGAGGATCTTTTAAAAGTCCTCTCTTGCATCCCTTATAATTCTGAGGGTTATTTTGCGAGTATGAATTTATGCAAATGCAAAGGTAGCGACCTCATAAATACTAGACCCTGGTCACACCATGCTCCCACTAGCGTTCAAACCCTTCGCCTAGCATTAATCACTCTCGGAATATCATAGTCCCTGCCTCAAGTGGATTTCTCCATTCAAGGGTCACATTACATATTCCAAGAGTATCGATGCTTTGCAAAATTAGTTATCACGCTAATGCTCTGGAGCTAATCCTAGAGTCAGACTCACTGGAAAGGACTCCCACTAGTCATGGCGCCTCGCTTATAGATTTGACAATTGATGTTCAATGGATCTCCATCTCATCTTTGATTTCGATGCTGGCCAAATAGGCACACCCGACTAGTCGGGTGCTCTCCTAATGGTGGCATAACCATATGTGATGGGATCCCACTAACATCAAAAGTCAACTAAATAATAGGCGTCATCTAGCGGGATCCTATCCTCAAACAGTCGCTTGGACCGGAGGGGAAAGGCATCCCTCTGAAAACTGATAATCATATTATCTCATCGGGGTTCGATATGAAGCATAAAGAACTAATTAAAGAAAGCAACCATAAAAACTGAATTAAGTTCAGGGTCCGACCCCTGAACCTAATTAGCACAGCGCAGGCCTCTAGCTTTCTTTGCAATGTTCCTCGGTCCGGCTCCTTCGTCGCGCTCGCGAACACTTTGCCGGATCGTCTTCATCCTCCAGGGTTCCGCTTCCGCTCCCGATGGTGGATTTCTTTGGCACATCTTTTCTTCTCAATCTGTAACCGAAAATTCTAGTACGCTACGAGCAAGTGCTCGGTCGTACACAATTTCCTAGAAAGAAAAGAAAACACACCTAGGAAAAGGCCATGGGAAACCGAGGATGGACAAATCCCATCGCTCGCCCAATCTATGGCTCAATTACATATCCACACACAGAAAGCAAATCCAGACATTTGCTAACTCGGGGTCCGACCCCCGGTAGCAAGCACAAAGCATAGATCTAGATTTTTTATAGCGGCGCCCTGCAAGAATGATTAATAGAACAAGCACAATCTATACATATGCATGATCTAAGCGTAAGAACCCCGATGATCTCACGCATTCATCATGCGCACACATGTTCGTTTCATGAAAAAAACGTGAAACGCACACCACTAATGCGGCTCTGATACCAATTGTTGGAAGTTAATCCGGGTCAGAGTCTCGTAGCGGAAGCGATTTGGCGGTCGAAAGACCGTTCATGGTGCACGTTACACGATTTAAATTTTTCACAGAAACTAATCTACATATGTGTGCATGTGTATGCACGAGAATCGAAAACCCCTAACGGCAATCTAGCGTAATGATTAACTAGCATGGATGCAAATCATAATGCTCGCTAGATCTATATGTTAGATTACACATACCTTTCGTACGGATCTTTTAACCGCGGAGGATTGTCTTCTTTGTCGATGGAGACGGAAGATCGTTCGCGAAGATGCCGACGGTACGAATGGAGATGTTGCCTTCTTGTTCACCCGATCTCACACGATGCACGGAACGTCGCTCTCGGATCTCTGAGTGCCTCCGAAGAACGACCCTTCTCCTTCTTCAGAACTCCACGCGAGGAAGACGAAGTAGCAAGCGGGAAACGGGAGATGAAACGGGAGAGAACTCGAGAGATGAGAGAGAGGGGGGTTCGGTTTTCTCTTGCACATGGGGCCGGCGCCCCATAGGGCTTTATAGGGCCGGCCAACACCCCTTGGATAAGGATCCAAGGGGATATTAACCCCCTCTCATTATCTCTCCATTATCTCCCTTTTATCTCTCCGCGTATTTATCCGTTTTCCCACTTTTTAGGGCTCGATATTAACCGATTTATCGCCCCATCCCTATCCATATGGCCGGCCCTATAGATGAGGGATTCTTATCCCTACATCATAGGGCCGGCCCTAGTGAGGTGTCCCACCACTAGGTTCGGCCAACAGTGAGGTCCGGCAGAGTGAGGTTTTTACCAAAACGCCCCGACGCCTCATTTTGACCATTTCTAGCGTGCGATACCTAACGGCCATTACTTAAGTGATATCTACTAGTTACTTACTATTAACTGAGGCCACCGGAGGGTGCCTCTAGCAAAGTCAACTAGTCAACTCGCAACATACCCCGGTGCATCGCACCTATGCAGCGAAGTTCACTTATGGCTAGGGATTACTACATACGACTCTGTACTAATCCCGGGCTCAACCCTTAGTACTCGTATGTAGTTACGCATCTACCGTGCTCTAGTGCCAAGCACACACGGAGCGTATACTTCTTTCTTCCTCCTGCTTATGGTGTTCCGAGGAGACGGTTCAAGAACCGTACATAATGTTGATAAGGTGGAACCATCAGGGACCGGGGTTCATGGCTTCCAACTCAAGCTCGATCGACACACTACCCGAGTGTACCATCGATCCTCTGAGCTCGAGTTAACCTGCGTAGCCACCCAGAGTGCGACGCAGGCTGCACTCCAATTCACCCAGACTTACTATGTTCTCCATCATACCCCTGCTCTCCGCTTAGTAGTGGTAAACCTGCTGTCCCTCCACTTGATGCCATGATTCACTTCGAGCGGTGAAGACTACCGTCAGACTCGAATGATCATATGACTTGGTTCCTTCCAGGTTGACCTATACATCGTACCTCTGATTACCCCGTCGAGTAATCGAACCCGGTCAACAGTCAAACTGATGACCACCAGGCCTGGGTTTGGTACTGTGTAAGTCACACCAAGGAACGCACCTCCCATCAGGGGTGTGGATGGCCTGCAGGAGTGACACGCTAATGCAACGCCAGCCGGGTAACCCAGTACACCGTGGTTTTGGATCACTGCATATGGACCCTCACACATTGGTGCGCCAAAGCACCACGCAACTGGTTAGTCCATCAGTCGTGGTTCCTCAGGGTTTAGGACCGTTTTACCCTAAGCAGAAACTCGGCTTAGTGTACCAGTGTCTGCTCACTGATCTATACACCGTGTTAGTTCCGTTCAGCCACAGACACTGTGCCTGGTGATGACCATGGTGAAGACATCCCATGAACTGTCATCGCCAACAGCTTATCATGATGAGGCGACCAACCTGATCATAGCTGCGAACTTATTTAGGTTATACAGGACCAATCCACTCAGTCTTCAACTCAGTGGACTACCATATAACCATGGCTCTCTGTTCTCAAAAGAACACGTAACTATGTTACGCACCTATATGCATCTCATATATTAATAACTATCAATCTTTATTAGACCAAAACATAAAGTTTTACAAGCTTAGAACACATCAATCCTAACAATATCAACACAACGGATGAATGTGTATACCATAAAGTAGATGGTAATAATGTTGTCATCTTATGTTTGTATGTTGACGATATTTTGATATTCGGTTCAAACATACAAATCATAAATGATATCAAACACTTTTTGTCCCAAAACTTTGACATGAAAGATTTAGGACAAGCCGACGTTATTTTGAACACTAAGATCATTAGGAAGGACAATGGTTTAGTGTTATCCCAATTCCACTATGTCGAGAAAATCCTTCGGAAATTTTACGATCCCGATTGCCAACCGGTATCCACACCATATGATCCAAATACCCATCTGACAAAAAATACTGGACTTCCTAGACTACAGAGCGAGTATGCTCAAATCATAGGATCTCTAGGTTTTCTAGCAAACTATACTCGACCCGATATCGCCTACGCGGTAAATAGACTTAGTCGTTATACGTCTAACCCGAATTTGTCCTATTGGAATGCGTTAGAAAGAATTTTTAGATATCTTAAGGGAACCATATCATACGGTCTCCACTATAGTGGATATCCAGCTGTATTAGAGTGATACTCTGATGCTAACTGGATTAGTGACTCAATAGATATTAAGTCCACAACCGGATATGTATTCCTACTAGGAGGTAGAGCCATATCTTGGAAATCCACCAAACAGACCGTTATAGCTAGGAGTACTATGGAATCAGAAATGATAACGCTAGATACCACTAGCACAGAAGCAGAATGGCTTCGAGATCTTCTATATGAGATCCCATTGATAGAAAAGCCTTTACCGGCTATATCTATCCATTGTGACTGTCGATCAGCTATTGATAAATGTAATCAAGAAAACGCTGATGTGAAAATAAATCGACATCTGAAAGTGAGACATAGATCTCTCAGATATAAGATGAAAAATCAAATAATTGCCCTAGACTTTGTTAGATCCGAAAAGAATTTGGCGGATCATTTAACTAAGGGCCTCTCTAGGACAGTGGTCTTAGAATCGTCGAGGGGGATGGGATTAAGCCCATAAGAAAGATCACCGCAGTGGGAACCCAACCTCACGGAGGTTCAATGGGTAGAAACAAACTGTAGTAGTGATTGAAAATGAGGAGCACTGAATAAAGCTCCCGTCCCTATGACGTCAGTGCTTATTAAAAGCAAGGGGTAGGATGAGTTTAAAACTCTTAATAAGTCCAAGACCCATGAGGCGGGGTGTCGCCTTGCTCACACCCCTATTAGGACTTACCTATATGTATGTCGTTGTGAGGCCGCAACTCTGGGACCAGGGCTGCTCCCTAGAAACATACAAGAAAAGATATTTGCGCAAGGCCATTAATAGCGCAACCCGCTTATAACCATCGAAAACTGTACTACGTGTACTACTTGTAGAAACCCGATAAATGAGACTGGTTCAAGGCATAGTCCACCAAGTCCTCACGGATGTATACAACTGTACTAAGTGGAGGTTCAAACCGGAAGGTACCTACACCTACTGTGTAGTATAAGGAATCCAGCAAAGTCTTTTTACTTTACATTTTGAATTTTTTTTTAATTATTTAATATTTAGTGGTTTTAAACACATGTGGGGGATTGTTGGATGTGTGTGTTGTAAAACCACACAACACAATGGGTTTTTAGTCCCATATCGGTAAGGGGAGAAATCCCCTACCAACATATAAGGATTTGCCCACTTCCTCCCACTAGTCATCACACTAGAGGAGGGGCTCCACTAGCTCACACACGCGCGCGCGTGCGTGCCGAGCCGAGCCGGGCCGGGCTTGGGCATGGGCATGGGCATGGGCGCGTGTGTGTGCGCCCACGGACCCGGACACGATAGCACCTCCGAAATGGGCTGGTCCGCACCTGCCATATTTTTACTTTTTGCTTTTAAGTCCTCCATCATTTATGAAATTCCTTTTTGGCTACTAGCCGTTTTGCATGCGACCCGTTGCTGCATGCGAGCCGTTACGAAACTGCTCTCTGCGAGCTGTAACGTGCGAGGTTAATGGGCTTAATCGCAGCCCATTAACCGCTCCCCTCTTTCAGCCTCCCATTAACAGCCCGAGGCCTATATAAGGCCCGGTGCAGCCATGGGATTTACACACTCCGAAAATCGGAATTCCTCCCTGCTTACTGTCTCTCCCTCTTCCACTCTCTCGTATCGTGGTGTTGTTGTGCTGCCCCTTTGCTCCGAAGAGACTCCCTCTCTCGGACCAAGGCTCTGCTGCGGTGCTGCCTCCCCGACTCGAGAAGATCGTCATCGAGTCGCTGGGTTCCTGAAAGTCTACGTGGTTCGCAAAGCCTTCTTGAAGTCGTGCCGACGAGAAGGAGGTCGCCTGACCGGGGTCGCCGTATCTCCGAGAACAATTGCCACGAGACCCGCACGAGGGGGGCAATAAGATTCTTGGGACAGTGCCTAGCACGCTTCGACCACAGGCCAGAGTTTCTAACTCTTCCTTTGTCCTAATATTAGATCTAAAATAATCGACTTGCATCTAATAGAGAAATCTAAATAAGTAGATATATTTTAGATAGATTGTCTCTTCCTTTTAGAAAAGTTCGGCAAGGTGAATGACGGTTCCATAGAACCCGCTCTGCCTTGGCAAACAATTTCTAAAAGAAATTTGTGACTTGTCCTTGTTTGCGAAAATAACATTTCCTAATAAATTTTAATATTAATAATTTGATTAAATCCTAAATTTGCTAGTTTAGAACGATTAGATTTCCAACAAAAAGTTATTCCAACATATCTTCAGGTATTAAATAATTCACTCAATATGATACCACCACATCCAATTTCTCCAATTCACTCAATACAAGACTCTTCTTGAAGAGGAGTCTTGTATTGATGATGGTTATGCAATGACTAATGATAGTTACCACCCGTACTATGATTTTTTCTATGGACCATCATCTGGTTATACTGGCTCTGGACCATCATCTGGTTATACTGGCTCTGGTCAATCCATTGGGCTTGGGACCCAGTAATCGAGAAATGCTATTAAGCTTAACGGTTTTCTTGATTTTGCTGACCTGATTGACATAGCAGTGTGCAACCGGTGGCAGAAACCACTAAAGACATTTAAGCCTTTTACACCATCAGTTGTACACTAGCAGCTTCGACAACCCGTGATCTAATGTCCCTTTCACATGTCACCAATCGACGAATGCTGAGGAACGAGTGAATCAACTGATGCAACCAACCACAAAACAATACACCACCCAAGCAACTACCAACACCAGAGAAGGCGGAATAATGCCAGGAAGTAACCAAGCAACTCCAAGTGAATCTTTCAATTCAAACCAGGAACCTTTTGTTGGGTTTAGTCCCACATCGGTTAGGGGCTGGGTAATGATGTGCTTAGATATTCTCTAGTGGACCTCCCATTACGATCCGGGTTTTGGGGCGAGAGGGTATCAACAAATGGTATCAGAGCCAGGTTTCCGCTCAGTTCGGATCTAGTCAGGCCAGAGTGTCCTCTTCCCCTGTCGCCTGCCTGCACGAGAGGGGGATTGACGGATGATTCAGCCCTAGTCTCGTGTGAAGGAGAGAGATTTATCAACCCACCACTCCACCACAACCGGTACGATTCAGAACACTCGCTTCTGGCTGAATAACATTGCTCCCCAGTAACCAGGTAGAGCTGGTAGGGTTGGTTTGTGTTTGCAAAAAAAAAAAAATCTCCAATCATTTTTCTTTCAAACAAAAGGGGTTTTTTTATTTCTGATCATTTATTCATAGCTGATAATCTTCACCCAAACGGCGACAATTATCAAAAACACTTAAAAAAACCCAAAAGATAATTAGTTACTGGTAGTGCAGATTAATTTAGAGTAAGCAAAATGGCCCAGGGGGTCAATAATGCGTGACGAAGACATTGTACTCGACGGTGGCGTCGCCGGATTTCGGGTCGAACCAGTGGGTGCGGGCCTGGACGTACCCCCGGGCGAAGCGGAAGAGGTCACTGCCGCCGACCACCGGCATCTCCCGCATCGCCGACAGCACCGAGTTGCGTCCCAGCACCGCGAGGGTGCTGTTGTTGTACTTGCCCTCCACGAACGCGAAGTTCATGGCCATGATCAGCCCCACCGAGTCCTGCGACGCCGACGCGTACAAGCCCTGCGCCCGCCCCACCAGCCGCGACGTCAGCTCTAGCCCCGCCGTCATCGGGTCGTCGATTATGCTCACCGACCCGAACCCCGTCGCCGACGTGTTGCTGGAGGCCGCATGCGCCACCGGCACCGCCGTCGGGTTGCTCCCGCTATAGATGTCGTGCCAGTAGAAGTACAGGTGGCTGAGCTTCTCGCACAGGTGCCGCGCCGCAGGCTTCTCGCTCTGGAGGAGCTCCTCCGTCGAGGCGGAGGCAGAGATGGTGGCGGTGATTAGGAGGAGGAGGAGGAGGAGTTTGGCCATGGGGACAAATCTCTTTCACTCTCTAGATCGAGTGGAGGTAAAAAGTGGAAGAGTTTTGGTTTGGGGACGTGGGATTATGGGCTCTGTATATAAATACTAGATGTTTTTACGGAAATGGTCACAAATTCTCAATTATTGTTGGGAATTGGTCAAGTTGACTTTGGCTTTACCAAAATTGCCATACAAATGCTTTGGGGCCAAACTATCCTTTTTATTAATACCCAGCCCACAAGTAAAACCCTACCTTCAGCTCCTCTTCCTTCACTTTACTCGTTTCAGCTCTTTCAACGACAACTTTTCGACAACGCTTGTGGGACAACCGACCACCCATTTCAACGGGGATCATCAAAGCCCGTGAGTCTTCATTCACTTCACCCCTTTCAACTGCTCATTCACTTCATCCCTTTCAACCGGCCACGCATTGATCGATGTGTATCGTCAAAGCCCGTGAGTATTCATTCACTTCACCCCTTTCAACGGCAATCTTTCGACGACGCTATCTCATTTCGACGGGGCTGTGAGATATCCCCATTAAGCCTCCATGCTTTGCGATTTCATTACCACCAACAACCAATCGAGATAAAATACTTTGTTATATAAATGATCTCGTTATAATGTAATGGACGAAATCGACAAAATTAGTTAGGACAAAAAATGGACGAAATCAAAAAAATTGTTTGAATATTAACATCACATTTTATATTTTGTATATTTGGGTAAATTACACCAGACCGCCGCCCCCCTCGGCGGAGATATGCCTAAATCATATGGACCTCCCATGTAGTTGTAGTATTTACACGGGTCTCCCTCCCCCCTCCCCTCTGCTTTAGTTGTCAGTGACAGATTTCTCTCTCCGTTGGTGAGCATTAGAGGATCTCCAACCGACTCCTTCCCAAGTGGGGTCAACTTTTTACTCCCATCCATCGCCCATTTGTCACATAGGATAGGAGTTGGTGAGCAAAAAAGCCTCCTCCAACCGAATCTCATCCAACCCCTATCTCCAACCACATCTTTACCGTTCAAATATATCTTATCGTTGATTTTCAAAAGCAAGTACCAACATCTTTTTTTTTTTGGGGTAACGTGCCTAAGGTCCCTGACAATAGATCCATCCCACATCTAGGACCTTCGAAGGTTTCATTTAGCCTAAGGTCCCTGTCCTTTCATGATATACCCGAAACTAACCCCAGCTCTCTCCCGAGCGACGACGGCGGCAGCGAGAGCTCGACCTCCCGACCCCGACGGCTGCATTGCACCTCGACGACCCCGGAGAGCTTGACCTCCCGACCCGGGCGAGCTTGACCTCCGGCAGCGGCGGGGATTCGATTAGTTCTAGGGCTAAGTCTAAGGTTCATCCCATGGCCTATAGATTAGGTCCGGCAGGCCGAAGGCTAGGGGGGAGGAGGGTGGTTCAGTTAGGTCCGACGGGGGGAGGGGGGGTTCGGTTAGGTCCAGTGGCGGTGGGGGAGGAGGGGGTGTGGAAGGGTTCACTGGTTCGGGGGGCATGGCAAAATTTTTTTTTGAAATGCTGTGGAGGGTATTTTCGTCCACAGTATTTCAAAGTCCTTAGGCTAAAATGATCTCTTTATCAGGGACGGCTTACTAAGTCCCCCATTTTTTTTTACATAGGTGGCCCCACATAGGATCTCCTTTTTGCTGCTCAGCAGAACCGAGTCACTTCCGGCTCATACCGCCACATAGGATAGGTAGGAGCCAATTGGAGCAAATTTTCTACACTACATGATACCTCACGTTTGAGGAGAATGAGTGAAAAATTGTTTCTAGGGGACTCTTCAACTTCAATGGTGGGATGACCAGCTGGCTCCATCCCAACTCCTCAACTTGCTCCTTTACAATGATGAGTCAAAATCCTCCTCAATATCAAAATGCCAACTCGCATGCATGTGCACTATCCTTTCAAATTGCAGACGCATGATGACGATCGTGTGGTTCAAATCATAGGAGTGGTTACTGTCAATAGAATAAGTAGAATATGAATAGTTGACTAGCTGGGGACACCACATCACACCCCTCCTCAAAGAACAAAATTGTGCACTTCCCTTTCGAATTGTA
Source organism: Chamaelirium japonicum (assembly GCA_947650365.1). Lineage (NCBI taxonomy): Eukaryota > Viridiplantae > Streptophyta > Magnoliopsida > Liliales > Melanthiaceae > Chamaelirium > Chamaelirium japonicum. Next base: position 24,641,869 of record OX393553.1, on the reverse strand, counting down.
GACGCACGATGACAATCGTGCGGCTCAAATGATAGAGGTGGTTACTGTAATAGAATAATGTAGAATTTGAATAGTTGACTAGCTGGGGATACCACACCTCCTCAAAGAACAAATTTTGAGGAAATGGCTGGGGACACCACCCTATCCCCCCTCCTCAAAATGGGCCTCCTCAAAAGCATGGTTGAGGAAGATTTGTATGCCACGTCACCTTTGAGAAGAGGAGGTAAATGTGAGTCTCCAGTGGTCTCCTCAAAATTCTCTTTATAATTTGGAACAATGACAATCAAATTCATTTGGACCACACGATCGCACCGTACGACTGTGATTTACAAGAGCAAAGCCCAACAATAACAATTGAATTAATTTGAACCACACGGTCGATATCGTATGGCTGCGACATTGAGGAGGAATTATGCTCACCAACATTGAGGAGGAGGCTGAGGAGTTTGAGTGGGGGCCACCGGGTGACCGCACCATTTAGTAGTCCGCTGGAAGGTTTTTTTGAGGGATCCTCCTCAATGGTGGTGGGACCGGTACATTTGAGGAGACCGCGTTGTACTGTTGGGAAAATGTTTTAAAAACATTTGAGCTATCTCCATCACAGCTATAGCCTGTAGAGCTACAACAGGGTATCATTACTCTTATACCCGTTACAATGAGCTGGCTCTGCGTTGCTCCATCATCCAATGGTCACATGGGCCTCAAATGGTAACCCATGCACCAATGGCGCACGGACTTTTAATGTCACTTATGGCTGCCTAACGTTCATCCTTGAGGAAAAGCCTATAAAAGACACTTGAGACCAATACTTACACACACACACGAAAATAGTATTATATTCTCAAAATTATGTGCTTTCTTTCTCTTGCTTTGATTAAGAAGACGGTGATGCGGTTCCGCCTCTTCATATCGGAAGGATCTCTTTTCCATTACTTTCTATCGATCAAGGTTCACATAGCCTTTTTGGAGTCGTGCCGACGAGGAAGGAGGTCGCCGGACTGGAGTTGTCGTATCTTCAAGATCCATTGCCACGAGACCCACACGAGCGGGGACAATAAGTTTCTTGGGACAGGGCCTAGCATGCTTCGACTATCAGACCAGAATTTCTAACTCGATCTATTTATGTGCTATTATTAAATCCATTAAAACGACCTGCATCTAAAACAATATTTAAAAAGCGATAAATAATATCCACTCTGCCTTGGCAAACCATTTCTAAAAGAAATTTGTGACGTGTCTTTGCTTGCAAAAATAATACTTGTTAAACAATACATCTTTCGATATTAAGGATTGGATTAAGCTCCGATTTTGCTAGCTTAGGATAATTAATTTCCAACATGTACATGCTCTAAGAGCAGCACCACCACTGATGTGCAATCCACCGCCACTGCGGGTGTACAAATCCCCTTCCCCTTCCCCCTTATTCCTCTCTTCTTCTCCTCTCTCGAATGAAACCGGGGTGCAAAAAGTTTTGTGGGTGCAAATAGCAACATGGGCCAAGCTTGGACCTGTGCTTCATAAGTGGAGTTTTTAGACTATCTAAAATTATTTATCAATGAATAATGCTATTTAAATAAACTAGATCAACAATCTCATCAACAATTTGCTGTTTGACACTCCACATGAAAAAGAGTGGTGTCACCCTCAGAGTGGTGGCATTATAGGCCATCCGCTAAGGGATGCCACCACCACTGGCTGCTGCTCACCACCTAATGCTGCCATCGACCGCCACCCCCATCGACTATCGGTTGTCGATCACCGAACTATATGTTTCCCGTGGCTAGCCCGATGACAATGGAAGTCGGTGGTGGTGGCATTCCTTGGATTCATCCCATGACACCCATAGTTTCGCCACTGACAAGTAGGGATGGCAGCGGTGCGGTTTAAAATCGAAAATCGCACCATATGATGTGATTTTGGTTTGTCAAAATTTAAAACTGTCGCGGTGTGGTGCGGTTTCGGTTTTGACCAAAACAATATAAAATTATATCGTTTAGAATATTATAATGATAAACCGTGATGCATCGCACCACACCGGTATGATGTGATTTTGGTTTTATATAACCGTATATCGTCACGATACGGTACGATTTTGGTGTGATGATTTGGTGTTGCCGTGCGATTTCAGTTTTACCCAAAACCGCACCGAAATTGTAAAGTCTCGTCCCTACTAACAAGATGACACATTTTCCTATGAGGTGGAGTGTCAGCAGATTGTCTAAGAGATTGTCTATCAGTTTGTTAAAAATAGCGGTTTTAGACGACTCAGCCTCAGCCAAGGCACATTTAATACCAAACGGTCATCTGTATATTAGTCAAAAAATTATGGGCGTTTTTGACTTACACCCTCTCCTCTTGTCAAAATTTGAGTTACACCTCCACTAATTAAAAAACTTAACTTTACCCTCCAATCCGTTACTTGGCCTTGAGTGACCCGTTAAAAGAACGGTGTAAGTCAAATTTTATCATAAAAGTGGGGCAATTTTATCTATATCCCAAAAATCTGTAATTAGCCCCGCTCCCCATCGTTTCCCAATAACTTACTCAGTAAAGTTTTAATACCAATTATATCCTTTTCTTTTTGTATCCCAAATCCTAACTAAACTTAAACCTTTGGCAGCTAGGTCATCGGCAACGACAACGATAGCAGAGATCATCGGCAACGATAATGTCATCCTTATCTGCGGGGTCATCGGCAACGGCAAAAACGGCAACAGCGGGGTTGTGCGTCATCGTCAACAATAGCGCCAGGGACTACAAGGATGTGGCGTCATCGTCATCGTCATCGTCATCGGTAGTGGTAGCGGGGTCAACGTCAACTTGTATTCAACAGATGATCCAACTGATGGATTATGATCAGATGTATTCAATATTATATTATATTAAATATTATTTATTAATTGGTCAGGTTTTTAGTTGGGCCGACGTTGCTCGAAGCCTCTGCCCAATCCTAACCCTTTTTACAACCCAAGCCCAATCCATTCAAGTAAAATCCCAATCCAAATCCGCCCAAATTCGGATTGGCCCGCCCAAGTTGTAGCCCTACCTGTGTCCTCAAGCTCAAGTTCCAACCAACTGCAAGATATTTATTTGTGGGGTCTGTTCAAGAGTGCATATAATTTGGATATATTTAGGATTGTAGGTGTTTAGTTGGGGTATAATCAAGGTGGGGCGGACGATTTAACTGGGGTGTAAGGGGGAAGGGTATTTTTTGGATAGGAATTAGATATGAAAAAAAAAAGGGTGTGCTCAAGTCTGTTGGAAATAGGGGCTAATTACAGATTTTTGGGGTATAAATAAAATTTCACTAAAGTGGGGTGTAAGTAAAAAAACCCCCACATTTAACGTCAAGTAACGGATTGGGGGTCAAATCAAATTTTTAGAAAAGTGGATGCGCAACTCAAATTTGGACATAAAAGTGGGGGTGTAAGTTAAAAAAAAACAAACCCAAAAGCTATTCCAACGGATCTTGATGTTGGTAAAGAACCAAGCAGGAAATCGATCACTTTGGACACCAGGCTTTAATAATTCACTCAATATGATACCACCACATCCAATTTCTCCAATTCACTCAATACAAGACTCTTCTTTTTTTTTTGGGTGAAAACATTACACTACAAAGGCCACACCGGCACAACAGATCACTACAATATCATTGTCTACATTTGCGCATGACCCCGGTAGCCCCCATATCGTGCCATATTATCAATAGTAATGGCTCAGGAAAATCCTCGTACCAAAATTGTGATTGTCTGGAGATTCTGCCTCTCGTGGCTAGCCAGTCCGCCACCACGTTACATTCTTGGAATATGTGAGAGATACGAACATGTCTTCGGAGCTGTATTAAGGCACGACAGCTTTCTAAGATTGGATCAAGAGGCTCATTTGAGAGTAGAAGTTGGATTGTGGATAGCGAGTTGCCTTCGATCCATAGAGACACCAATGGGAAACTTCTGAGACCCTCTTGCAATCCCGCCCATAATCCGCACCTTCGGCCACCTGCACAGAAGACAAAGACAGCGAGATAACACCCATACATAAAATATTACCTTGATAGTTTCTAAAGACAAAGCCGGCACCCGCCCGATGGGAATGACATTCAAGAGCGCCATCGAAGTTTAGCTTGATTTCGGAAGGCTCAGGCGGCATCCATCTCACTATGACGTTAATGGATTCACTGGGCTCCATTCTAATGCCCATCGCTTTCGGTAGATGGGCGACATGATGAAACTCTTTAAATTCCTGCCAAATCTTCTTGACAGTAGCCTAAGGGGACTCGTTAGCCAAGTCATAGATGACTTGATTTCTCGCCTTCCAAATATTCCAGATAACAAAGTATATAATGGAGTTGGTGAATTATTTAAGTCCTCTCTCAGAGGAAAAGTCATAACAAAAAATGGACCGAAGCTCACTCAAAGACTGTGGGGGAGGGACGGGGGTTGTCAGATTTCGCAACATCATCCAGACCATTTTCACCGGGGGGCATAAGAAAAGAATGTGTTCCAAATTTTCAAGGGACAAATCACATCGAGGGCAACGAAGAGGGACTTGCATGCCGCGACGACTAAGCAATTGCCTCGAAGGAATTATATCATGAATCACTTTCCATAGAAAAGCTTTCGGTCTAGGCGGGTATTGCAATTTCCAAAGCAATGTCCATATCTGATTTGTAGAATTAGAGATGTCCGAGGCTGTTAAACAGTTATAGGCATCACGGACCGAGTATCGTGGTTTCCAATTACAGCCCTAGTAGTACAATTGCTTTGGTCGCCTGAGGAAGATGGGGATCGATAGAACCTCTGAGACCATATCCTGATGGAAAATAGAATAGAGATGCTCAATATCCTATTGCCCGGAGGGTGACAAAAATTGCTTAACAGCTGAAACCTGTCTGAAATTGTCCATGTTGAGAAAACAAACGTCACGTAATATGGGGACTGGCCTGAGCCAAGGGGACATCCAGGGGTCAACATCCGCTGCAGTCCACACAGGTATCCGGGAATTTCTTTGGACCACAGGAATTCCCTCAGAAAGAGCCCGTCATGCCCAAGAGCATTTGGCTGGAGTCTTCCATTGCCATATATCATTGGAGGGGTTATACTTGCTACGAACAAACCGAACCCAAAGGTTATCTCCGATATTATTCAGAATCTGAAACACTTTTTTTTCCCATCATAGCCTGACGAAAATGTTGGAGTCGTCGAATGCCCAGCCCGCCTGTCTCTTTAGAACGGCAAACCGTGTCCCAGTTGGCGAGATGTAAGCCCTTAAGATCATTATTTTTAGCCCACAAGAATTTACGAATCTCTTTTTCGATCAAGTTCATAGTGGAAATAGGGACCCAAATATTGGCCAAGCGATACAGCGGCAAGCTTTGGAGAACAGACTTAATTAAAGCCACACGTCCGGGAAACGAAAGGAAATGAGTCTTCCAAGATTGAATTTTCTTATGGATTGGAGCCGTGATAAAACCAAAATCTTTCACGAGGAGTCTTTTAGCTGAGATGTGGGCACCTAGATACTTAAAAGGCCCACAAGATTCCTGGATACCCAAAGAATCCAAGATAGCAAGACGGTTGTTTGGCGGGAAATTTTTTCCAAACAATAAGGCAGACTTCTGCAAGTTGACTTTTTGCCCAGAGAGTTTACAATAAGCGTGGACAGTATTCATAAGAAGTTGGATGGCTTCGAGTTTGGCTTCTGAGAAAAGAAGGCTATCATCGGCATAAGCTAAAATCCCTAAAGCTTGGGAGTGGGCCTTAGGACGAACCCCTTGGGGGTTTCCTGAAGCTAGTTGGGTATTGATATTACGTATAAGGACATCAGAGCCCAGAATAAACAGATATGGGACAAGGGGGTCGCCTTGTCGAAGCCCGCGCGAGGATCCAAACCTGGGAGTAGGAAATCCGTTGAGGAGGATATGCGATGACTAATGATAGTTACCACCCATACTATGTTTTCTCTTCTGGACCACCACCTGGTTATATTGGCTCTGCTCAACCCATTGGACTTGGCACCCAGTAACCGAGAAATGCTATCAAACCCGAAGGTTTTCTCGAGTTCGCCGGCCCGATTGACATAGCAACGTGCAACTGGTGATTGAAACCACTAACAACATTTAAGTCTTTTATACCACCAGTGGTACGTTGCCACTCGGGCTAAGCAGAATCGAAAAAACCTTCAAACTAAATTAGGGGTGCAACTCGGGTCGGGTTGGTTCGGATTTGAGTCATCCAGAACCAAACCGAGTTAGTTCGGTTCTACCATATTGAAACCCGAACCAACCCAACTTGAGTATAGACCTCAACCAACCCAACCCACACCATGATCGTGTTGGTTCGGATCGATTCTCGGGTTGGGAGTTGATCTAAAAACATAACAATTATCGACAAATTTATTAGGAAACTAAAGGTCCACATTGGGCTTTAGCCACCAATTTGAGATCTTTTGGTAGTTGGTGTGATGGAGCCCAAAAGTCCATACCCATGACATATATATGTGGACTAATATATATGAGTTCGGTTCTCGGATTGGATCTGGTCTACCTGACTCTCAACTCGGAACCGTGTATTTAGTCAGGTCTATAAAACTTAGAACCGAACCAACCCATTTAATCAAAATACCCAAACCAACATGACCATTTAGATTTAGGTAGGGTTGGGTGACTTGGGTCGGTTCTCGGTTTTACCCAACCCAAGTTGCACCCCTAGGCTGAATAGCATTGCTCCCCAGTAACCAGGTGGAATCCTAGGTGGAACTGGTAGGGTTGGTTTGTGTTTGCCAAAAAAAATAAAAAAAAATTCCAATCAAATTTTTTTTTTTCACACATAAGGATTTATTTTTTTATTTCTGATCATTTATTCATAGCTGATAATCTTTACCCAAACGACGACAATTATAGAAAATACTTAAAAAAAAAACCCAAAAGATAATTAATTACTGGTAGTGCAAATTAATTTAGAGTAAGCAAAATGGCCCAGGTGGTCAATAATGAGTGACGAAGACATTGTACTCGACGGTGGCGTCGCCGGACTTCGGGTCGAACCAGTGGGTCCGGGCCTGGACGTACCCCCGGGCGAAGCGGAAGAGGCCGCTGCCGCCGACCACCGGCATCTCCCGCACCGCCGACAGCACCGAGTTGCGCCCCAGCACCGCGAGGGTGCTGCCGTTGTACTTTCCCTCCACGAACGCGAAGTTCATGGCCATGATCAGCCCCACGGAGTCCTGCGACGCCGATGCGTACAAGCCCTGCGCCCGCCCCACCAGCCGCGACGTCAGCTCCGGCCCCGCCGTCATCGGGTCGTCGATTATGCTCACCGACCCGAACCCCGTCGCCGACGCGTTGCTGGAGGCCGCCTGCGCCACCGGCACCGCCGTGGGGTTGCGCCCGCTGTAGATGTCGTGCCAGTAGAAGCGCAGGTGGCTGAGCTTCTCGCGCAGGTGCCGCGCCGCAGGCTTCTCGCTCTGAAGGAGCTCCTCCGTCGAGGTGGAGGCGGAGGAGGAGGCGGAGATGGTGGCGGTGATTATGAGGAGGAGGAGTTTGGCCATGGGGATGGATCGCTTTCACTCTCTAAATCGAGTGGAGGTGAAATGGGGACGAGTTATGGTTTGGGAAAGTGGGACGGGCTTTGTATATAAATATCATGTTATGTTACATATGGATCCCTGTACTTTTATCAATTATCACTTACACCCCTCATGTTTAAAACCTAAAAAAGTCTCCATGTAGTTTACATCACTTGCAGCTAGGACGGCAAACGAGCCGAGCCGAGCCGAGCCGAGCTGAGCTTTGGCCTGTTTGAGCTTGTTCATTTATTAAACGAGCCTATATTTTAGGCTTGGGCTCGGCTTGTTTAATACTCGAGCATAGCCGAACTGAGCTTTGGTTTGTTCATGAGCCTATCGAGCATATTCTCGAGCCTAAACTTTACGAGCCTATCGAGCTTATTCACGAGCTTTGGTCTGCTTGAGCTTGTTCACGAGCCTATCAAACTTTGGTTATGCTCAATTAGTGATCGAACAGTGTCATATTAAGTTTGTTCACGAGCATAAACTTCAGACTAGGCTATATGTTTGGCATATTCAAACCATTTATGAGCCTATTAATGAGTCTACTCACGAGCCCTAAACAAGTCTGTTAGCGAGCCGCTTGGCTCGTTTATTAAACGAGCCTAAACTTTAGGTTTGGGCTTGGCTTGACTAGTAACTGTACGAACTCGAACAAGCTTTTATCGAGCCTGTTCGCGGGCTACTCATAAACGTTTTGGTTCATTAGCATCCCTACTTGCAGCCATCTCGGGGGCTTCCAAGAGGGGATCTATGTGTATGATTTTACAAACGATAAGAGACATTTATTGGATTTTAAACCCGAGAATCTGTAAGTGATAATCTGTCAAACTACAGGGGTCTATATATAATTTACCTACTTTTGCGTCGCCAGGCATCGGGCGGTTGTGATGCACGCCAGGGAAGCAGGTGGGGCAGAAAAGGAGGTTGGACCATTCGGTTCGGAACGTAGAGCACAAGGCAAAGGTTGACGATCCGCTGTTGTACCATCCTAACGACGTCGTGACACGTGCTTCTTGGCTGCTAAATGTGGGTTCGTGTCGAATGATTGTTTGCTGGGTGGGGTTCTTGCTGTCTCGTACGCAGTTGAGGATCCGGAAATCGGACCCCCGGCGCTTTGGAAGTCTTCGGGGGCCGGAGAGGGGGAGCGGAGGGCCCACGACACCAGCACTCCAGAGTTTCCAGAGCAGAGTTCGAAGTCCGAGGCCGGTAAAGTGGCCAGCTTTTTCTGTGGAAATAGGAGCACGCGTAATGAGTGGATATACCTGCACGCCACACTGAGTCAATATTGACTCCTCTCTCTGAACCGTCGGATGCGTTTCGACAGCCAACCCCACCCATACCGAGAAAATATTCGGTCTCCACTGACGATCGTCACCCCCCTATCGGTCGCTGACGATTTAGGAATTGACACGTGGCTATTTAAAAACGAAGGGTTATTTTGACTTTGCCCACCAAATTTTGCCTTGAATTAGACTTTAACCCCCATATTTCATTAATTAGACTTTACCCCCCAAAACTAACTGTTCCGTCAACTCACAAACCAAAACTTTATTTATTTTCCGTCAGCTCACCCTTTCTCTTAGATGGTGAGCTGACGGAACAGTTGGTTTTCGGGAGCAAAGTCTAATTAATGAAAAGATGGGGGTTAAAGTCTAATTCAAGGTAAAAAATTGGGGGGGGGGGGGGGGGGGGGGGGGGGGGGGTGGGGGGCAAAGTCAGAATAACCCGAAAACGAACGACCACGATCTATACCCAAAGGGATAGGGACGGAACCATGATTTCATCTAGGGGGACCAAAGTATGAACCCGATTTTTTTTTTCACCTGTGGGCATCGAAATTAGCCCACGAATTGGACCCGACCCGCATGCGAAACCTGGCCCACACACAACGGCCCGCATGCGAAACCTGGCCCACACACAACGGCCCGCATGCGAAATCGGCCCGCACACAACGGCCTGCATGCGAACTCAGTTCGCGCACAACGGCCCGCATGCGAAATCGGCCCGCACACAACGACCCGCATGCGAACTCAGCTCGCGCACAACGGCCCGCATGCGAAATCGGCCCGCACACAACGGCCCGCATGCGAACTCAGCTCGCGCACAACGGCCCGCATGCGAAATCGGCCCGTACAGAACGGCCCGCATGCGAACTCAGCTCGTGCACAACGGTCCGTAAATAAAACGGACCAGACTCGAAGCAAACGGGCCCCACCGGACCCGAAACCCAAGCTCAAAAAGGGGGCCCACCGGCCCCCCCTTTATGGAAAACCGTGCCCCCTCCCTATGGGGAGGTGTGGCCGGCCATAAAGGGAAGAAAAGAAAAAGAAAAAGAAAAGAAAAAGAAAAAGAAAAGAAAAGAAAAAAAAATCATAACCGCCTCAATGCGGGGGGAGCTGGCATGGACGTCTACACAGCCGTAGATCCGCGACAATCCCTCGATCCGACGGACAAGATGACGTCGTGTCGCCATGCGATCCGAAAGTGCAAAGATAACAACTCAATCTTCAAAGATCAAGTCACATCTTGCTCGTAACCACCCCAACTAAAAAGCAGGGGATCGGGTTTGTTTCTTCAAATAAGGGAACGATATCTTGATGGTTATGGGGGGAGATATTGGATGAAACAAAAAGATTTCAGCCATATCTTTCCCAACCACCCCCCTTTGCCTATAAATAGAAGGGGTGGGGGAAGGCATCAAAGGTCGGAAAAGCTGAAGACGAAAGGGCTCTGCAAGAGAAGCTCCAACGCTTGAAGACCGAAGGCTTCACGAGGCACGGCAAGCACGCCCTACGGGAATACTTGGCCCTTCAAGTCCTCATCAACGTGAAGACCTTGCACTCGAAGATCAAAGCTTCGACTCCTTGCACGAAGAAGAAAGCTTGGAGAAGAAGACCCGGAGTCGTCGTCACCCCGACTTCTCCAACGATTTTCATCAACTCCGAAGACGCCATAAGCAAAGGCCGGAGAAGAAGATCGAAGCCGACAACACCCGTCGTCTTCAACAAAGGCATCAACTCCTCGCACGAAGAAGAAAGCGTGGAGAAGAAGGCCTGAAGCCAGTGCTACCCCTGCCGTCTTCATCAACAAAGCCGACGCTACAACCGTCGCATGGAGATCGGTGCTACCCCCGCCGTCTTCATCAACAAAAGCCGATGCTACAACTGTCGCACGGAGATCGGTGCTACCTCCGCCGTCTTCATCAACAAAAGCCGATGCTACAACCGTCGCACGAAGATTGGTGCTACCCTCGCCGAAAAACCAAGCCGACGCCACAACCGTCGAGGAAGCTGGAAGAATAAAGAAGCCCTAAAGAAGTAGCCATCGTCGTTCGAGAAGAAGATTGAGTCAAAGCTAAAGCCAAAGCCAACACAAGAAGACAAAGCAAACGCACCGGTAAAGCCCGCGCCAAAGCAACGCACGTGCCAAAGCCAAGCAACTACGACGGTCATGAGTAAAGCATCGCACGTTCTAGCCGATACGATGCGAAGTCCGGAAGAACTAAAGCATCGCAAGCCTCTACCCGCCTACGTTCAAGCGCAAGCGCCAAACCAAAGCAAAAGCCAGAGCCAAGCCAAAAGCCAAAAGCCAAAGCCAAAGCCGACGCCAAAAGCACGATCGATGCCGCGAACCGACGATCAAGGACGCCGAGGTCTAGCAAGGACCGAGAAAGACACGAAGACCGAGGAACGAAGCCCAAAACCTCCCTAGCCGAGAAAGCGCGAAGCACGAACGAGACAAAAATAAAGACGGATACTCCTTAGCCTCTCAAAAACCTTCACCCTGTAAAGACCTCTGTCTTGAGCAACCCCTTTAGAGCTCTCGCACGAATACCACATGGAGACACGGATCAAAGGGACCCTCCAGAGGATCTCTCCCACAATCTCCTAATCAAATATTCGTCGCACCCGGACTCGCCACACCCAAGCCCCCGGGTCCCGGCCACTCTGTAATCTTGTGTGATTCGCAATAAAGATAACCCGTATCTTTTTCTGCGTGCCACAGATTTCTGTCACGCCCAGTGGGACCTCCTCTCCTTTCATCCGTACGTTTGAAGGAGTTGCTTCAAGTTCGCCATGGCCGGAATGAACTACAATACGTTTGCTCCAACAAGCCTCTCACCTATCGCCGAGTCTCCACTACTCCAATACGGCGATCCAGAAAACCCGGTGGATGACGTTCCCCCGGTAATACACGTCTACACCCGGCGTACTCAAACTCTTGCGGACTTCTTCACGCCAGAAACTGCTGTCGAAGATGCCCGCCAAAGCGCCAATGAGGCCTTGGTGCATGAAGAAACGAGCCTCGATCTTGGAACATCTGTCCAGAAATTTGGGGAGGACCAGCCCCAACCCCGAGCCCGTTCGGGTTCTCCAGCGGACTTTGCACCTCCTTTGCCGGGGGCAAGCGTCCGTCATCAAGCAGAAGCAAGTCGACGCAACTACGTCTCCGATGATGACGGTGACGATGCAGGCTTGCAACATCGAGAAGTCCTGTGTCATCATCCTCCGTCCGCTCTCCAGCTCCAAGTCATGCAAATGGGTGAACACATGGCGCAAATCACCCGGCTAAAGGAGAAAAAGGACCGTCATGTCAACACCTTGCTTCAAAGGCTAAGTGCGAGGGATGCTACAGCGTTCAGCCAACCTCTTGCTTCTCCAGTAGCTGCTCCAGCTCCGTCTTCAACTCCCGCTCCTGTAGAGGTCGTTCCGACGATTCTAGCAACTACTCCTGAACTCTCTTCGGCTCCCGTCCCAGCGAAAGTCGTCTCTCCAGTGCCAGTATCGGTGGCCACACAACCTCCGACGGCAGCAACGATGACTGTCCAGTAAATACAAGCGTTGGTGGCCAACATGATGCGTTCCCACGGTGATAGTCTTCCTCCTATCACGGCGGCATACTCAAAGCCTTACACCATAAGGATCCAACAGCTGCGATTTCCCACCGGATTCCAGCTGCCAAAATTCCAGCACTTCGACGGGAAGGGCAATCCAAGGTAACACATTGCCCACTTCATCGAAACTTGCAACAACGCCGGCACATACGGCGACGAGATGGTGAAACAGTTTGTTCGCACCCTCAAAGGTAATGCTTTTGACTGGTACATTGATCTTCCTCCAGGGTCCATCGACAGCTGGGATCAGATGGAGAGGGAGTTCCTCAACCGCTTCTACAGCACACGACGCATCGTCAGCATGACCGAGCTTACTGCTACCAAGCAAAGGAAGGATGAGCCGGTGATCGACTACATCGATCGTTGGAGAAACCTTGCGCTAAACTCACGAGATCGCTTATCTGAAGACTCGGCCATCGAGTTGTGCACCCAAGGTATGCATTGGGGCTTGCTCTACATCCTCAAAGGGATCAAGCCTCGGTCCTTCGAAGAACTAGCGACTCGGGCTCACGACATGGAGCTCAGCTTAGCAAATTGTGGGGAATCAAAGGCCAAAGACTTCCTAAAAGTAGAAAAGGAGGACGAACCAGCGGCATCAAAGCAAGTCAACGTCACTGACCTCGCTTCAACTTCTAAACCACTCAAGATCGGTGGCAAGCTGAACAAAGACAAAGGAGTTGCCATACCACCTCCTCAGCCTCAACAGCCACCAAGGATGACTCTCAAGGAGCTTGAAGCTAAGGAGTATCCCTTCCCAGACTCGGAAGTTTCCTCCATGTTCGATCAGTTGATGCAAGAAAAGATGATCGAGCTTCCGCCACCAAAAAGGCCGAAACAAGCACATCGAGTCAACGATCCGCTCTTCTACAAGTACCACCGGATGGTCAGCCATCCCATCGAGAAGTGCTTTGTCTTCAAAGATAAGATCATGGCACTCGCCAAGCAATGAACAATCGAGATCAACTCTGGTGACGTCGTCGAGTCAAATATAATGTCAATCACCTTCGACTTCTTCTCGCCAGCACTGACTGCTCCACAACGCACTTCAGCAAGGCAGCGCATCGTCTGTCAAAGATTGATGGCGAAACCAGCTCCAAGAAGACAACGACGGTATGCTCCTGCAATGCCCAGGGCCAAATATTCACTACCTTGGGGGCAACCGCCTCTCGTGCAAACACTCCCTCTTCCAAACAAAGCTACATCCCAGTATATGCTCAAAGCAATAGACAAGCAAAGAGACCATGAAGTCAGCCTGCTAGGCCAGCTATCAGGTAAGTTTGACTTCTACGTCTTCTACTCCAAGCCTCCTTCGATCCCAATGAAAGAAATCAAGCCAACTGGCTGGGGATCAGAAGATGAGTCAGTAGAGCCTCCAAAAGAGCAAGTCCTTCCGATCAAAGAAGAGCCTTCGGTCATGGCACCAATTCTTCACCCTGGCGAGGAAGATCTTCTTGATAAAAACACATGGGCTATGACGCCTCGAAGGAGAAGGCCACGACGATCAAACTACCAAATAGCACGTCTGGCTAACCACGAGCAAGATCGGGCGACAACAAAACTCCCCGAAAGAAAGACCTTCAAGGAAAAAAGTGAAGCTCTAGAAAGAAATACGTCCAAAGTACCTCAAGCAAATCCGAAAAATCTTCTCCAGCAAACTTGCCCAGAGCTGGCGACACTCCAGGAGTTCTTTCCCAGCCGCTTCCTTGAAGTTGATCAAAACCTCAAGGTCTCCGGTTGCATGAGGGAAGTTCACCAAGTGCTCAATAAAGAAGGCGGCTCCAATATCGAAAGCGTGGAGAGGAGCATCGTCGCAAACGGCAAGCCGTGTAACGAGGCCAAAGCACACCTTGCTGACGTCAAGTGCCACCAGACCGAAGACCCCGTTGCAGAAGTTCCTCCAACAAAAGCTCCACGAGCCCAGAAAGTCAAAGCAGCTGTGAGGGACAAAATCTCTCCACTTGCAAAACCAATGGCATCCTCCGGCCAGACGGTACACAAAGACAAAGAAGCGGCAGCATCAAGACGGAAAATTCACATCAACTTCAGATCAGGCTCAATGCCACACATTCCGTTGCCTGCTCAAGCTGCGACAGTCCTGTGGTTTGCACCACAATGGCTTCGCAAGCCAGAGCGATCACCGTCTACTCCAGCAAAAGAACCATCATCATTATTCTCCGAGGCCAACTTCATCAGTTTGCAAGAGATGACACTACCGTTACATGGTCTGTTACACGCCTCGAGCTCAACCGAGTCTTTCGAGTACACCAGCTCTGAGCGACTCGCAATCAAGACAGAAAACACTCGGGGGCAAACCTCCACCGAGTTGATGTTCAAATTCGGTCGCAACAAAGAAAACACGGTGCATATGGGTTCACTACCCTTAGCTGCAATACCACATCGCCTAACAAAGACTCAAGCCCACCTCTTCAAAAGCGGCGAGCAAATCCTTCCAAATCGCCGAGGCATCAACTCCAGTCAAACTCCAACAATCATCAAAACTCCAGTCAAGAAGATCCTCACTTCTAACTACATTGAAGCAAAGAAGGCGGATGACAACTACGAACCAGCGGCGACTCTGCCTACCAGCGGCAAGTCCCTCAAAAGGTACTTTGCCTAGCGCAAGGTTACCCCCCTTGCCCCCAAAAAAAAAAAGAATAAAGGAACTACGTGTGACTTGATCCCTCTTAGTAGGGTACATAGGCAGCCTGTAAAGGTTCAGCCCAAAAAAAAAAAAAAAAAACAAACCACCATTCCAGAAAATGAGCCCAGAAAAGATGCAAGTCCAACTCCGAAAGGCGAGAAACCACCAGCTCTCGGCAATTCGTAAGCTCCTTCCGCTGCTTTGCAAGCTCCGTTGTAAAAGTCTTCTCGGTTGCTCGATATTTCTCCAAACAGGACTCTAGCTTCTGAAGCAACGCATGAGTAGTTCTAGAGGCGCCGAAGCGGCTCGCCTCCCGCAGCTTACACGCGCTGCAACTCCAGGGGTAGAGAAGCCGTCAGCTTTCGACGCATCGCCAGCTCTGCACGCTGCTTCACAAGGTTCTCTCTAGAAGCCTTCTCGATCGCCCTACCAGCTCAACGCGTCGCCAGCTTTGCACGCTGCTTTGCAAGGAGGGACTCCAGCTTTTGAAGCGACGCGCGAGCAATCTCCACCTTCTTCTACACCCGAACAAAGTCTGCAGTAGCAAATGTGTGAAGCCCCTCCAGTCGACGTTCCTCTTCCTCGGCCTTTGCCAACACCAAGGAAGCGTCCTCCTTTAGTAAAGCCCGTTGCAAGCAATGAGCCTAGCTATCCGCCAAAAGGGTGCATATATGCTCCTCAAACAAGGAGCCATTTACCGGGAAACCGACCAGCTACTCAAAGCGTCAAGACCTTCCTCCTGGAAGGGTGCGAGCGTCGCCTGGATAAACTTCCAAGTACAATTATCCAAAAGAAGCTTAGAAAGAAGGCTCTGCGATCTACACTTTCGCTGGCAAGCCTCTGAGTGCTGAGAAAAGGTGCGATCCTGTCCTGAAGACCCAAGCATGGGAACCGCCTCCTGAACCATCGCCGTGGCGGCAGTCAAAGACGCCACATGAACTGACAAAGAAGCTGCGACCAAAACATCCGTTGGAACTGACTCCTGAATGGCAACTCCGGACTCGGTCGAACAATCTACCGTGAAGATCACTCATCGGTGAGAATGAGCTCGTCCAACTTCGACACACGCTTCCTGCTTTGAAGTACGACGGTAGAAGACTCACGCAAAAGGGGAACGAAGATGCGTACTCCCGTGGGAGACCGCATCGATGATCCATCCAGAAGTCGGAAAGCTCTCATAACAGTGGCAGAAGACTTGCGCAAAAGGGAAACGAAGATGCGTACTCCCGTGGGAGACCACATCGACGATCCATCCAGAAGTCGGAAAGCTCTCGTAACGGTGGCAGAAGACTTGCGCAAAAAGGAAACGAAGATGCGTACTCCCGTGGGAGACCGCATCGACGATCCATCTAGAAGCCGGAAAACTCTCGTAACGCTGAGCCCTGAAAATAAAAAGGGGAGAAAAGCACGAGTCAAGCCCAGAAGAATCAAGTAAAAAAAAAAAAAAAAGAGAGGAACTGTGGCCCTTTATTCAAAAAGGAAAACCGAGATGAGCCACAGCAAAGAAAGGTCGCAGTCCCTCTCCTGAAAAAAAAAAAAAAAAGAAGAGGTTAAGTCCGAAAGGAAAAAGGCAATCAAAATCAGGGAAGAAAAGTCAAGAAAAAAAAAAAGGGGTTCCAAAGATCGAGAGAGCGAGCCAAGTCCAGAGGGGATCATCAGTCAAGACCCAAAAGAGAAGAGAAAAAAAAAAAAGAAGAAAAAGAAGAAGAAGAAGAAGAAATAGGACCACAACCTCGTAAACACGTGGAAACGACAGGCCACATCCACAATTTCCTTAAAAAGGCCGGCAGCCCCGTTCTTTGTTAAAAGAACCACAGCTCCCAAACGGGGCTGTGGTCTTCAACCCGTGCGTACCAGGCCCGATCCCCGCAACTGTGCCGGACGTCGCGCCTCAGCAGACCCGCTGCGCACCGCCACCACCCGCCTGCGGCCTTCCGCCGCCTATGTCGCGCCTCGACTCACACGCCGGCCACCGTCGCTGTCGTACCACTCGTGCCAAGCCTGGCCACCACCAGCCACTGCTGTTGCCGACACCGCAATCGCACCTTGCCCTCGCTGCAGTTGTGCCTCCTGCGCTGTTTCACGCGTGCCGCCCCTGCGCCCCAAGTCAGCTGCCGTAGGCTCTGGACCTTTGACCGCGTGACCAAGATCCGCGGCCTCCAGGGGGGCTGAAGCCTCGACCCCGAGCCCGCCTGCGCTGCAGCCGGCGTCGACGCCACCACCGGCCCCCGTGTCTCATCAACCTTGACCGCATGACCTCAGGCCGGCCTTCGCGCACCGGATGCCAGCAGCCAAACACCGCCGCAGGTCTCTGAGCCCACCCGAACCGCTGCTGGGCCACCCTGCTGTTGCTATCGGTTAACAAAACTCAGGGTCACCGTCCTTAATGACAAAAGCAAAATTACATAGGGGCCGTAGCAAAAAGAGCCACTGCCCCTTCTCTCTTAAAACCCACAGCCCCCAAACAGGGCTGTGGTCTTCAACCCGTGCGACTGGAGCCCGTCGACCGCGAGCCACCGTCGGTGCCACACACCGCACCCGACCTCGCAGCCACCGCTCCGCCTGCCACTCGCGCCCGCGCCAACCGTCGCCTGGACCCGCGCGCGCCGGAGCCCGCAGCCGCTCCGCCTGCCTGCGCTGCTCTCACGCTAGCAGCCGGCAGCCGCCACCCGCTCGCACTCCACGCGTCGCTTGACCGCCCACGGGCGCTGCGCCGCTCGCCCTACCGCCGCTGCTGTGCCGCCTGCGCACCACCGCCGGCTTCCGCCACCCGGCCAAAGCTTGCGGCCCGACCCGCGCCGCCCACACGGCCGCCTCGCGCCCACGCCGCACGCCTGCCGCTCGCGCCCGACCCGCACCGCCCGCACGGCCGCCTCATGCCCATGCCGCACGCCACTGCTCCGCCTGCTTTGCCGCTGACCCCGCAGACCCGACGGCAGAGACGAAGAAGACAAAAAAAAAAAAACGAAAACCGGTGGTAAAAAAAAATGTAATCTATTTTTCATTGAAGCCCCTATATATAGGCATAATCGGTTATTGGGATAGAGATAGGGCAACTCGTATCCCATGTTTTAGGGGTCTATATCCGGAGTACATCCCGATTCGATGCAACCACTGTTTCATAACAGAAGCCAGAGAAGAAAAAAAAAAAAAAGAGAAAAGAAAAGAAGGAAGAAGAAAGAGTGGGAAGAAGGAGGGAACCTACCGCGTCTTCTACCACTCCGCCTCCTTCGCCATTGAGCTCCCACACTGAAGAGGGGCAACATCCCTCCGCCAAAGCGCATCGAGGCCATCCTCGCGCTCCCGTCGCCTTGCCGCCCTCGGACTCCGTGAAGCGGCCGCCGTCAACGTTCACGCCATCCTCGAAGTAAAGGAAGTCCGCGACAATGAAGGCGATCGAAACCTTAGAAGGAGTCTTCATCTCCAAGCCGCCAAAGCCCTTCGTCTCCCGCACTAGCAAAACGATGGGGGAAACGAAATGGCGGGGGTCCTTGTAAAGACCCAAATTCCGAGCAAACACGCAAGTCAAGTAAAAGCGCTTCACGTTTCTCGCGGGCGCACTCGACCTTGAGGGGGCATTTGTGGGCACCGAAATTAGCCCACGAATTGGACCCGACCAGTATGCGAAACCTGGCCCACACACAACGGCCCGCATGCAAAACCTGGCCCACACACAACGGCCCGCATGCGAAACCTGGCCCACACACAACGGCCCGCATGCGAACTCGGCCCGCACATAACGGCCCGCATGCGAACTCAGCTCGCGCACAACGGCCCGCATGCAAAATCGGCCCGCACACAACGGCCCGCATGCGAACTCAGCTCGCGCACAACGACCCACATGCGAAATCGGCCCCCACACAACGGCCCGCATGCGAACTCAGCTCGTGCACAACGGTCCGTAAATAAAACGGACCAGACTCGAAGCAAACGGGCCCCACCGGACCCGAAACCCAAGCTCAAAAAGGGGGCCCACCGCCCCCCCCTTTATGGAAAGCCGTGCCCCCTCCCTATGGAGAGGTGTGGCCGGCCATAAAGGGAAGAAAAGAAAAAGAAAAAGAAAAGAAAAAAAAAATCCTAACCGCCTCGATGCGGGGGGAGGTGGCATGGACGTCTACACAACCGTAGATCCACGACGATCCCTCGATCCGACGGACAAGATGACGTCGTGTCGCCATGCGATCCGAAAGTGCAAAGATAACAACTCAATCTTCAAAGATCAAGTCACATCTTGCCCGTAACCACCCCAACTAAAAAAGAGGGGATCGGGTTTGTTTCCCCAAATAAGGGAACGATATCTTGATGGTTATGGGGGGAGATATTGTATGAAACAAAAAGATTTCAGCCATATCTTTCCCAACCGCCCCCCTTTGCCTATAAATAGAAGGGGTGGGGGAAGGCATCAAAGGTCGGAAAAGCTGAAGACGAAAGGGCTCTGCAAGAGAAGCTCCAACACTTGAAGACTGAAGGCTTCATGAGGCACGGCAAGCACGTCCTACGGGAATACTTGGCCCTTCAAGTCCTCATCAACGTGAAGACCTTGCACTCAAAGATCAAAGCTTCGACTCCTTGCACGAAGAAGAAAGCTTGGAGAAGAAGACCCGGAGTCGTCGTCACCCCGACTTCTCCAACAATCTTCATCAACTCCGAAGACGCCATAAGCAAAGGCCGGAGAAGAAGATCGAAGCCGACAACACCCGTCATCTTCAACAAAGGCGTCGACTCCTCGCACGAAGAAGAAAGCTTGGAGAAGAAGGCCTGAAGCCGGTGCTACCCCTGCCGTCTTCATCAATAAAAGCCGACGCTACAACCGTCGCACGGAGATCGGTGCTACCCCCGCCATCTTCATCAACAAAAGCCGACGCTACAACCGTCGCACGGAGATCGGTGCTACCCCCGTCGTCTTCATCAACAAAAGCCGATGCTACAACCGTCGCACGGAGATCGGTGCTACCCCCGCCGTCTTCATCAACAAAAGCCGATGCTACAACCATCGCACGAAGATCGGTGCTACCCCCACCGAAAAACCAAGCCGACGCCATAATTGTCGTGGAAGCCGGAAGAATAAAGAAGCCCTGAAGAAGTAGCCATCGCCGTTCGAGAAGAAGATCGAGTCAAAGCTAAAGCCAAAGCCAACGCAAGAAGCCAAAGCAAACGCACCGGTAAAGCCCGCGCCAAAGCAACGCACGTGCCAAAGCCAAGCAACTACGACGGTCACGAGCAAAGCATCGCACGTTCTAGTCGATACGATGCGAAGTCCGAAAGAACTAAAGCATCGCAAGCCTCTACCCGCCTACGTTCAAGCACAAGCGGCAAAGCAAAGCAAAAGCTAGAGCCACGCCAAAGGAACGCCAAAGCCAAAAGCCAAAGCCAAAGCCGATGCCAAAAGCACGATCGACGCCGCGAACCGACGATCAAGGATGCCGAGGTCTAGCAAGGATCGAGGAAGACACGAAGACCGAGGAACGAAGTCCAAAACCTCCCTAGCCGAGAAAGCGCGAAGCACGGACGGGACAAAAACAAAGGCGGATACTCCTTAGCCTCTCAAAAACCCTCACCCTGTAAAGACCTCTGTCCTGAGCAACCCCTTCAGAGCTCTCGCACGAATACCACATGGAGACACGGATCAAAGGGACCCTCTGGAGGATCTCTCCCATAATCTCCTGATCAAATATTCACCGCACCCGGACTCGCCACACCCGAGCCCCAGGGTCCCGGCCACTCTGTAATCTCGTGTGATTCGCAATAAAGACGACCCGTATCTTTTTCTGCGTGCCATAGATTTCTGGCATGCCCGGTGGGACCTCCTCTCCTTTCATCCGTACGTTTGAAGGAGTTGCTTCAAGTTCGCCATGGCCGGAACGAACGACGATATGTTTGCTCCAACAAGCCTCTCACCTATCGCCGAGTCTGCACTACTCCAACACGACGATCCAGAAAACCTGGTGGATGATGTTCCCCCGGTAATACACGTCTACACTCGGCGTACTCAAAGTCTTGCGGACTTCTTCACGCCAAAAACTGCTGCCGAAGATGCCCGCCAAAGCGCCAATAAGGCTTTGGTGCATGAAGAAACGAGCCTCGATCCTGAAACTTTGGTCCAGAAATTTGGGGAGGACCAGCCCCAACCCCGAGCCCATTCGGGTTCTCCAACGGACTTTGCACCTCCTTTGCTGGCGGCAAACGTCCGTCATCAAGCAGAAGCAAGTCGGCGCAACTACGTCTCTAACGGTGACGGCGACGATACAGGCTTGCAACATCGAGAAGTCCTGCGTCATCATCCTCTGTCCACTCTCCAGCTCCAAGTCATGCAAATGGGTGAACACTGTTAGGATTGATGTGTTCTAAGCTTGTAAAACTTTATGTTTTGGTCTAATAAAGATTGATAGTTATTAATATATGAGATGCATATAGGTACGTAACATAGTTACGTGTTCTTTAGAGAACAGAGAGCCATGGTTATATGGTAGTCCACTGAGTTGAAGACTAAGTGGATTGGTCCCGTATAACCTAAATAAGTTCGCAGCTATGATCAGGTTGGTCGCCTCATCATGTTAAGCTGTTGGCGATGACAGTTCATGGGATGTCTTCACCATGGTCATCACCAGGCACAGTGTCTGTGGCTGAACGGAACTAACACGGTGTACAGATCAGTGAGCAGACACTGGTACACTAAGCCGTGTTTCTGCTTAGGGTAAAACGGTCCTAAACCCTGAGGAGCCACGTCTGATGGACTAACCAGTTGCGTGGTGCTTTGGCGCGCCAATGTGTGAGGGTCTATATGCAGTGATCCAAAACCACGGTGTACTGGGTTACCCGGCTGGCGTTGCATTAACGTGTCACTCCTGCAGGCCATCCACACCCCTGATGGGAGGTGCGTTCCTTGGTGTGACTTACACTGTACTAAACCCAGGCCTGGTGGTCATCAGTTTGACTGTTGACCGGGTTCGATTACTCGACGGGGTAATCAGAGGTACGATGTATAGGTCAACCTGGAAGGAACCAAGTCATATGATCGTTCGAGTCTGACGGTAGTCTTCACCGCTCGAAGTGAATCATGGCATCAAGTGGAGGGACAGCGGGTTTACCACTACTAAGCGGAGAGCAGGGGTATGATGGAGAACATAGTAAGTCTGGGTGAATTGGAGTGCAGCCTGCGTCGCACTCTGGGTGGCTACGCAGGTTAACTCGAGCTCAGAGGATCGATGGTACACTCGGGTAGTGTGTCGATCGAGCTTGAGTTGGAAGCCATGAACCCCGGTCCCTGATGGTTCCACCTTATCAACATTATGTACGGTTCTTGAACCGTCTCCTCGGAACACCATAAGCAGGAGGAAGATAGAAGTATACGCTCCGTGTGTGCTTGGCACTAGAGCACGGTAGATGCGTAACTACATACGAGTACTAAGGGTTGAGCCCGGGATTAGTACAGAGTCGTATGTAGTAATCCCTAGCCATAAGTGAACTTCGCTGCATAGGTGCGATGCACCGGGGTATGTTGCGAGTTGACTAGTTGACTTTGCTAGAGGCACCTTCCGGTGGCCTCAGTTAATAGTAAGTAACTAGTAGATATCACTTAAATAATGGCCGTTAGGTATCGCACGCTAGAAATGGTCAAAATAAGGCGTCGGGGCGTTTTGGTAAAAACCTCACTCTGCCGGACCTCACTGTTGGCCGACCCTAGTGGTGGGACACCTTACTAGGGCCGGCCCTATGATGTAGGGATAAGAATCCCTCATCTATAGGGCCGGCCATATAGATAGGGATGGGGCGATAAATCGGTTAAAATCGAGCCCTAAAAAGTGGGAAAACGGATAAATACGCGGAGAGATAAAAGGGAGATAATGAAGAGATAATGAGAGGGGGTTAATATCCCCTTGGATCCTTATCCAAGGGGTGTTGGCCGGCCCTATAAAGGCACCTATGGGCGCCGGCCCCATGCACTAGAAAAACCGAACCCCCCTCTCTCTCATCTCTCTAGTTCTCTCCCTAATCTCTCTCCGTTTCCCGCTTGCTACTTCGTCTTCCTCGCGTGGAGTTCTGAAGAAGGAGAAGGGTCGTTCTTCGGAGGCACTCAGAGATCCGAGAGTGACGTTCCGTGCATCGTGTGAGATCGGGTGAACAAGAAGGTAACATCTCCATTCGTACCGTCGGCATCTTCGCGAACGATCTTCCGTCTCCATCGACAAAGAAGACAATCCTCCGCGGTTAAAAGATCCGTACGAAAGGTATGTGTAATCTAACATGTAGATCTAGCGAGCATTATGATTTGCATCCATGCTAGTTAATCATTACGCTAGATTACCGTTAGGGGTTTTCGATTCTCGTGCATACACATGCACACATATGTAGATTAGTTTCTGTGAAAAATTAAATCGTGTAACGTGCACCATGAACGGTCTTTCGACCGCCAAATCGTTTCCGCTGCGAGCCTCTGACCCGGATTAACTTCCAACAATTGGTATCAGAGCCGCATTAGTGGTGTGCGTTTCATGTTTTTTCATGAAACGAACATATGGGCGCATGATGAATGCGTGAGATCATCGGGGTTCATACGCTTAGATCATGCATATATATAGATTGTGCTTGTTCTATTAATCATTCTTGCAGGGCGCCGCTATAAAAAATCTAGATCTATGCTTTGTGCTTGCTACCGGGGGTCGGACCCCGAGTTAGCAATTGTCTGGATTTGCTTTCTGTGTGTGGATATGTAATTGAGCCATAGATTGGGCGAGCGATGGGGTTTGTCCATCCTCGGTTTCCCATGGCCTTTTTTCTAGGTGTGTTTTCTTTTCTTTCTAGGAAATTGTGTACGACCGAGCACTTGCTCGTAGCGTACTAGACTTTTTCAGTTACAGATCGAGAAGAAAGACGTGCCAAAGAAATCCACCATCGGGAGCGGAAGCGGAACCCTGGAGGATGAAGACGATCCGGCAAAGTGTTCGCAAGCGCGACGGAGGAGCCGGACCGAGGAACCTTGCGAAGAAAGCTAGAGGCCTGCGCTGTGCTAATTAGGTTCAGGGGTCGGACCCTGAACTTAATTCAGTTTTTATGGTTGCTTTCTTTAATTAGTTCTTTATGTTTCATATCGAACCCCGATGAGATAATATGATTATCAGTTTTCAGAGGGATGCCTTTCCCCTCCGGTCCAAGCGACTGTTTGAGGTTAGGATCCCGCTAGATGACGCCTATTATTTAGTTGACTTTTGATGTTAGTGGGATCCCATCACATATGGTTATGCCACCATTAGGAGAGCACCCGACTAGTCGGGTGTGCCTATTTGGCCAGCATCGAAATCAAAGATGAGATGGAGATCCATTGAACATCAATTGTCAAATCTATAAGCGAGGCGCCATGACTAGTGGGAGTCCTTTCCAGTGAGTCTGACTCTAGGATTAGCTCCAGAGCATTAGCGTAATAACCAATTTTGCAAAGCATCGATACTCTTGGAATATGTAATGTGATCCTTGAATGGAGAAATCCACTTGAGGCAGGGACTATGATATTCCGAGAGTGATTAATGCTAGGCGAAAGGTTTGAACGCTAGTGGGAGCATGGTGTGACCAGGGTCTAGTATTTAGGAGGTCGCTACCTTTGCATTTGCATAAATTCATACTCGCAAAATAACCCTCAGATTTATAAGGGATGCAAGAGAGGACTTTTATAAGATCCTCTGGCCTCCACGGCCAGTCGTTTTGTGTTTGGGTGGGGATGCATAACTTCACACCCCCTAGGGTGGGAGCTGTGTGTTTCCATGCCAAATTACTTAATGACCTCCCTGTGGATATGGCGATTACGGGGCCAGGAGAGAAGGGCTTTTCATCCCACCCTAGTGGGGGCCGCATGAACTCCCGTGTCGTAATTGCTTAGGCTCGTGGGTAAGCATCCTAAGTACACGTGAGGTATTCGTTGCGAAGACAACGATGATCACGTGGTACTGGCCGAAAGATAACCATGGTCCATCACAGCCCTTAGTTGGCAGATTTGGATAGGGTCAAGGAAAAGGCCCGTGTAAGCGGATTGACGCTGTATGATGCCCCTTAGGGCAGGTACAGCCGATTCCGAGATCTTACATACATGGTTAATTAATCCATAGAGATGGCTTCGCTTGAGGGTAGCGTCGACATATGGATATAATTAGCTTGTTTTAAAAATCCATAAAATAAGTTTTTATGCATACTCATTATTCAATCTTTATTTTCAGATGACTAAGTTAGACCCCCTGTCCGCCATCCTAAATGACCACAAACTTACCGGTCCCAACTATGAGGACTGGAAGTGCAACCTGTACCTGGTCCTAAGGATTGGTAAACATATGTCAGCCCTTAATGACCCTGAGCCAGATTTGCCAGGACCCAATGCCACAGAGGCACAGTTAAAGGCATTCACTGACTGGAAGGAATCCAATGAGATATGTAAATGCTATATAATAGCATCCTTGCAAACAACTCTGCAAAAGCAAGTCGAGGAGATGCCCGACGCTTCTGACATGATGTTGTATTTGAAGGAGATGTTTGAAGGTCACAATCGCGTTACGCGATACCTTACCATCAAGAAACTCGTCGGCACTAAGATGTCCAATGGGACGCTGGTTCGGGAACACATGATGAAAATGTTTGGGTTCCAGAACGAACTAGCTACCATGGACATTGTGCTAGAAGGCGAGGTGATGACAGACATCTTCCTCTTGTCACTGTCTGGAGCCTTTGAAGGCTTTGTCATCAACTTTAATTTGAACAAGTTGGCTATGACAAATGCAGAGCTTCTGGGAGCTCTCCAGGCAGCTGAGGATGGCTTCAAGCAGAAGGGCGAAGCACTTCACGTGCAACGCAGATCCTTCAAGAAGCCTGGTAAACCTTAGGGCAAGAAACATAAAAGGAAACCTAAGTCATTGCCTGTGCAGGACTCTGCTGGAGCCTCTGGGTCTGGAGAATCAAAGAAACCGGGCACGAAGTGCTTCCGGTGTGGCCAGAAGGGTCATTGGAAGAAGGACTGCAAGAAGCCTCAGAATGCTGGTGAAGGTAATCTACAACTCTTAGTTGTTGAATCATTTCTTTCAAGTAATAGTACTTTTGCTAGTTGGATTGTGGATTCTGGATCCACTAACCATGCCTGTAACTCTCTTCAGGGGTTTCGGGAAAGCAGAAGATTGCTTGATGGAGAAGTGACCCTGAGCATGGGAACTGAGGCCGTGGCTGCTGCTGAAGCTATTGGAGATGTTAATCTTAGTTTTTCGAATAATAAGACTTTGACACTTAGAGATGTCTTTTATGTACCGTCCTTGCGACGTAACTTAATTTCTGTTTCTTCTTTAGTTAATGAAGGTTATTCAGTTTATTTTGATGCTTCTGGTGTGTCGTTTAAACTGAATGGAACTTTTATAATAAGAGGAATGGTTCAGAATCATCTCTATGTTGTAAGTCCTAAATTTGAAAAAGATAACATAATAACTTCAGCATTTAATGTTAATTCATCTAAGCGTAAGAATCCTTCGGAAAATTTAACCCACCTGTGGCACTTACGACTTGGGCATATTGCCTTAGATAGGATCCATAGAATGGTGAAGGCCGGGCTTCTGGAAACAGATCCTACGGAGATCCTTCCCACCTGTGAATCCTGCCTGGAAGGCAAGATGACCAAGAGGTTCTTTAAAGGCAAAGGAGTAAGAGCTACCGAGGTGTTAGAGTTAATCCATTCGGATGTATGTGGACCCATGAACGTCAAGGCGATAGGAGGCCATGAGTATTTCATCACATTCATTGATGATTACTCAAGATATGGTTACATTTACCTGATGCATCGGAAGTCGGAATCCTTTGACATGTTCAAAGAGTTCAGGGCTGAAGTAGAAAAGCAGACAGGTAAATATATAAAAACCCTTCGATCTGATCGAGGAGGTGAATACCTATCTGACGAGTTCCTAGGGTATTTGGTGGAGCATGGGATAAAATCCCAGTTAACTGCTCCAGGTACCCCACAACAGAATGGAGTTTCCGAGAGAAGGAATCGAACCTTGTTGGACATGGTTCGTAGCATGATGAGTTACGCCAGTTTACCAATGACCTTTTGGGGATATGCCCTACAAACAGCAGTTTATATTCTGAATCACGTTCCGTCTAAGTCAGTGCCTCTGACCCCTAGAGAACTGTGGTCAAAGCGAAAGCCATTGATACAACATTTCAGAATATGGGGATGCCCTGCACATGTGCGAAGGGATAAGAGGGAAAAGATGGAATCTAAAACCAGAGTATGCTTATTTGTAGGGTATTCCAAGGAGACCAAAGGTGGTCTATTTTATGATCCTGAGGAAAAGAAAGTGATCGTTTCTACGAACGCCTATTTCCTAGAACAGGATTATATTGTGGACCACAAACCTACTAGTAAGGTAGTTCTGGATGAACTGCTGGGTACTAGTTCAGATAGCGCATCCAAAAGCATAGTGGGAACTGACATTACAGATAATAATATACCAGATACTGTAGAACCTGTTAATCCTGTAACACCACCACCACCTCGTCGCAGTGGGAGAAACATCAGAGCTCCTGACAGATACTATGTAGAAACCTTATTGGTTGATCCAGAGGGTCAGGAGGATGACCCACTGAGCTACGATGAGGCAGTGGGAGCTTCTGACAGCTCTGACTGGCAAAAGGCTATGGAGGTAGAAATTGAATCAATGTCCCATAACGCAGTCTGGACTCTTGTTACACCATCATCCAATATTAAACCTATTGGGTGTAAGTGGGTGTATAAGAAGAAGAGAGGATCCGATGGTACAATAGAGACTTATAAAGCTAGATTAGTTGCCAAGGGTTACACCCAGAGAGAAGGGATCGACTTTGACGAAACCTTCTCGCCGGTAGCTATGATAAAGTCTATTCGGATCCTCCTATCCATTGCAGCCCATTATGACTGGGAGATCTGGCAAATGGATATCAAGACAGCATTCCTTAATGGAAATTTGGAAGAAGATATTTATATGATTCAGCCACCAGGCTTTGAGTCAGAGGGTCAGGAACATCTAGTTTGCAAGTTGCAGAAGTCCATTTATGGACTAAAGCAAGCATCTAGAAGTTGGAACATCCGTTTTGATCAGGCAATCCAGTCATATGGATTCACTCAAAACGAGGATGAACCATGTGTATACAACAGGACTGATAAGACCACAGTAGTATATTTGATACTTTACGTAGATGATATTCTGCTCATTGGAAATGATGTAGGAACATTATCAACGGTAAAGGTCTGGTTGTCAATACAGTTCGATATGAAAGACCTAGGTGAAGCGAGTTATGTTTTGGGGATCAAGGTAACACGTGATCGCCAGAACAGGATTCTCTCGCTGTCACAGGCTGCGTATATAGATAAGGTTATGGCTAGATTTGACATGCAAAACTCCAAGAAGGGTTTTGTGCCATTTAGACATGGCATAAAACTGTCTAAGGATCAATGTCCTAAGACACCTGAGGAGAGAGCAGAAATGCAGAAGATACCTTATGCCTCGGCATTGGGTAGTCTAATGTATGCTATGCATTGTACAAGGCCAGATATCTGTTTCGCAGTAGGCATGATGGGTCGGTTTCAGTCGAATCCGGGTCCAGATCACTGGACAGCTGTGAAGTGTATACTCAAGTACCTTCGTAGAACAAGGGACTATGAGTTGGTATACACTGGACAAGAACTGACGCCGATTGGATATACAGATTCTGACTTTATGTCAGATTTGGAATCCAGAAAGTCGACATCAGGTTTTGTGTTTATGCTAGGAGGAGGAGCGGTTAGTTGGCAGAGTGTGAAGCAGAAATGCATCGCAGACTCTACCACAGAGGCTGAGTACGTTGCAGCGTGCGAGGCAGCCAAAGAGGCGGTATGGCTCAAGAAATTCCTTACGGATTTGGGATGTGTACCAGAGGCCCAGTTACCTATTGTGCTTTACTGCGACAATAGTGGGGCGGTAGCACAAGCCAAGGAGCCAAGACATCACCAAAAGGGGAAGCACATCGAGCGCAAGTTCCACTTGATTCGGCAGTTTCAAAAGCAAGGGCGAGTAACGGTGACGCAGATTGCATCTACAGATAATGTTGCTGATCCTTTCACAAAGGCAATACCTACCAAGGCATTCGAGCGACATGTGGACGCGATGGGAGTCAAAACCGTTTTGCTTCGCTAGACCAAGTGGGAGATTGTTAGGATTGATGTGTTCTAAGCTTGTAAAACTTTATGTTTTGGTCTAATAAAGATTGATAGTTATTAATATATGAGATGCATATAGGTGCGTAACATAGTTACGTGTTCTTTAGAGAACAGAGAGCCATGGTTATATGGTAGTCCACTGAGTTGAAGACTAAGTGGATTGGTCCCGTATAACCTAAATAAGTTCGCAGCTATGATCAGGTTGGTCGCCTCATCATGTTAAGCTGTTGGCGATGACAGTTCATGGGATGTCTTCACCATGGTCATCACCAGGCACAGTGTCTGTGGCTGAACGGAACTAACACGGTGTACAGATCAGTGAGCAGACACTGGTACACTAAGCCGTGTTTCTGCTTAGGGTAAAACGGTCCTAAACCCTGAGGAGCCACGTCTGATGGACTAACCAGTTGCGTGGTGCTTTGGCGCACCAATGTGTGAGGGTCCATATGCAGTGATCCAAAACCACGGTGTACTGGGTTACCCGGCTGGCGTTGCATTAGCGTGTCACTCCTGCAGGCCATCCACACCCCTGATGGGAGGTGCGTTCCTTGGTGTGACTTACACTGTACTAAACCCAGGCCTGGTGGTCATCAGTTTGACTATTGACCGGGTTCGATTACTCGACGGGGTAATCAGAGGTACGATGTATAGGTCAACCTGGAAGGAACCAAGTCATATGATCGTTCGAGTCTGACGGTAGTCTTCACCGCTCGAAGTGAATCATGGCATCAAGTGGAGGGACAGCGGGTTTACCACTACTAAGCGGAGAGCAGGGGTATGATGGAGAACATAGTAAGTCTGGGTGAATTGGAGTGCAGCCTGCGTCGCACTCTGGGTGGCTACGCAGGTTAACTCGAGCTCAGAGGATCGATGGTACACTCGGGTAGTGTGTCGATCGAGCTTGAGTTGGAAGCCATGAACCCCGGTCCCTGATGGTTCCACCTTATCAACATTATGTACGGTTCTTGAACCGTCTCCTCGGAACACCATAAGCAGGAGGAAGATAGAAGTATACACTCCGTGTGTGCTTGGCACTAGAGCACGGTAGATGCGTAACTACATACGAGTACTAAGGGTTGAGCCCGGGATTAGTACAGAGTCGTATGTAGTAATCCCTAGCCATAAGTGAACTTCGCTGCATAGGTGCGATGCACCGGGGTATGTTGCGAGTTGACTAGTTGACTTTGCTAGAGGCACCTTCCGGTGGCCTCAGTTAATAGTAAGTAACTAGTAGATATCACTTAAATAATGGCCGTTAGGTATCGCACGCTAGAAATGGTCAAAATGAGGCGTCGGGGCGTTTTGGTAAAAACCTCACTCTGCCGGACCTCACTGTTGGCCGACCCTAGTGGTGGGACACCTCACTAGGGCCGGCCCTATGATGTAGGGATAAGAATCCCTCATCTATAGGGCCGGCCATATAGATAGGGATGGGGCGATAAATCGGTTAAAATCGAGCCCTAAAAAGTGGGAAAACGGATAAATACGCGGAGAGATAAAAGGGAGATAATGAAGAGATAATGAGAAGGGTCGTTCTTCGGAGGCACTCAGAGATCCGAGAGCGACGTTCCGTGCATCGTGTGAGATCGGGTGAACAAGAAGGTAACATCTCCATTCGTACCGTCGGCATCTTCGCGAACGATCTTCCGTCTCCATCGACAAAGAAGACAATCCTCCGCGATTAAAAGATCCGTACGAAAGGTATGTGTAATCTAACATGTAGATCTAGCGAGCATTATGATTTGCATCCATACTAGTTAATCATTACGCTAGATTGCCGTTAGGGGTTTTCGATTCTCGTGCATACACATGCACACATATGTAGATTAGTTTCTGTGAAAAATTAAATCGTGTAACGTGCACCATGAACGGTCTTTCGACCGCCAAATCGTTTCTGCTGCGAGCCTCTGACCCGGATTAACTTCCAACAAACACATGGCGCAAATCACCCGGCTAATGGAGGAAAAGGACCGTCACATCAACACCGTGCTTCAAAGGCTAAGTGCGAGGGATGCTACAACGTTTTGCCAACCTCCTGCTTCTCCAGTAGCTGCTCCAGCTCCGTCTTCAACTCTCGCTCCTGCAGCGATCGTTCCGACGATTCTAGCAACTACTCCCGAACTCTCGTCGGCTCCCGTCCCAGCGAAAGTCGTCTCTCTAGTGCCAGTCTCGGTGGCCACACAACCTCCGATGGTAGCAACGATGATTGTCCAGCAAATACAAGTGTTGGTGGCCGACATGATGCGTTCCCGCCGTGATAGTCTTCCTCCTATCACGGCGGAATACTCAAAGCCTTACACCATAAGGATCCAATAGCTGCGATTTCCCACCGGATTCCAGCCGCCAAAATTCCAGCACTTCGACGGGAAGGGCAATCCAAGGCAACACATTGCCCACTTCATCAAAACTTGCAACAACGCCAGCACATATGACGATGAGATGGTGAAACAATTTGTTCGCACCCTCAAAGGTAATACTTTTGACTGGTACATTGATCTTCCTCCAGGGTCCATCGACAGCTGGGATCAGATGGAGAGGGAGTTCCTCAAT
Organism: Chamaelirium japonicum; assembly: GCA_947650365.1. Classification (NCBI taxonomy): domain Eukaryota; kingdom Viridiplantae; phylum Streptophyta; class Magnoliopsida; order Liliales; family Melanthiaceae; genus Chamaelirium; species Chamaelirium japonicum. Next base: position 24,610,021 of record OX393553.1, on the reverse strand, counting down.
CGCTTCTACAGCACTCGACGCATCGTCAGCATAACCGAGCTTACTGCTACCAAGTAAAGGAAGGATGAGCCGGTGATCGACTACATCGATCGTTGGAGAAACCTTGCGCTAAACTCACGAGATCGCTTATCTGAAGACTCGGCCATCGAGTTGTGCACCCAAGGCATGCATTGGGGCTTGCTCTACATCCTCAAAGGGATCAAGCCTCGGTCCTTCGAAGAACAGGTGACTCGGGCTCACGACATGGAGCTCAGCTTAGCAAATCATGGGGAATCAAAGGCCAAAGACTTCCTAAAAGTAGAAAAGGAGGACGAACCAGCGGCATCAAAGCAAGTCAATGTCACTGACCTCGCTTCAACTTCTGAACCACTCAAGATCGGTGGCAAGCCGAACAAAGACAAAGGAGTTGCCATACCACCTCCTCAGCCTCAACAGCCACCAAGGATGACTTTCGAGGAGCTTGAAGCTAAGGAGTATCCCTTCCCAGACTCGGAAGTTTCCTCCATGTTCGATCAGTTGATGCAAGAAAAGATGATCGAGCTTCCGCCACCAAAAAGGCCGGAACAAGCACATCGAGTCAACGATCCGCTCTTCTACAAGTACTACCGGATGGTCAGCCATCCCATCGAGAAGTGCATTGTCTTTAAAGATAAGATCATGGCACTCGCCAAGCAATGAATAATCGAGATCAACTCTAGTGATGTCGTCGAGTCAAATATGATGTCAATCACCTTCGACTCCTTCCCGCCAGCGCTGACTGCTCCACAACGCACTTCAGCAAGGTTGCGCATCGTCTGTCAAATATTGATGGCGAAACCAGCTCCAAGAAGACAACGACAATATGCTCCTGCAGTGCCTAGGGCCAAATCTTCACTATCTTGGGGGCAACCGCCTCTCGTGCAAATGCTCCCTCTTCCAAACAAAGCTACATCCCAGCATGTGCTCAAAGTAATAGACAAGCAAAGAGACCCTGAAGTCAGCCTGCTAGGCCAGCCATGAGGTAAGTTCGACTTCTACGTCTTCTACTCCAAGCCTCCTTCGATCCCAATGAAAGAAATCAAGCCAACCGACTGGGGATCAGAAGATGAGTCGGTAGAGCCTCCAAAAGAGCAAGTCCTTCCGATCAAAGAAGAGCCTTCGGGCATGGCACCAATTCTTCACCCTAGCGAGGAAGATCTTCTTGATAAAAACACATGGGCTATGATGCCTCGAAGGAGAAGGCCACGACGATCAAACTACCAAATAGCACGTCTGGCCAACCACGAGCAAGATCGGGCGACAACAAAACTCCCCGAAAGAAAGACCTTCAAGGAAAAAAGTAAAGCTCCAGAAAGAAAGACGTCCAAAGTACCTCCAGCAAGTCCGAAAAATCTTCTCCAGCAAACTTGCCCAGAGCTGGCGACACTCTAGGAGTTCTTTCCCAGCCGCTTCCTTGAAGTTGATCAAAACCTCAAGGTCTCCGGTTGCATGAGGGAAGTTCACCAAGTGCTCAATGAAGAAGGCGGCTCCAATATCGAAAGCGTGGAGAGGAGCATCGTCGCAAATGGCAAGCCATGTAACGAGGCCAAAGCACACCTTGCTGACGTCAAGTGCCACCAGACCTAAGACCCCGTTGCAGAAGTTCCTCCAGCAAAAGCTCCATGAGCCTAAAAAGTCAAAGCAGCTGTGAGGGACAAAATCTCTCCACTTGCAAAACCAATGGCATCCTCCGGCCAGACGGTACACAAAGACAAAGAAGCGCCAGCATCAAGACGGAAAAGTCACATCAACTTCAGATCAGGCTCAATGCCACACGTTTCGTTGCCTGCTCAAGCTGCGACAGTCCTGTGGCTCGCACCTCAATGGCTTCGCAAGCCAGAACGATCACCGTCCACTCCAGCAAAAGAACCATCGTCATTATTCTCTGAGGCCAACTTCATCACTTTGCAAGAGATGACACTACCGTTACATGATCTGTTGCACGCCTTAAGCTCAACCGAGTCTTCTGAGTACACCAGCTCTGAGCGACTCGTAATCAAGACAGAAAACACTCGGGGGAAAAACTCCACCGAGTTGATGTTCAAATCCGGTCGCAATAAAGAAAGCACGGTGCATATGGGTTCACTACCCTCAGCTGCAATACCACATCGCCTAACAAAGACTCAAGCCCACCTCTTCAAAAGCGGCGAACAAATCGTTCCAAATCGTCGAGGCATCAACTCCAGTCAAACTCCAGCAATCATCAAAACTCCAGTCAAGAAGATCTTCACTTCTAACTACATTGAAGCAAAGAAGGCGGATGACAACTGCGAACCAGCGATGACTCTGCCTACCAGCAGCAAGTCCCTCAAAAGGTACTTTGCCTAGCGCAAGGTTAACCCCCTTGCCCCCAAAAAAAAAAAGAATAAAGGAACTACGTGTGACTTGATCCCTCTCAGTAGGGTACGTAGGCAGTCTGTAAAGGTTCAGTCCAAAAGAAAAAAAGAAACAAACCACCATTCCAGAAAATGAGCCCAGAAAAGATGCAAGTCCAACTCTGAAAGGCGAAAAACCACCAGCTCTCGGCAATTCGTAAGCTCCTTCCGCTGCTTTGCAAGCTCCATTGTAAAAGTCTTCTCGGTTGCTCGAGTTTTCTCCAAATGGGACTCCAGCTTCTGAAGCAACGCATGAGTAGTTTTAGAGGCATCGAAGCGGCTCGCCTCCCGCAGCTTACACGCGCTGCAACTCCAGGGGTAGAGAAGCCATCAGCTTCCGACGCGTCGCCAGATCTGCACGCTGCTTCGCAATGTTCGCTCTAGAAGCCTTCTCGATCGCCCTACCAGCTCAACGCGTCGCCATCTTTGCACGCTGCTTTGCAAGGAGGGACTCCAGCTTCTGAAGCGACGCGCGAGCAATCTCCACCTTCTTCTACACCCGAACAAAGTCTGCAGTAGCAAACGTGTGAAGCCCCTCCAGTCGACGTTCCTCTTCCTCGGCCTTTGCCAATGCCAAGGAAGCATCCTCTTCTAGTAAAGCCCGTTGCAAGCAATGAGCCTAGCTATCCGCCAAAAGGGTGCACATATGCTCCTCAAACAAGGAGCCATTTATCGGGAAACCCACCAGCTACTCAAAGCGTCAAGACCCTCCTCCTGGAAGGGTGCGAGCGTCGCCTGGATAAACTTCCAAGTACAATTATCCAAAAGAAGCTTAGAAAGAAGGCTCTGCGATCTACACTTTCGCTGGCAAGCCTCTGAGTGCTGAGACAAGGCGCGATCATGTCCTGAAGACCCAAGCATGGGAACCGCCTCCTGAACCATCGCCGTGGCGGCAGTCAAAGACGCCACATGAACTGACAAAGAAGCTGCGACCAAAACATCCGTTGGAACTGACTCCTGAATGGCATCTCTGGACTCGGTCGAACGATCTATCGTGAAGATCCCTCATCGGTGAGAATGAGCTCGTCCAACTTCGACACACGCTTCCTGCTTCGAAGTACGGCGGTAGAAGACTCGCGCAAAAGGGGAACGAAGATGCGTATTATCGTGGGAGACCGCATCGATGATCCATCCAGAAGTCGGAAAGCTCTCGTAACAGCGGCAGAAGACTTGCGCAAAAGGAAAACGAAGATGCGTACTCCCATGGAAGACCGCATCGACGATCCATCCAGAAGTCGGAAAGCTCTCGTAACGGCGGCAGAAGACTTGCGCAAAAAGAAAACGAAGATGCGTACTCCCGTGGGAGACCGCATCGACGATCCATCTAGAAGCCGGAAAACTCTCGTAACGACGAGCCCTGAAAAAGAAAAGGTGAGAAAAGCACGAGTCAAGCCCAGAAGAATCAAGTAAAAAAAAAGAAAAAAAGAGAGGAACTGTGGCCCTTTATGCAAAAAGGAAAACCGAGATGAGCCACATCAAAGAAAGGTCGCAGCCCCTCTCCTGAAAAAAAAAAAAAAAAAGAAGAAGAAAAAAGAAGAGATTAAGTCCGAAGGGAAAAAGGCAATCAAAATCAGGGAAGAAAAGTCAAGAAAAAAAAAGGGGGTTCCAAAGATCGAGAAAGCGAGCCAAGTCCAGAGGGGATCATCAGTCAAGAACCAAAAAAGAAGAAAAAAAAGAAGAAGAAGAAGAAATAGGGCCACAACCTCGTAAACACGTGGAACTGACAGGTCACAACCACAATTTCCTCAAAAAGGCCGGCAGCCCCGTTCTTTGTTAAAAGAACCATAGCTCCCAAACGGGGCTGTGGTCTTCAACCCGTGCGCACCAGGCCCGATCCCCGCAACTGTGCCGGACGTCGCGCCTCAACAGACCCGCTGCGCACCGCCACCACCCGCCTGCGGCCTCGTGCCGCCTACGTCACGCCTCGACTCATATGCCGGCCACCGTCGCTGTCGTACCACTCATGCCAAGCCTGGCCACCACCAGCCACTGCTGTTGCCGACACCGCAATCGCACCTCGCCCTCGCTGCAGTTGTGCCTCCTGCGCTGTTTCACGCTCGCCGCCCCCGCGCCCCAAGTCAGCTGCCGTAGCCTCTGGACCTTTGACCGCGCGACCAAGATCCGCGGCCTCCAGGGGGCTGAAGCCTCGACCCCGAGCCCGCCTGCGCTGCAGCCGGCGTCGACGCCGCCACCGGCCCCCGTGTCTCATCAACCTCGACCGCATGACCTCCGGCTGGCCTTCGCGCACTAGATGCCAGCAACCAATCACCGCCGCCGGTCTCTGAGCCCACCCGAACCGTCGCTGGGCCAACCTGCTGCTGCTATCCGTTAACAAAACCCAGGGGTCACCGTCCTTAATGACAAAAGAAAAATTACATAGGGGACGCAGCAAAAAGAGCCACTGCCCCTTCTCTCTTAAAACCCACAGCCCCCAAACTGGGCTGTGGTCTTCAACCCGTGCGACTGGAGCCCGTCGACCGCGAGCCACCGTCGGCGCCGCACACCGCACTCGACCTCGCAGCCACCACTCCGCCTGCCACTCGCGCCCGCGCCAACTGCCGCCTGGACCCGCGCGCGCCGGAGCCCGCAGCCGCTCCGCCTGCCTGCGCTGCTCTCACGCCGGCAGCCGCCACCCGCTCGCACTCCGCGCGTCGCTTGACCGCCCACTGGCGCTGCGCCGCTCACCCTACCGCCGCTGTTGTGCCGCCTGCGCACCACCGCCGGCCTCCGTCACCCGGCCAAAGCTTGCGGCCCGACCCGCGCAGCCCGCACGGCCGCCTCGTGCCCACGCCGCACGCCTGCCGCTCGCGCCCGACCTGCACCGCTCGCACGGCCGCCTCGTGCCCATGCCGCACGCCACCGCTCCGCCTGCTCGGCCGCTGACCCCGCAGACCCGACAGCAGAGACGAAGAAGACAAAAAAAAAAAAAAACAAAAACCGGTGGTAAAAAAAAATGTAATCTATTTTTCTTTGAAGCCCCTATATATAGGCATAATCGGTTATTGAGATAGAGATAGGGTAACTCGTATCCCATGTTTTAGGGGTCTATATCCGGAGTACATCCCGATTCGATGCAACCACTGTTTCATAACAGAAGCCAGAGAAGAAAAAAAAAAGAAAAAAAAAAAAGAGAAAAGAAAGGAAGGAAGAAGAAAGAGTGGGAAGAAGGAGGGAACCTACCGCGTCTTCGACCACTCCGCCTCTTTCGCCATTGAGCTCCCGCACTGAAGAGGGACAACATCCCTCCGCCAAAGCGCATCGAGGCCATCCTCGCGCTCCCGTCGCCTTGCCGCCCTCGGACTCCGTGAAGCGGCCGCCGTCAACGTTCACGCCATCCTCGAAGTAAAGGAAGTCCGCGACAATGAAGGCAATCGAAACCTTAGAAGGAGTCTTCATCTCCAAGCCGCCAAAGCCCTTCGTCTCCCGCACTAGCAAAACGATGGGGGAAACGAAATGGTGGGGGTCCTTGTAAAGACCCAAATTCCAAGCGCTTCGCATTTCCAAGCGGGCGCACTCGACCTTGAGGGGGCATTTATGGGCACCGAAATTAGCCCACGAATTAGACCCGACCCGCATGTGAAACCTGGCCCACACACAACGGCCCGCATGCGAACTCGGCCCGCACACAACGGCCCGCATGCGAACTCAGCTCGCGCACAATGGCCCACATGCGAAATCGGCCCGCACACAACGGCCCGCATGCGAACTCAGCTCGCGCACAACGGCCCGCATGCAAAATCGGCCCGCACACAACGGCCCGCATGCAAACTCAGCTCGTGCACAACGGTCCGTAAATAAAACGGACCAGACTCGAAGCAAACGGGCCTCACCGGACCCGAAACCCAAGCTCAAAAAGGGGGGCCACCGGCCCCCCCTTCATGGAAAACTGTACCCCCTCCCTATGGGGAGGTGTGGCCGGCCATAAAGGGAAGAAAAGAAAAAGAAAAAGAAAAGAAAAAGAAAAAGAAAAGAAAAGAAAAAAAATCCTAACCGCCTCGATGTGGGGGGAGGTGGCATGGACGTCTACACAACCGTAGATCCGCGACGATCCCTCGATCCGATGGACAAGATGACGTCGTGTCGCCATGCGATCCGAAAGTGCAAAGATAACAACTCAATCTTCAAAGATCAAGTCACATCTTGCCCGTAACCACCCCAACTAAAAAGGAGGGGATCGGGTTTGTTTCCCTAAATAAGGGAACGATATCTTGATGATTATGGGGGGAGATATTGGATGAAACAAAAAGATTTCAGCCATATCTTTTCCAACCGCCCCCCTTTGCCTATAAATAGAAGGGGTGGGGGAAGGCATCAAAGGTCGGAAAAGCTGAAGACGAAAGGGCTCTGCAAGAGAAGCTCCAACGCTTGAAGACCGAAGGCTTCACGAGGCACGGCAAGCACGTCCTACGAGAATATTTGGCCCTTCAAGTCCTCATCAACGTGAAGACCTTGCACTCGAAGATCAAAGCTTCGACTCCTTGTACGAAGAAGAAAGCTTGGAGAAGAAGACCCGGAGTCGTCGTCACCTTGACTTCTCCAACGATCTTCATCAACTCTGAAGACGCCATAAGCAAAGGCCGGAGAAGAAGATCGAAGCCGACAACACCCGTCGTCTTCAACAAAGGCGTCGACTCCTCGCACGAAGAAGAAAGCTTGGAGAAGAAGGCCTGAAGCCGGTGCTACCCTTGCCGTCTTCATCAACAAAAACCGACGCTACAACCATCGCACGGAGATCGGTGCTACCCCCGCCGTCTTTATCAACAAAAGCCGACGCTACAACCGTCGCACGAAGGTCGGTGCTACCCCCGCCGTCTTCATCAACAAAAGCTGACGCTACAACCGTCGTACGGAGATCGGTGCTACCCCCGCCATCTTCATCAATAAAAGCTGACGCTACAACCGTCGCACGAAGATCGGTGCTACCCCCGCCGAAAAACCAAGCCGACGCCATAACCGTCGAGGAAGCCGGAAGAATAAAGAAGCCCTGAAGAAGTAGCCATCGCCGTTCGAGAAGAAGATCGAATCAAAGCTAAAGCCAAAGCCAACGCAAGAAGGCAAAGCAAACGTACCGGTAAAGACCGCGCCAAAGCAACACACGTGCCAAAGCCAAGCAACTACGACGGTCAGGAGCAAAGCATCGCACGTTCTAGCTGATACGACGCGAAGTCCGGAAGAACTAAAGCATCGCAAGCCTCTACCCGCCTACGTTCAAGCGCAAGCACCAAAGCAAAGCAAAAGCCAGAGCCACACCAAAGCAACGCCAAAGCCAAAAGCCAAAGCCAAAGCCGACGCCAAAAGCAAGATCGACGTCGCGAACCGACGATCAAGGACGTTGAGGTCTAGCAAGGATCGAGGAAGACACGAAGACCGAGGAATGAAGCCCAAAACCTCCCTAGCCAAGAAAGCGCGAAGCACGGACGGGACAAAAACAAAGGCGGATACTCCTTAGCCTCTCAAAAACCCTCACCCGTAAAGACCTCTGTCCTGGGCAACCCCTTCAGAGATCTCGCATGAATACCACGTGGAGACGCGGATCAAAGGGACCCTCCAGAGGATCTCTCCCACAATCTCCTGATCAAATATTCGCCGCACCCGCTGTTTGTAGGATTTGAGCTGGAGCAACCGCTGCGAGGGAGGCACGGTTGGTGACGGAGGCAGAGTTTCTTCCTCATCGATGTCCAGCTCTGCAGGATTTCATTTCGATGGCTGCTAAGGAGGGCTTACGACCTGATGTTGGTGCTGCTAAGGAGGGCTTACGATCTGATCTTGGTGCTGCTCAGGAGGGCATCAGATCGGATTTTATTGCTGGTGATTTTGTTGGTGTTTCCTGTGGAGCCGCTGGTGTGGAATTTGTCCATCCAAGATCGGGAATCAACAGTGATGGGGCGGGTAGGAATGGGCAAGTGGAGTTGGGGGATCCGAGTTCTTTCCCCCCCCTCAGTTTTTCAGCTCACAGCCCTCGCTCCTCCCCTCGAGATCCGGTGGGAGAGAGTGCTGGTACACAGGGCGGAAAATCTTATGCTGCTGCAATTTCATCCAGTGCAGACCAAGTGTTTGTGGGTATGTCTGAGAGAGGTAATACTGCTGTTCATGCTGTTATTTCAGAGTCTGGGCAACAAGTGACCCCTCCGGTTTCAGATTCTAGATCGGGCAGATCTTCTTTGCTCCGGTACGTTCCTCCCACTACCATTGGGGATCGTAAGGTTGCTATTTGCCCTTTAGAGGAAGTTGAGAAGAACCAGAGTGCTTGGGCCCAAACGTTAGTTGGGTATGTGCTGGGTCGTCGGCCACATTATCAATATCTTAAGATGAGATTGAGTAGTCTCTGGAAGCCCAAAGGTAGCTTGGAACTTTTTTCTCGGGAGAAGGGCATTTTCTTATTCCGGTTTGGATTAGAAGAGGAATTCACCCGTGTGCTTGAAGGAGGACCTTGGCATATCCTTGGAAGGCCTATGGTGCTCAAAAAATGGATCAAAGGGGTGAATTGCGAAAGGGACCTATTAACTCTCATTCCTATTTGGGTAAGATTCCTGAATCTACTTGTTGATTTGTGGTCCGAAGACATTTTGAGCAGGATGGGTAGTATTATAGGTCGACCTCTCTATATGGATCAAGCCACTACTGAGTTGTCCCGAGTTAGTTTCGCAAGGTTTTGTGTTGAGATTAGTGTGGAGGACTCGCTTCCGTTGGAGGTTGAAGCTCGAGACAACAAAGATAACTTACTTTCAATTCAACCAGTTATTTATGACTGGAAACCCCCTCGGTGTCGGGCTTGTCGTACCTTTGATCATGATGAGGAAAGCTGTGGGTTACACCCGAAGATTTCTCCTTCTTGGAATAATACTATGTGGAATGGGGCAAATCAGCAGCATTGGAAGCCGACAGGTAAGACTCTTGTCTCTAACGTGGGGAGGGGATCTATGGGGGGTGCTACTTCAACGCAGCTGGGTGAGAACCAATGGATTCGTGTTGGTTCTAAGAATAGAGAGAAAGCACCTATGCAACCTATTGATATAGCAGACCTTAATTATTCTCCTTGTGCGCGAGGCTCTCGATTTGATGTTTTGGGGAGATGTGGTGAGGAAGATGGTATGAGTGGCTGTGCTATCGAAGGGGTAAGTGGGTGTGCTGGAGCAAATGTCTGTGCTGGAGCTGGAGTTGTTGGGAGCGTTGAGGTAAGTGCTGGAGAAACTGTAGTGGCTGATGTTACACTACCTGGAACTGGAGTTGTTACTGATGTTACAGAGGTAGCTGTGGCTGCCACAGCTGCTGCTACACAGATTGAAGGTGGTGTGGGACTGCAGGTAGGGGGTGCTGCTGCATCTGGTCCTTTGGTTGATGTTACGCAGTCCCGGGGTAGTATTGCTGATGCTGTTACAGCTGATTGTGCTGGAGCTGGAGTTGTTGGAAGGGATGAGGAAAGTGCTGAAGCAGCAGTTGTCGCTGCATTCAATACTGAGGTGAATGCTGAGGAGGAAGTTGTTGTTACAATAACAGAGGCTAGAGTGGGGGATGATGTTACACCAACATATGCTGCTGATACCTCTGGTGATCATGGTGAGGGCTTGACACATGAAGAGGTAAGACTCTTGTCTCTAACGTGGGGAGGGGATCTATGGGGGGTGCTACTTCAACGCAGCTGGGTGAGAACCAATGGATTCGTGTTGGTTCTAAGAATAGAGAGAAAGCACCTATGCAACCTATTGATATAGCAGACCTTAATTATTCTCCTTGTGCGCGAGGCTCTCGATTTGATGTTTTGGGGAGATGTGGTGAGGAAGATGGTATGAGTGGCTGTGCTATCGAAGGGGTAAGTGGGTGTGCTGGAGCAAATGTCTGTGCTGGAGCTGGAGTTGTTGGGAGCGTTGAGGTAAGTGCTGGAGAAACTGTAGTGGCTGATGTTACACTACCTGGAACTGGAGTTGTTACTGATGTTACAGAGGTAGCTGTGGCTGCCACAGCTGCTGCTACACAGATTGAAGGTGGTGTGGGACTGCAGGTAGGGGGTGCTGCTGCATCTGGTCCTTTGGTTGATGTTACGCAGTCCCGGGGTAGTATTGCTGATGCTGTTACAGCTGATTGTGCTGGAGCTGGAGTTGTTGGAAGGGATGAGGAAAGTGCTGAAGCAGCAGTTGTCGCTGCATTCAATACTGAGGTGAATGCTGAGGAGGAAGTTGTTGTTACAATAACAGAGGCTAGAGTGGGGGATGATGTTACACCAACATATGCTGCTGATACCTCTGGTGATCATGGTGAGGGCTTGACACATGAAGAGGCAGCCAATGTTGATGTGGAGGTTGATCAGTCAGATGAGGAGATGGACTTGGATTCTTTGGATGAAGTGAATTACAGTAAATGGCCTGCGAGCGCTAAAGGTATTGATTTTACTGAACTTATCCAATCGGGTGGCTGGGACAAGACTATGGCAGTGGCGTTCAAACCTTTTGTGGAGTTGCTCCAGTGGAAATACAAGATATTTGAGGGCAGGTGCCCATGACTCCTAGAGAGCGAAAGCTATTCAATGACAGTTATTTTCCGAATGCTCCTAACACTGGCTATTTTTTGGTAGTCGATTCTCTGCTCCTATCATTTCTTGGTATTGAGGGGGACACTCATATTAAAGGGGAGTATCAGAAGGCCTGGGATCATATTAAGTTGTCTGGGGAATTTGGAGAGTCCCTAGACTCTGGAGATAATGTTGATGAAGTTGTAGCTGTGGGAGAGGATGAGGATGAGAACATTGATCGGGCTTCTTTGGAGGTCAAGCTAGAAAATTTGGCTAAGGAGCAGGAGCCAACCCGGTCTTCGAGAATTGGGAAACGAACCAAGGAGAGCTGGCCAAAGGGTCCTTGCGATAGGACTTCTCGTAGTAGGCGGCGATAGGATTGACCTCTTGTGGCTTCGACTACAGGTGGCTTTGGCAAGGGAGATCCCTTGGTTGATGGTGTTACTGACTACTTGGGTGATCTAGAGGCGGTTTGGGCTTTTGGTTGTTTTTTGCTTTCAGTCTGGAGTCCTGTAACTCACTACGGTGAGCTAGTGTTCGCACTCTCTGGGTTAGAGTCTTGAGTGTGGCCCTATTTGGCTTAGTTTCTGCTTACTCATCCAGAGTTAAGCCGAGCCCTGTAACCACTTTTACTTTTTTCCAGTTATATAATATATTAGCTTTGTACCTCTCAAAAAAAAAAAAAATTATTCGCCGCACCCGGACTCGCCACACCCGAGCCCCCGGGTCCCGGCCACTCTGTAATCTCGTGTGATTCGCAATAAAGACGACCCGTATCTTTTTCTGCGCACACATCACCCAAATGAAAAAAATAGTCTTTGAAGATTATTGCACTCCGCACGATACATGAGAAGATCGTTCCTCGTACTCAACAACAAACGGGGTAGCAGAGAGAATGAATCACAACATCATGGAGAATGTGCGATGTAAGATGTCTACAGTGAAGATACCAAAGACAATTTGGGGTGAAGCAATACAGACTGCTTGCTACTTTATTAACCGGTCCCTCTTAGTCCCGTTGGAAGGTGAAGGTCTAGAATATATGGACAAAAAAGGATGTGTCATATACCCACCTGAAGGTGTTTGGGTACAAGACACTCATCCATGTGCCCAAATAGCCGAGGTCGAATTGGACGAGAGAGTCGGTTCTTGCATCTTCATTGGCTATGGTGATGGAGAGTTTGGCTCCATCCCCATGAAGAGAGACCCAAAAAGGGGGAGGGGAGTTGTGTTCATAGTAGGGGTGGCAATGGGTCGGGTCGGGTTGAGACATATGTATAAGGGCAAAACACCCAACCCGAACCCGACCCGTTTAATAAACGGGTCAAAAACTTAAACCCAAACCCGACCCGCCTAATAAACGGCTTGACCCGACCCGACCCGTTTAACCCGTTTACTAAACGGGTCGGGTTGGCTCGGGTTGGGTCAACAGAACCCATGTAAACATGTCGGGTTGGGTAAAGACCAGTCGGATTGGGCCGGGTTTGATCGGGTTGGGTCGGGTTGGTTCGGGTTGGGTCGGGTCGGGTTGACACGACCCATTTGTTAAACGGGTCAAGTCGGGTCAATCGGGTTATAAGTACAAACCCGAACCCGACCCATTAAATAAACGGGTCAATCGGGGCGACCCGTTTATGACCCGAACCCGTTTAGGCCAAATCCAAACCCGCTAACTTCGGGTCGGGTTGGCGGGTCGGGTCAAGAATTGCCACCCCTAGTTCATAGCCCTCCCAACAAACACCACAAAGGAGTATTGTCACCGGGGCCCAAGACCGTGGGCGACCGGGCGCCGGTTCTGACAGAACACAGCAGCAACATCACATGCAGCGGCGCCTGAGAGCTCAATTTTTGGTGCTCGGGCGACAACACTGTAGAGACTCAGAGAAGGTCCTGCTGAATCTGGGCGCCCGGGCGAAGTTGGGTCGGGATGGGCACATGTTATGTTATGGTTTGGACAGTTTAAAGTCCATATTTAAGGGTTTCATCTTAGAGTTTGATTAAAACCATAAGAGAGACCTTTTAGTAGGGCTGGCAATTTCAGACCTGACACGAAGTTAGCGGGTCTGGGTCAGGGCTAAACGGGTTCGGGTCATAAACGGGTCGACACGATAGACCTGTTTAATAAACGGGTCGGGTTCAGGTTTAGGGTCTGGACACGGTAGACCCGGGAAGACCCGTTTAGTATTCAACGGGTCGTGTCGGGTCGGGTCGGGTCTACCCGTAATCCGATACTATAATATATAATACCAACGTGTCTTTCGGGTCAGGTCGGGTTGGGTCGGATTGGGTCAACTGAATAGACCCGGGTGGTAAACAGGTCTTACCGAGTCTTATCGGGTCTACCCGTTTATTAGCGGGTCGGGTATGGATTTAGGATATAGACACGATTAGTTAAACGGGTCGGATCCGGGTCCAGGGGTTTTGGACACAACACGAAACTAGACACGACACGAACCCGACATGACCCGACCCATTGCCACCCCTACCATTTAGAGAGGAAGAGAGCTCTAGACAAGGGGATCGATCACAATGAGAACTGATCGGATCGAAGGTTTTTTTGAAGATGCTTCAAATCATGATGAAATTATCTTTCTATATATCTTCACTTTTGTATCTTTCAAGTAGTAACTTTTTTTTTTTTACCAATTCATCACTTTCATCTACAATTGTGTCTGATTCAACCGATGAATCATCTTCGCATATTTTTATATCATATAATTTTTCTTTTTTTCCCTCTCTTGTTTTTCGTATCTCCTCTTCGTATCATCCCATCTACTCTTAACTGATGAATGATCTTTTATTTCATCGAAGATTCTCTTGTCCAATGACATAAACAATATAAGCCCAGCTATGTAATTATTCTTCTGGTACTTTAGCACTACGTTATGGAGCTCATAATCAGGTCTGATCATCCAACCCTCGATCTACACAAAAACACATAAGAGACTATGTAGAGACTTGGGCGGATCCATGAGTTCGCTCGGTCGGGCTATAGCCTGGCCGAGTATTCGAAAAATCCGTGTACTCTCCAGCCAACTCCAGCCCGAAACAGTTCACCAGTCCACTCAGCAGGAGGCCCAGCCCAGCCCAACCCACAACCAAACCAGAAACAAAATTTGTAGCCCCCATAACCCGATTCGTCAAAATTTGAGAGGATTAATGAATTCAGATCTCCTCCAGTCGGTCGGCCCCGGCTCGTGGGCTCGACGCGCATCATAGCCGCATGCAATCGAACTAGAGTACGATTCACTTTGGGTCGCCTAACATCATGTGACTGTGATGCGCACGGGCCCACTGACCGAGGCCGACCGACTGGAGGAGATCCGAACTCGAGAGGAAAACGCGACGTGGGACCCTAGCCCCAAATTGCACTAAAAATCAAAAAAATATGATCCTCTCTCTCTCTCTCTCTCTCTCTCTCTCTCTCTCTCTCTCTCTCTCTCTCTCTCTCTCTCTCTCTCTCTCTCTCTCTCTCTCTCTCTCTCTCTCTCTCTCTCTCTCTCTAGTGGTGGCAAGGAGGAGCTGCAGCGCCACATTTGGCATGGAGGCCAAAGCGAGAAGGGGCAACCTACTCGGAGAGGAACCTCAACATCCCGGGCTCTCGATCAGTTCCTCTATCCTCTCTTCCCCTTTTTATTTTGTTGATTTATTTGGACCATCCGTCACCACCCTACTACGGGTCACCCACGCACCTACCCTTGTCGTTGTAACTAGTGGTCTAGTTGCAGGCGACTGGTGGTAGGGAGGAACCCCACCTCCCGACCCTCCCATAAGCACTGAGGTGTGCCTTACCTCCCTCGCATGAATCACACGCTATCCTCAATCTTGCAGTCAAGGATGAAGTCTGCGGGTTTTATTTTTCATTCTAACTTCTAAATCTCTAATCCATTGATTTATCTACTTCTTATGCTGTTGAATTAGTTAGGGAACTGAGGGTTTTTATTGATTTGGACTTATTTAGTTTGTGAAGAAGAAGAAATTTGTTATGTTCAAAATTTGATTAGTTATTGCCAACTATAATAAAATGTTAGTTTAACTTCAGCCCAGCCCAAAAAAAACTTCTGACTACACCCCTGCTTGGAGGGTGATCGATCTACGGATTCCTTTCAGTAACCACTCAAGAATAGAGAACATTTAGCATAAAAGTATTGGATTTCAGGAGCGTATCTGGTCCGAAGGAGTGAGATCACTATTTATAAAGAGTCTAAGTCAACAACTAGTTAGGTGCCTCCATGGAATGGATGTGGGATAGTTCCACAACTGTGTTGCGTTTGTGATTTGCTACAAACCATAAGGTGTTATAAAATTTTATATTTTTATTTGGAGAATGAAAACTTTGTATCTTATGTTTGGTCTCATTTTACTCGGAGAAGAACAAGAGTTGGATATTTAAAGATGACTCCCCCTTATGGCCTTGTAGCTTCACAAGACCCAAGGCTTGGCCCACCACACACTTATGCGCACGCGAGTACATATCGAGCTGAGAACGGGCTTTGGTGTTCTTTTTGGACCTTATTAATTTTTCCTATTTAGTTTTTGGATCTGTTGGTTACTCGAGCAGAGGAGTAAAGTCTGTGACGTACGAATCGAAGTGATTTTATTTACTAATATTTTTTTTTGTACCCCTTGTAGTTCAAACCCTATCCAAATCACATTCATTCGTTGCATCAAAATACAATTGGGACGGGACATGTTCAGTTTTTGCTAATATTAATAGGATGGGCCTGGGATAAGTTACTCCTTAAGGCTATTTGAACATACATGGGGACTACTGACAGACATGCTGCGGAGGTGGGGGATTTGGTTTTTGACGAAAATACCGTACCCCCTGCTGGATGGGGATTAAGCGGAACAGTTGTTCCGCATGCCAAACACCCCTACTTGCAGCAAACGCTGGGAAAGTATCGAGTTCCATGGGTTGTTTCCAAGGAGCCATGATTTTCTCGATGGGGGGCAAGGTGCAAAAAAGAATATCAATTGATGATCAACTATTAATATGCAGAGCAAAAAAAAATAAAAAAAAATAAAAGAGGAGTAAAGCCACAACACAGAATGAGAGAATTATTTTACTATTACCTGAAAGGAGGAATATGCCTGCTCGTTCATCCCCGGTCGATGAACCCTGAGTACATCACAGCCGCATGTAGTAATTAAGTTGGAGTGTGATTCACTTCGGGTTACTTGCCATCGTGCGACTGGGATGCGCACCGGGCCCACCGACTGACTGGAGGAGATCTGAACTCGTGAGAAGCAAATGTGGAGTACAGCTGGTACCCGGTTTTTTTGGCGAGAACTTTTTTTTTTTTTGGCTCGGTGGAATAACACAGCTCGCCTGCGGCGGGATCTGCAGCTATTTTTTTTGGCGAGGGGGATCGCGAAAATAGGGTATCAACCCATCAGACGGCTGTTATTTGATCTCGCAGGGCAGTAACAAGGGGTTTTTTTGAATTAATTGGCCAGAGTTCATTGACAACTAGGGGTGCACAGAAAAACGATGGAACCAGGGAACCGAACCGATCACCGAACCGTAGTTTCTAGCGGGATCGGTTTGGTTTGGTTCCCAAAGTGCAGAACTGTAAGGGACCGGTTCAATTCCCGATTTTGTGTTCCGGTTATCCGGACTGAACCAGGTCATGTATATGCATAGTGCATTCATGGGTTAGTTAATATGGGTGATGCGGGTAGGGTTATTATGTAACAGACTATACTGATCTCCACAACAGTATCATGCATTTGGCTTCAAGATTGCATGTTGTATCCTCATTTTTTTAATATTTTTTTATTGCTATATGCTCCAATGATGGACCTATGCTAACTCCTAGAGGTGCACAGAAAACTAGTGGAACCGGAGAACCGAACCGAGCCAAACTAGTTTTATATGGTTCGATCCGGTTCCATGCTCCATATGGTCCGGTTTTGGTTTCAAATATTTGAGGACCGTTGGTACTGGTTCGGTTCTTGGTTCATCTCGAAACCGGTCCAAACCGAACCGTCTGCACCCTTATTGAAAACAGATCCATCCCGTAAACAGGACCCCCTAAGTTTCTTTTAGCCTAAGATTCCCGTCTTTGGTAAACCCGAAACTATCCTCCCCTGTTTCTTCTT